>JAJHZJ010000089.1:1200000-1764923 GCA_023548195.1 Bettongia penicillata ogilbyi
AG
Source organism: Bettongia penicillata ogilbyi (assembly GCA_023548195.1). Classification (NCBI taxonomy): domain Eukaryota; kingdom Metazoa; phylum Chordata; class Mammalia; order Diprotodontia; family Potoroidae; genus Bettongia; species Bettongia penicillata. Next base: position 1,200,003 of record JAJHZJ010000089.1, read on the forward strand.
TAATAATAACATATAGCTCCTTAAGGTTTGCCAAGTACATGATATGAATTTTCATTCCACTCTCCTCCTCTGTGAGATTTTGAAAATGAATACTACTTCTTGTTTCCATGGCTCTTTGCCTGGCACCCAACTCAAATGCTGGCTGGCTGGGGCAATTTCTGGGTTATTTGGAACTCATACAGGTAATTGCTTTGAACTTCTGTAACAAATGGAGTTAGTTCAGGTCAATGACTTTTCTTTGTTTCATTTCCCACTTTTCACTGTCGTTGGCTTATTTGAAAGAGCCAAGTTGGAGCCATTGCAATTGGAAAAGGACCAAGTACTTATTAAGCACCTATTACATGTCAGATACTATGTTAAATGCTTTACCAATGGTTTATCATTTTATCTTTGTGATAACCTTGGGAGGTATGTAGTATAATTATTCACATTTTATAGTTAAGGAAATTGAATTAGATGGAGGTTAATTGATATATTGAGGGTCACATGACTAGATAATGTCCCAGACTGCATTTAAACTCAGATCTTCCAAACTCCAGGCCCAGCACTCTATCTATGACACTGTCCAGGTTCCATAACTTCTACCATGTAATATCTTCTCATCTTTATCTTTCTATATTAATGTTGATTTTTAACTTTGATCAGATTGCATGCAATAGCTGATTAAGACATGACTCATATCAGTAACCAGTTTTTGTCTGTTAGGTTAAGTCCACTTCCCCCCGCCCCCAATGTTGTTTCATATTGAGATACATACATGTAGATTTAAGTTTAGAAGATCTAATTGAGTTCTTCAGAGGAATTTCTACATCTCTTCCATCTCTGAAACAGATATTGGCACATATACTTCAAAGACCCTCTTGGTGATTTATTTTTCTTTAGCAAATACTCATAATCATATGAGAAACTGAGTTGATGCAGTGAATTGAAGACTGGTCTTGGAATCAGGAAGACTAATATTTATTAGTTAAAATCCATTCTCAGACACTTACCAGCTTTGTGACCCTGGTTAAGTCACTGAACACTGTGTTGCCTCAGTTTCTTCATCTGTAATATGAACTGGAGAAGGAAATGGCAAGTCACTCTATTATCTTTGCAAAAGAAAATCCCAAATGGGATCTCAAAAGAGTCAGACATGAATGAACAGCAGTGTAATACGCTTCATCTTCATATTCCATCCCGATGTCCATCTCAGCTATTTGGCATGTTGTCACTTGCCTATGATTACATGTTCATAGCACCCCAACTCAAACGAAAACAAAAACAAACAACAGTTTTCTGTTCCATGCTCTGTGCCACATTAATTAAATAAGTGATATCATTAGTTTTGGTAAACTTTTGTCATTTGCCTGCCACATATATACCAACGCACCATCCTAGTGACTCCTCACACCAAATCTCTTTTCTTTGTTATCAGTCTCCTGTATGTGCACTCTTCCCCAATTAGGATACCAACTTTTTCTCTTTTTGTATATGTATTCCTAGCACTTAGCACAGGGCATGGCACATAGCAGGTGCTTCATAATTGTTTTCTCATTTTTTTCCATTCATTCAATGATACGTGTATACATACATCCATGGATTATGTTTCATTGTAAACACTAAAAGAAAAGAAGAATAAACATCCTTTGAAAAAATGTTTCTATTGCCTTTTGGGTATGTGATAAAACCAACTCCATAATCGCTAAGAAATTCTTGATTTATCTTTCCAAGAAAAATTATGAATCTCCTATATACCATCCAACCTCATAGTTATTCCAGTTTTAAAAGTTCAGTGCTGTCTTGGCCATGCCTACCATAGGCAGAGTCAAAGAGGTCAGAATGCTAGAGGCAGATGCCTGCTGATTTGGGGCAGAAGTCTCCTGAATCCTCTTCCTTGTTTCCCTGAAAGTTTTGCCTTGACCTGAGAACTGTTAGGGAGCCTGATTTGACTGAGAAGCATGCTTGAACTCATCCAGAAGATTTATGAGAAAGAGAAACTTTAGAAAGATGAGTGGTCAAAGAATATAAACACATATTTTCCTTTTTTTAAAGGAATGTCAAGTTGTACATAATAGATTTGCATTTCTTACACATTTTTATTATATGATGTTAAGGAAATTCTTTTTTATTCCATAAATTAAAAATTAAAAAGTGTAACTAAAATAAATTAAATTATATTTTTTAATCAGCCCTCATTCCTCCCCAATTCAGGATGAAAGGAAAGCAAAGTCCTTGTTGCAAACATTGTGTATGCTTATATGCATATATATGTGATATATATATATATATAATATGTATTGAAGAAAAACAAATCTTTGCATTTTTCATGTTCAGAAGGATATACATACACACATATGTATATAATACCCTAACCCTAATTCTAAACCTGATTCTTCCTCTGAGTTTCTAACTCCCCTCTCCCTTGGGATCTATATTATTACCTCTAGGAATTAAGTAGGTCTTTTCATTTCCCTTCCTTACCATTAATCCATCTTTAACTTCTTGATACATCAACATCTCCTTCTTCCTCTTCAAATTATTCATCTACTGTTGGATTTCACATTGAAATAATTATTCTACTCTGTCATGAAATATTCCATCCTCACTAATGATTAGGAGAATGGATAAGTATTCTAGCAATTACACATTTTCCTGTAGAAAGGAACTCAATCAACACTCAATCTATCCCCTAACCTGTTCTTTCCCCTGGTATACATAACCAGCACATTTTTCTCACTGCTATTACTCAGTTTTTCCCAGTCATGACTGACTGTTACTGACTTCATTTGGGGTTTTCTTGGCCAACATACTGGAGTGATTTGCAATTTCCTTTTCCCAGCTCATTTTACAGATGAATAGTTCACTGTAGTTAGGTGCGAAATTCCTCCGGTCTTTCATATTTTCTTGAAGTGAGACCTTCCATGGTTGTTTCTATAGCCAACTGTGACACTCGCCTGACATGGCGGACTACTTGTGGCTGTGTTTATTTGACCCTCTGACCTGTTTTTGAGAGATCTTTGCTGGTTCTTAGTGATAACCACTTCCCTTTCCAGATACTGAGTAATAACCTCTTGAATAATAATTTTCAGAATCTACAATTTCCTTTTTTGAAAATTGGGTAATGTTTCTTCTTTTCCAGTTCTATAGCAATTCACGTGTTCTCAATAAACTCTCAAACATCCCTGACACAAAGGCTCAATAGTCAGATCTTTTAGCTCTTTAGGTGACATTGGCTAGCAAATTCATCCAGATCCGATGAATTGAACTAATGGAGGACAGATAGGTGTTCTTTTGTCATATCCTGACTTGGCCAGGAAGTGAAACACAGGAATCATCACCCTTGTGTCTCTTACATTTGGCAGATACCTTCAAGTATCTCTGTGTGGAAAGGAGAGAAAACACAGCCTGCTCCAAGCAAAATTGGGGAGTTGTAAAGATTTTATTTGAGGTTGCTAGGTCTCCTTACTTTTCATCACAGAAAAAATCTTTGGCTCTCTGTGTTTTAGCTAGCTGACCCCAATGACTGGAAATTTCTCCCTCCTGAGGTTTCCCTGGTTTCTTTCAGGTCCCAGTTTGAAGGTAAAATACTTTTCTTAACCCGAATATCCTCTAGAACTGTCCATATCTTTGCTGTAAATAGTCTTTGGCATGCTTTTCCCCCATTAGATTGTGAGCTGTCTTTTATCTTTCTTTGTATCCCCAGTGCTTAGCACAGAGCCTGGCCCATAATAGGTGCTCAGTAAATACTAGTTGACTTGAGTTTTTCTGCCCAGATCTTCTCTTTGGCAAGGACTCTGACATGGACTATCTATGTATTCTTGCACAAGTAAATTGCCCTCCTGGACCTTAGTTGCTCTCTCAGTAAAATAGGGAAGAGTGGGTGAGTTGTATCTTGACTATGATTTCTGAGGTTCCATACACTGTGACATTATGGGAGGGAGTATAACATAAGGTGCTTATGAGGAATATTTTGGAGTTCAATTTGCATGATTATTACTAGAACCTCAAGAGAAAGAACAGAGTAGCAAATGAAGTATCTGGATTGGATTTCTCCTGGTACCTTGGCACGTAGGAGATGTTTAATACTTATTGACTGCAGAAATAGGGTCTAGTCTCCTGAACAATGCTTCATCTTCTTCCCAGCAAGGTTGGAAGGTTAGACTCACAGCTATGATGAGGCCTAGGTCATCCCAACTAAATACAGAATTAAACAAACGATAAAACCTAGTTCTGATATTTCTTACCTAGTGTGTTTACAATTTCAAAACACTCCTGCTTCCTATGGTCCTAGGAACCTCAGGTATCATAACGAGAAAAAAACCTACAATGGGGATATCAAGAGATTGGTTCTTCAAGCTCTTGGTGCTAAAAGGTTGTGCTCGCTGTGAAATGTTTGGGTCGGAAGTTATTTTTACTTATTGCAGATTGCTGGATACCTAATGTTCCTTCTTTAATGTAATGAACTCAATCATGGATAGTTATTAGCCAGGGTGATTGCCCATGAGATATTCATACCACCATTTTATTTTCTCCTGGGAAGAGATTTCCCTGGGGTTGTGTGTAGGTATGTACCCAGAAGGAATATCCCAGACTTTACAGCATTCTTGTATAATCACAAACACCTCTGACAACAGGATTACAGAAAATCTCATTTATAATATATCTCCCTTCCAGATTAGTCAAGAAGAGCTTGGTACAAGTTGCTTTCTGAGCTATGTTGACTTAGTTCTTGCCAAAAGATATGTTTCAGGGAGATTCTTGGGGGAGAGTTAACTGTTAATGCCACAGACAGCTGTCTAGGTCTGGAATTTGGAACCCTCCCTATTTGAATTTGTGTTCTCCCATTCATCTTCTTTCCTTCCTCTGACTCTTCTTTCATTCCACTAAGAACTGAGAAGAACCACCCTTGTCACTTTTCTCTCTCATTTTCTTCCCCTCTTTTCTAAGGTTCTCAAATATTGTAAACGTTCTGTCATCTCCTCAGTGCCTTTGTCCCTTCCTCTGTACCAACACCCTCATCCTTCGCTCCTCCATATACAGTAACTCTGTTTCACAAAGGGTCCTTGTTCTCACTTCCAGGGAATCAAGTTTTTTACATGGGACTATTTAATTCCTGAGGGTGGAGGGGTAGGGAAGGGGTAAGCAGGCCTGCTCAATTAGAATCCCTTAAATACTGAAGGATAGAGTGAGGAAGGAAGAATTGATGTGCAGTAGAGAGGGACCAGCTGGGGTTATACAACATCAATTTGTGGTAAGTAAATTAGCCCATTGTGTTTATATGGAAAGTCAGTCCATCACATGTAAGAGTCCATTAATATATGAATATGTTGAATTTTCAATTATCCTCAAATGACTTTGTTTAGAGTGAGGGAGGGCTGTGCAAGGGTCACCAGCCTCAGTTTCTCCTCCTGAGCCATGTGGATTGAGTGACAAGATATTCATCAGGATGACTGAAGACAGCCCAGTGTGCAATGGGACACCTTGGCCTTTTAGAATAAGGCCTTTTAATGTCCATTCAGTGAATAGGTCTCTTTAAAAGGTAGTCGGGGGACCGCCCCTTTAATAGAAAAGAGAAAATAGATAGATAAATTATTCTGGGAAGTGCAGGAGCCTCAGGGCTGTTGTTTTTCAAAGAGAAACTGTTACTATTGTCATTCCTTCTAAGCCAGGAAGGTCCAAAACCAGCAACTGAGTGGAGGTTGGGCAGGAACCCTGTGCTGTTCAATCCATGGGCTTCAGAGTGCGTGGGTTCCAGGGCTTTAGGGGAGACAAGAAAGAAGGGAAGGGAAGTATATTTCCGAATGCCTACCTGTGTGGCTTGTTTAGAGCGCAGCAGTACTAATGGTATTGTCACTCAACCCAATGAAAAGTTGAAAGTACAAAGGGAGTGAGTGGACAGGTGAAAGTGCCATATAACTAAGTCACGTGATATGGTAAGATTTGCATCTTCTTGCTCTAGCTAAACTATGCAGTTTGCCAGAGATGCATTAATGTGGGAAGCATTTCTTTCTCATTATGGGTTTAATCTTGCACTAAAGACAGTTTAGTAATGAATGATTTTTAAGTATACTGGCATGATTTTGTTTTAAAAGTTTCATAAAATGTTCACACTCCAGTTTTTATCAAAAACAATTAGCATGAAATATGTAATGATTATGTGGTGAAATATGCTATCTCAAACTCAAATGTCTAAAATTGTACTGTTTTCTCCCCAAACCCTCCCCTCTTCCAAACTTCCTGATTATTGTGTGGGTCTCTACAATCCCTCCAGTTATAGAAGTTCATAGCATAGGTAACTTCTTAAATCCTCTCTCTCTTCTCTCTCTCTCTTCTCTCTCTCTCTCTCTCTCTCTTCTCTCTCTCTTCTCTCTCTCTTCTCTGTTCTCTCTCTCTCTCTCTTCTCTCTCTCTCTCTTCTCTCTCTCTCTCTCTCTCTCTTCTCTCTCTCTTCTCTCTCTCTTCTCTGTCTCTCTTCTCTGTCTCTCTTCTCTGTCTCTCTTCTCTGTCTCTCTTCTCTCTTCTCTCTCTCTCTCTCTTTCTCTTTCTCTCTCTTCTCTCTCTCTCTCTCTCTCTCTCTCTCTCCTCTCTCTCTCTCTCTCTCTCTCTCTCTCTCTCTCTCTCTCTCTCTCTCTCTCTCTCTCTCTCTCTCTCTCTCATCTTCTATACCCAATCTGTTACCAAGGCTTCTGTTAATTTGACCTTCATAACGTCTCTTCTCATATACCCTTTTCTCTCTTTTCACACTACCAGCACCCTAATATAGTCCCTTATCAACTTGTTGTTGGATTGATTTTCAGTCATTTCCAGCTCTTCATGACCAATTTGGGGTTTTCCTGGCAAAGAAACTGGAGTCATTTTCTATTTCCTTCTCCTTTTACAGATGAGGAAACTGAAGCACACAGGATTAAATGACTTGCTCAGGATCTCACAGCTAGTAAGTATCTGAGGCCAGATTTGAATTTTTGGAGACAAGTTGTCCCGATTCTAAGACTAGTGCTCCATCCTCTGTGCCACCTAGCTGCCTGAACTCTTGGGCTATTATAGTAACCTGCTGGTTGGTCTTCCTGCCTCAAGGCTTCCCCCATTCTAGTTCATCCTTCACTCAGCTGTCAAAGCGATCTTATTATACCTGAAGTCTGACTATGCCACCCCAGCCCCACCCTCCTCCAAATTCAATCAACTTCAGTGGTTCTTTATCACCTGCTGTTCAAAATATACCATCCTTTGCCATTCAAAGCCCTTCACAATTTGGTCCCTCTACCTTTGAAGTACCCTATGTTCCAATGACACTGGTTTCCTTGAACAAGACTGTCTATCTCTTGATTTGGTGCCATCTATTACTCATTTCTGAAATCCTCTCCCCATTCATCCCCACCTTCTGGCTTTTCTATCTTCCTACACATCTGACCAATAATCATATCTTCTACAAGAAGTCTTTTCAAATACCCCTTTATGCTAGTGCCTTGTCTGTGTTGATTATCTCTATAGAACTAATCAAGAAGTATTTATGAAGCACCTACTATGTGTTAGACATGCGGGATACAAAGGAAAACAAAAGATTGATTATCCTTCCTCTCAGAGAATTCACAGTCTAATGGAGGAAACAAAATATAAATAACTGTGTATATGCAATTTATAGAGAGGTTAAATTGGAAAAAAGCAAGGGAGGGAAGTCATTAATCTAATTTATCCTGTCTAGATTTAGACCCAGAAGGAACCATGGAGGTCACTGAATTTAACCCTCCACACCCATTTTACAGATGAAGAAAATGACAAAGGGTGTTGCCTTGTGACTTACCCAAGACCACACAGTGAGGACGTATCTGTGGTGAGGGTAAAATCTATGTCTTTCTCACTCCAAGTCTAGTCATCTACTAGTCATCATACTAACTTGCTGTATGAATGGAAAAGTCAATTGACCTATCTAGACCTCTGGTTTCTTACTTCTAATGAGAGGGTTAGACCAGATAATCCCTAAATTCTTTTGCCTTTATAGTTCCTCTGATACTATGATCTGCATGGACATGTTTTTTTCCTTCCTTTTTGGTCCAGAATGATGATTTCACAGGGAAACTTCAAAGGAGGAGCCTTTCGTGACCAGGGCAGATCAGTCAGTGTATTGTAACTTATTATCTTAAGAGCATTACTTGCCTTGGGCAATCACCCTTCCAGTGTGTGTCAGAGGCAGGATTTGAACCTAGGTCTTCTTTCCCCAATGACCAATTCTCTATCCACTGGGTCATGCTACTCTGTGCCACAAAGAAAACACCTTCATCCACCAGGTCATAGAACTATTGTAAGGGGCAAATGAGGTAAGATATGTGAAGTTGCATTGAAAGGTACAATGTTTTGCACATACATATAAAGGATGATGAGTATTACTTACCCTAGCCCTTTTCTTCTGCTCCTCAAGGTCCTCATAGACATGATGGAAATCATCATCACCTGTCAAAGCACATGCCTTTAGGGGATTTGCTGTTTGGGAGGGAGCTGAGTTCTGCTCCATTCTCCTCCCCTCCCCCAAATTATTATCTATCCACTGAAAGAAATGTTTGCTATGTTTCATGACACTTTTAACCATTCTCCCAATCAAAACTTACCTGGCTCTTTTTCCGCTTCTACTTAGTGACCCAAAGAGTGTGTGTGTATGCTTGTTTATGAAAGAGAGACAGAGAGATGAAAACAGAGAGTGACAGAGGCAAAGAAAGACAAGGAAACAGAAACAGAGAAAAAGAGAGATTGAAATAGAGATAGAGACAATCAGAGAGAAATAAGAAAGGAAGAAAAGAAAAAGGAGGAAAGGAGGAAGGAAGGAAGGAAGGAAGGGAAGGAGGGAGGGAGGAAGGGGAAGAGAGACAGACTTATAGACAAAGTCAAAGAAAAAGAGAATGTGAGGCAGTGATAGAGGTAAACATAGGTAGAGATAGAGAAAGAGAAAGACAGAGCGAGGTGGTGTGGGGAGAAGATGACAGAGACAAAAAGAGAAAGTGACAGAGATAGGGAAAGAAAAAATCAGAAAGGGAGAAATCAGGTTTCTTCTCTATTCAAAAGCCTTCAGTGGCTGCTCACTATCTCTTGAATAAGGTATAAACTTCTGTCTTGGTATGAAGACATTCTACATTCTAATTTTCAAGTATGTTTTCCATCCTTATTTCACATCACTCATCATTGTCTCTACCCCACCTTTCTCATCCTGAAGTTCCTCTTCCCATTCCTGTGCCCATGATGCCTCCTGGGCCTAGAATCAGACTTAAAATCATCAAGTCCCTCTAGTCCTCCCTGGCTCAGGCCAGGTGCCACCTACCCTATGAGGTCTTTTTTGAACCCCTCACCCTCCGGCCCCTAATTTGGCTCAAAGTGATCTCCTCCTTTTCAAAGTTCTGTTTTTGCTGGATCTCCATTATGACTGTCTTTGACTTTCTCTCTTTTTATCTTTATTCATAAACATCTTTCCATCCATAACAAGGAGAATTCTACTGTAAGCTCCTGGAGGGTAGGTTTTGGGTCATGTATTTCTTTATATCCCCCACATCTACTATAGTGCTGGTAAATTAGAAGTCCTTAATAAATGTTTGTGGCTTTGAATTGATTTGTGAGGGATGGGATAGGGAAAAAGAGAGGGAAAGAGAAACATTATTTTCATAGGAACCTTTTATTTACTTGAGATTTCTAGCAATTCATTCACTCATTTTTGATGCAGTGATTGATTATCTTTATGTGCAAAGCACTTTGCTAGGCTCTGAGAATGAGGGGGAAGGAAGAAAGGCAAATGGAATAAGCATTAATATAGTTCCTACTATGTGCCAGGCCTTGTGCTAAGATCTTTACCAATATTACCTCATTTGATCTTTACAAAAAACCTGTGAGACAGGTGCCTGCATGAAAGAAAGATGGAAAAAGAGACAAGACAGGATCTGGCCCTAGGAAGCTCCCAGTGTGTTGGGGAGCAGATAAAAAAGTGTGCACTAACCATAACAAAAATTAGAATGAGTTCATTGTCATAGAGTAGAAGAAAAGAGGATCAGTAAAGTAGCGTCCACAGTCTGTGGAGCCCTGGGCTCATCTTCCCTTTGCTCCTGAGAGCATGAGAGGGCAGTAAAGGATGGAGGCAGGAGGGAGCTGAGGGCTTCTTGGGAAGAGGCCAAGTGACCAACGTGTCTTACCTGTCCTTGGTTTTCTGGAGATTGTCGCAGTATACACGATGCCTCCACTGAGGAGCCCAACGAGGAGCGAAATGACCAGCACCGAGCCCCAAAGGATGAATTTCTGGTTGTCTCTCGGGCTAATGGGAAGGGAGACCAGTCAGGTGAGACAATACCAAACAAAGCAAGATCTCTCTGGGGATGGCCGTGTGCCCTGTGTCTGAGGTAATAGAAGAGCCTAGTTTTGTCTTTGGACTTCTTACCACTCTTCTCCACAAGTGCCCACAGTTTCCTCCCCTTTACTCAGTGCCCTGATGCAGAGCTTGACTTTAACTAAATCCAAGCAGGATGCCATATTCATATCTTTCCTAGAATTCTGACCTAACATTATATTTGTAATGCATTTAGTCCAGTACCTGGTACATAATAAATAGAATCTTAAAAAATATGTGTTCTATTCCCTCCTTCCCTCAGTGAAAGTTCACTATCCTTATTGTTATATCTCCCTCTCATTCTAGGATACTTCAACTGGAAGTCCTGTACTCTCAATCTCAAATCTAACATGTTCAGAATAAAGTCAGCATCTTCTAAACTCTCTCAAACCAGCATTATGCTGGAGAATATGTTGTACTTCTTATATTCTCACTCCACCCATGTGCAATCAGCTGTCAAATCTTTCCGTTTATAACCCATAACAAACAATACCAAACAAAATATATCATGTAACCTATATCAATAAATCAAAAAGCATTTATTATTTGTGTCAGATGCAGTAAGGATACAAATCACTGAGGTACAAATAATGAGACAGTCCTTACTCTCAAGAAGCTTGTATTCTCCTGACATGAGAACACATTCATGTCTAAGTTTCTTCCAAAGAAATACAAAATAAATGCAAAATATTTAAACTCAAGGTAGATAGAGAGACAAGGAGGGCACTAGTATTTGGTGGGATAAGAAAAGGCTTCTTATAGATAATAGTTCTTGGGCTTTTTCTTGAGGGAAGAGAGAGAATTCCTCAGGCAGAAATGAGGAGGGGATGCATTCTAGGCATTGGAGAAAACCCATGGAATGATCGGAACTGGGAGATGGGCTAATGTGTGAGAGAAGCAGAGAGAAGTCCAATTTGGTTATCCTGTAAAGAGAGAGAAGAGATCTCATATGTAATTAGGCTAAAAAGATAGCATGAGCTCAAGTTGTGGAGAAATTTACAAGCAGAGAAGATTATTATATTTTATTCTAGAGATAATGAGAAAGTGAAATTTATTGAGTCAAGGTGTGACATGGCCAGATCTTCACTAACGGATTATAAATTTGCCTGCTTCTTTGGAGGGGAGAGACTTAGGAGAGACAAAAATGTTAGTATTGCTGTGCAGGAAGTTTACATTTTATTGAAGGAAATCAATCTGCACAAAGACAAGTAAATACAAAATGCATTCAAAGCAATATATCAGGGAAAGTCACAAAGTACTGAAGGGAAAAGGGAAGGCAAAACTTCTTTTAGCGGGTGATATGTGAGCTAAAAGGGCAGCTAGGTGGTTAGTGGTAGCTGGGTGACTCAGTGGATAGAGAACCAGGCCTGGAGTCAGGAATATCTGACTTCTAATCCAGCTTTAGGCACTTACTATCTGTGTGACCCTGGGCAAGTCATTTAACCCCTATTTGCCTCAGTTGCTCATCTGAGCATACTCTGGATAAAAAATGGCAAACTACTCCAGTAACTTTACTAAGAGAACTCCAAATGGGTCACAAAGAGTCAGATATAACTCAACTGAACAACAAGAAGAATAATGAGATTTAAGCCATGAAAGAAACTAATGATTCTTAGAAATATAGGCAGAGAAGGAGGGCATTTCAGGCATGAGAGTCTGTGTCTATTCTTCATTGTCTAAGAGGACCATGACATCAAGATGATCACATGAATCACAGTTGACTTTGTTTTGAGTGAGGGAGGGCTGGGCAAGGTCACCAGCCTCATTTTCTCCTCCAGAGCCATCTGGGTCCAGTGGCCTGATATTCATCAGGATGACTGGAAATGGTCCAGGATGCAATGGGAGACCCTGAGCATTTTAAGCTGAAGTCTTACAAGATTCTCACTTTGAGTGAGACACTCCAAATCAATAAATAGATCTCTTTTAGTAGTTACTCCAGGGATGAACTTCTTAATAAGAAAAAAATAATAAAATCAAACTAGAAATGGAAGACCTTCAGGGTTCCTGGGTAAAAGAGAAACAGTTACTATTTAGTATTTACATGAGACAGAGCCAAAGCTAAGGCAGGCAATGGAATGTCCCATAAAAAGAATAACATATAAGCTATTTTGCCATTGGAGCATGCAGATCTTGAAGGGGAACTTTGTACAATTAACTTATAAAGGTATGTGTGACCCACATTCTGAAGGCCTGTAGAGGCTAACATAGGAGCCTGTGTTATATCCTGAAGACAATAGCACCCCACTGGATTTTCCTGAGAGACATGGTCAATCCAATGCTACCAACTGGTAGCTCTACAGATGATTCATAAGAACAAAAAAGAGAGACTGGAATCAGGGTGAGCAAGCTTTTGCAACAATCTAAGAAAAGATGCCGAAGGTGGGAACCTCAAAGTCATCTGTAGAAAGACTTTCCTTCTTATACACACACACACACACACACACACACACACACATACTGTTAATACCTTCACTCTGGGACTATCTTCCATTTATATTTTATGTTAATATATTTCACATAATTTTTTTCATATTGTGTCTCCTCATTAGAATATAAGCCTTTTGTGGGCAGGGACCAGTGGTTTTCCTTTCTTTTTTATGTCCAGGGACTGGTAGAGTGTTCCACCTACAATGAGTGCTTAACAAATGCTTATTGACTATGTCACAATATCTAGGAGATACACTATTTTCCAGAGCTGAGGCCTAACAAACAGGCTTTGCCCTGAGCTTGGTATAACAATAATCCTTTGTGCTCTAGATGACACTGCCCTCTGGGAAAGTTGCCTGGACCAGCATCAGATGTTGACTGAAGGATTTGCCTTCCTCTGTTTCTCAGGGCCATCCACCATATGTTCATAATTCCTGTGTCACTGTCAGGTGCTGTACCCCTGTTCCTGTCACAGAACTCTGGTTCCGAACCTCACAGGGTGGGCAGCATTCCTAATAACCATTCTCATGGGATGCAAGGTTTCCTTTCTTGCCCCAAGAAATGCCAACCCTGAGAACTATGTCAGGATCTAAGAATGATTGTGTTGTGGGCCAGCTCCTATCATGGATATAAGTGGCCCTAGCCTTAGCAGCCTTAAGCTCTCTTCTTAGAATGGAAGGCTTCCATATGGATTCATCATTTTCTTCACTCTGAAAAGAATTAACCTGCAACTTTGCCAAAGTTATTTATTATTTCAAGTAGTATTTTCCTTGATTCTCTGGCATTTTCTAAGTATATCATCATATCATCTGCAAAGAGTGATAACTTAGTTTCTTCTCTGCCTATTCCAATTTCTTTTTCTTATTGCAACAGCTAGCATTTCTAATATCATATTGAATAAAAGTGGTGATAATGGACATCCTTGATTCAACCCTGATCTTACTGAAAATTCATCTAGCTTGTTCCCATTAAGTATAATGCTTGCTGGGGGCTTTAGGTACATAACGCTTATTATTTTATAGAAAGTTCCATTTATTCCTATGCTTTTGAGTGTTTTGAATAGGAATGGGTATTATATTTTGTCAAAAGTATTTTTCTGCATCTATTGAGATAATCATGTGGTTTCTGTTAGTTTTGTTATTGATATGATCAATAATGCTAATAGTTTTCCTAATATTGAACCAGACCTAAATTCCTGGTATAACTCTTACCTGATTAAAATGTATTATTCTCATGATAAATTGCTGTATTCTTTATGCTAAAATCGTATTTAAAATTTTTGCATCTATATTCATTGCAGAAATTAGTCTATACTTTTCTTTGCTTGTTTTTAACTCTTTCTGATTTAGGTATCAAAACCATATTTGTATAATAAAAAGAATTTGGAAGGACTCCTTCTTCCCCAATTTCCCCAAGTGGTCTATATAGTATTGAAATTAATTGTTCTTTATATGTGTGATAGAATTCACTTATAAATCCATCCATTTCTAGAGACTTTTCTTAGGGAGTTCATTGATGTTCAATTTCTTTTCTGAGATGGGTTTATTTAAGTAATCAGCTTCCTCTTCTGTTTTTATATTTATTTAAATAATCATCCATCCCATTTAAAGTGTCTAATTTAGGGGCATACAACTAGGCAAAGTAATTTCTAATTTTTGTTTTAATTTCCCCCTCTTTAGAGGTGAGTTCACCCTTTTCATTTTTGATATTGGTAATTTGGTTTTCTTCTTTCTTTTTTTTAAATAAAATTGACTAAAGGCTTATCAATTTTATTTGTGTTTTCATAAAACCAACCCTTAGTTTTATTTATTAGTTTGATAGTTTTCTTAATTTAAATTTTATTAATCTCTTCTTTGGTTTTCAGTATGTCTGATTTGGTGTCTGATTTGGTGTTTTCAATTTTTTCTTTTTTTAGCTTTTTCAGCTGCATATCCAATTCATTGATCTCCTCTTTCTCTATTTTTTTATTCATGTAGGCATTCAAAGATATAAAACTTCCACTAAGAATTGCTTTTGCAGTATTCTATAAGATTTAGTAGGTTGTCTCATTATTGTCATTCTCTTCAATGAAGTTGTTTATTGTTTCTATGAGTTGTTGTTTAACCCATTCCTTCTTTAGGATTCAATTATTTAGTTTCCAATTACTTTTTGGTCTATCTTTCCATGGCCTTTTATCATATCTAATTTTTATTACATTATGATCTGAGAAGGATGCATGCACTATATCTGCCTTTCTGCACTGGATTATGAGGTTTTTATGTTTTAGTACATGGTCACTTTTTGTATAAGTGCCATATACTGCTGAGAAAAAGGTATATTCCTTACTATCCCCATTCAATTTTTCTTCAGAGATGTATCATATCTACCTTATCCAGAGTTTTATTCACCTTCTTAACTTCTTTCTTGCTTATTTTGAGGGTAGATTTATTAAGTTCAGAGAGGAGGGATGTTGAGATCCCCCATTAGTATAGTTTTGCTGTCTATTTCTTCTTGTAACTCCCTTAACTTCTCTTCTAAGAATTTGAATGCAATACCACTTAGAGCATATATGTTTAGTAATGATATTGCTTCTTTCTCTATGGTGCCTTTGAGCAGGATATACTTTCCTTTCTTATGTCTTCTGATTAGATCTATTTCTGCTTTTGCTTTATCTGAGATTTGCTACCCCTGCTTTTTTTTTTTTTACATCAGATGAAGCACAATGTATTCTGCAGGGGCAGGATATTCTGCGGGGCAGGATAGGATGGATGGTAATATGTTGTGTAAGACTAACTATATCACGATCCATCCTATCTTTCCCCCCATTTTTTCTATTCTATCTTTTGACCTTGTCCTTCCCCAAGAGTGTTTATTTCTAATTGCTCCCTCCTCCCATTTGCCATCCCTTCTATCTTCCCTCCCACTCCACTTATCCCCTTCTCCCCTACTTTCCTGTAGCGTAAGATAGATTTTCATACCAAATTCAGTGAGCATATTATTCCCTCCTCAAGCCAAATGTGAAGAGAGTAAACTTCACTTTTTCTTTCTTGCCCCCTCCGTCTTCTCCTCCATTGAAAAAGCTTTTCCTTGCCTCTTTTATGAGTGATAATTTGTCCCATTCCATTTCTCCTTTCTCCTACCAACATATTCTTCTCTTACACCTTAATTTTATTTTTTTAGATATCATCCCTTCTTATTCAACTCTCCTTGTGCTCTCTGTCTATATATGTGTGTGTTTGTGTGTGTGTTTATGTGTGTGTGTGTGTGTGTATGTATAATCCCTCCAGCTACCCAAATACTGAGAAAAGTCTCAAGAGTTACAAATATTATCTTCCCATGTAGGAATGTAAACAGTTCAACTTTAGAAAGCCCCTTATAATTTCTCTTTCCTGTTTATCTTTTCATGCTGCTCTTGATTCTTGTATTTGAAAGTCAAATTTTTCTATTCAGTGTTGGTCTTTTCATTAAGAATGCTTGAAAGTCCTCTATTTCATTGGATGACCATTTTTTCCCCTGAAGTATTATATTCAGTTTTGCTGGGTAGGTGATTCTTGGTTTTAATCCTAGTTCCTTTGACTTCTGAAATATCAAATTCCAAGTCCTTTGATTGCTTAATGTAGAAGCTACTAGATTCTGTGCTATCCTGATTGTATTTCCACAGTACTTGAATTGTTTCTTTCTAGCTGCTTGCAATATTTTCTCCTTGACCTAGGAACTCTGGAATTTTACTACAATATTCCTAGGAGTTTTTCTTTTAGAATCTCTTTCAGGAGGTGACTGGTGGATTGTTTCAATATTTATTTTAACCTCTAGTTCTAGAACATCAGGGCAGTTTTCCTTGATAATTTCATGAAAGATGATGCCTAGGCTCTTTGTTGGATCATGTCTTTCATGTAGTCCCCTAATTTTCAAATTGTCTCTCCTGGATCTATTTTCCATGTTATTTGTTTTTCCAATGAGATATTTCACATTATCTTCTATTTTTTCATTCTTTTGGTTTTATTTTGTTATTTCTTGGTTTCTCATAAAGTCATTAGCTTCCATCTACTCCATTCTAATTTTTAAAGAATTATTTTCTTCAGTGAACTTTTGAAACTTTTCTGCCCAGAATTTGCGAGTAGAATTCTTTCTCCACACACCCCTCCATCTCCACCAAGTAAGTGCTCCTTCTCAACCCAGGGCCATGCTCAGGGCTGAGATTCAGATCAACTGCCCACTTCCCTCAGGGTCTTTAGATAGATGGCTCCAAAAATGTATTCTGCCAGCAGTCCAGACCCTCGGTCCCTTCTCCTGAGTAAAGGAGCTTTCTCACTCACCTTTGATGCTTTCTGTGACATTTGTGGGTTGAGCAATATGGGAACTGCTGCTGCTGCTGCTGCTGCCAGTGGTACCCTGAAGCCTGTTCTGCATCCTGTCCCTGCCATGCCACTTGGTCCATGCAGGGCTGCGCTCTGCTCCTCACCCAACATGATAGACCTTACCTGTTGACCTTCCGGGCTGTCTTAGGCTGGAAATCTCTTTTATTCTGTCATTTTGTGGCTTTTACCGCTCTAGAATTTGTTTTGAGTCATTTTTTTACAAGTATTTTACGGGCTATGTGGGGAAGCTTCTACAGGTCCCTCTTTCTACTCTGCCATCTTGGTTCCACCCCTTCTCTACACCAATAAGTCTTACATTTTCTCTCCTGGATCTATTTTCCAGCTCAGTTGTTTTTGCAATGAAGTATTTCACATTGTCTTCTATCTTTTCATCCTTTAGATTTTGTTTGACTGATTCTTAATGTCTCATAGTCATTAGCTTCTCCTTGTCCAATTCTAATTTTCATCAAATTGTTTTTTCAGTTAATTTTTGCATCTCCTTTTCCATCTATGCAATTATTCCTTTTAAGTAGTTATTTTTTTTTCTAGTTAGTTTTCATACTCCCTTTTCCATTTGTCCAATTTTCCTTTTTAAGGAGCTATTCTCTTCAGTGAATTCTTTTTCATACTTTTAAAATCATTGCCCAGTTTTTTTCTCTTTCTCTAATTTGGCTTTTAAAATCCTTCATCAGCTCTTCCAAGGTTGCTCTTTTTGCTTGTAACTAGTTCATAGTCCCTTTTGAAGTTTCAGATAGGAATATAGTCTCAATGCTGACCTCTTTGGTATTGGTATTTTGATCCTTGTCCCTGTAGAAAGATTCTATGGTCTTCTCTTTCCTGCTTTGCTTCTTACTCATGATTATGATAATCACTCTTTTCCTAGCTTTTAAAGTAGATCTCTGCTTCTAGGACATGAGTGGCTCTATTCCACAGTTTTTCAGTGTTGAACTTGAGGCTTTGTATGTTGTGGTCTCTGGTTCTTTTGGCTAGAAACTAAAGTGCTGCAGCTTTTCTGGTGCTGAGCTGACTGGTGTGAGAAAGCAGAGGCCAGGTGAAGTCTTTTTGTGTTTCCCCAGATTTACCCTGGAGTTACCTTTTTAAGTGTGGGGCAAGGGTAGTCTGGCCACAGAGGTCTCCTCTGATCAGCTAGAGCATAGACAAACTCAGTGGTTGGTGATCTGGCTGCCCTAGTGTCTTCCTGATTCCCCTGGGGTACAGAGGCATGCCTGGGGTCCTGGTGTTGGTAGTTTCAGCACTCCATCTCCCTAGGGCTATGGATCTCCTCCCAGTTTGCTGAGGTGGGGTTGTCTGGGACAGCTCTGGTCCTGTACAAATCCTCTTCTGCCACAGCAAGAGGGACCCTCTTTAGTGATTTTCCTAGCCTCATGTGCTTAGAGACTGTTTGCCCCTTCTGCTTATCCCACTCTTCCAGGATTTTTCTGGGAAAATATTTTATGGTTCTTTCAAGGTCAACAAGCGGAGAGGGAGAAAGCATTTACTGATCACTTTGCCATTTTGGCTCTCAGAAGCTCAAATACAGACATTTAATCTGTGGGCTGATAGTCTCAGGAGCAGCCACTGCAGATACCTGGGGCTCTGGAGCTCTCACTCTCCCAGTTCCGCTGGATTCCTGTCCTGGGCTGATATGCTAGGGATTCTGCAGTGCAGCCACTGACTCAGACTGCCCAGGGCTTCCTGCTCAGCCCTACCATGACAGGGATGCACTAGTACACTCTGTGTGCTGTGTGCTGTATGCTCCTCCAGCCTTGTGGAAGAGATCCCTCCCATTGACCTTCCAGTCTGTCCTAAGCTATGAATCTGCTACAGTCTGTCTTCTATTGGATTTTGCCCCTCAAAAATTTGGTCAAATTCTCTTTTTAGAGGTACCTGAAGAAGTTTGTCTAAGAGCTTAAGTGAGTAGCTGCTCTCACTCCACCATCTTGGCTCCTCCCCAATAACCATTACTCTTAAAGATGATAAAACCTAAAGAGAGGGCAGAGAGTATGGTCCTCAGACATGTCAAGTCCTATGTGAGAGAAGAATGAAATCTGGACCCTGGCCACATTCCTCCATGAAATAAAAGAGACTAAAGACCTGCATAGCAGGAGACACCATAAGGCTCCATGAATGCTTCTGCTAGCCTAACTTCACAGTGACATCATTGGGTTAATACATTCTACTGTCCTGATAGTTTAATGTAACATAAAGTGATTGATTGTGCTAAGGGTGACTTACTCAGTATCTCAGATGTGCCCTGTACCAGAAATGGGAGAAATCTATGGTAAGAATGACTTCTTGGAGGTGCAAGGAAGGAGTCTATTGGTTTTCTTTTCAAAGTTTTGAGCTAACCTAACATAAATGCTTATAAAAGAAGTTGCTAGCTACCCTTGTTGGAATTCCTGGTACTATTTCCAGGGTCTTTTATTAGTGGAGAAGGGGAGGGAATGCAATAGCCACAAAAGGGAAAGTCATCCAAAAGACTATCCTGATCTCCCTTTTGTAGTAAACTATGTCTGATACAAGAGATACGTCTTTTGAAGACTAATTACTGATTCAACCTATAGAAAATATGTGAAATTTTTGTATTTTCACTTTTTCCTACTGAGTTCTTTATTGAGATGGATCTCTTGCAATAATTGCTGGGCTCCACAGGCTACAAGGGGAAAATGATTGATCTAGTTTATCTCCCATATTTCAAAATATTTCCAAACCAGAAGCAAATCTGGGGCTAGACCTGAGGTCTCTCAGATCCCAAGATAATGCTCTTTCTAACACACCATAACTCCTATATTCAAAGACCATGCAATGGGAGACTGCTCCTAGCACATTCCTCCTAACAGGATTATGGTCGTCAAGAAAAGATAGGGGCAACTTTTTTGTCCCTTGCAAATGAGCCCTTTGTTGATTCATGAATGGGGTAACATCCCTTCAATAGATCAAAGCACCTATCATTGCTGCTATTCTAGAATAAAGGTAGAACCAGGCTTAGGTAGATCCTGTGGAATGAGAAGAGGGACTTCTTGTGAGGCAGTAGATGAAGAATTATGTCAGTCGGTAAGTTATACAGGAAGGATTGATTAAATCCTTGCAATGGCAACTGCTTATTCAATTCCAATTCAATTTTTAAAAAATTACTAAGTATCTATTATATGCCATGTAGTATACTAAGTGCTGGAGTTGCAAATAAGAAAATGACAATTCCTGCTCCCAAGGAGATGCTTTTTATTGTTCATCCATTATTCTCAAGGAGGACCAGTGACATTTTAAGTGTGACATCTTGACTTGTAAGTGGATTCGATTTAAGTGAGAAAAAGCTGTTTAAAGTCAGCCTCATAATCCCCTCCAGAGTCACAGGAGTCTAGTGGCAAGGCATAAAACAAGAGGATGGCCATGGTCCAGGATGCAATGGGCAACCTTGGTCTTTTGAAGCTAAGGTCTTTCCCAGGTCTCAGTTTGTCTGAGGCAAGCTCTTTCTCCCGGAGTTTACAATTCAAGGGGGAACAATCACTCATACAAAAGAAAGCAAAAATGAGTTACTAGGAAAGCTGGGACACCTCTATAAAGGAAGACACTGAGAGGAGTTTGGTGCACAGCCCTTCAGCCTACCAGTTAGAGAAAAGAAGTAATTGTTGTGAAGGTAAAGACTATTAAAATCTGAATCTTTCCCCCTGGTGACGAGATCTCATGTGATCAGCTTTTCCTGGGAGGAAGCATAGTATTCTCTGGAGTCAAAGTCAAATAGAGCTGCTGATGGAAAAGGTTATTCAGTATTATTAAGGCCCTATAAGAGGTACTGAATGTTGTAGCATCAAAATGCCTTTTGGGGTTGTCTCAAAAGAATTCACAGGCTCAAACCATCTCCAACCCAAGCAAAGGCAGTCACCCATAAAGCATACAGAAATGATAATGATGCTACATTATATTATCATTATATTCTAATGATATTATAATAAGCCTCTTTACATCATAAATTCACTAAAAGGACAGTCTTTGATATTACTTAGCAGGTGTCCACATAGGGAAAGGCCCTTCAGTGGTCAACATTCTCTCTGGGTAATGCATTCATTGATTAAAACATATTTATCTTGGGCAGGAGGGGTTTCTCATTGTCTGGCAACTGTTGCTGGTATAAGTGCTGCTAACAACACAATTATTACTAACATTACTACCCCTGTCAACTCTAAGCTCAAGCAAAATGAGCCCCAAAATCATTTAGGTGGATGAGGTGTGGGGGTCTCATTTTCTGGAACTTTATCAGGCTGACAAGGGGTATATAACTGTCCCTGTTTCAGTGGGTCCTGGAGAGGGGGTTGACTAGAACTTAGCACAGGCCATTTTGAGGGGATGAATGGGTAGGTATCCATTGTTCTTTACCAAATGTAGGTAAATGACCTTTAGTCTGGAAAACACAACCAAATATTAAAAACAGTAAAATAATTAGAATTAGTATCAAAATGGGAGAAAAGAAAAAAAGAAATCAAGACCCCCATTAGATTAATTTACCTTTGATGTATAGGAATATCTGATCTTGTTACTTTTTTAACGGTTTCCACTCTGATTCCAATTCCTTTAGAGGGACATGATGCTACAGAGTAACAATACTCTTAAGAGCTGGAAGCTTTCCACCCCTCAGTTCAATAGTAATCGAAATGAATTTACTTATAAGAGACTGACTTTACTCCAATCATAATAAAACACTGGGAAGGATATTTAAGTAATTCAACCCAAAGCAACACATATCAATAATTTGTTTATAATAAAATATGGTTGCAATGAAATGGATTTTTATTATATAAGTTACTTCCCTTTAAGAAAATTGATTGCAGGGGAGGAACCAAGATGGCCGAGTAGAAAGATTCACATATGCTAGCTCCGAACCCACAGCTCATAAAATACCTGTAAAGAACAACTCCCAACAAATTCTGGAGCAGTGGAAGCCACACAACCACGGAGTGAAGGAGATTTCTGTTCCAGAGAGCCCTGAAAAACTGACACCAAAGATGTGTTGCACATCGGACCCAGAGCAGAGCCCAGCCCTGCCTTGGCCATGGCACCGAGGGGAGCAGATCCAAGGAGGCTTCAGGGAAAGAATCTCTAGTGGCTGTGAAGGTCCCTCCACCCACAGGCACAAAGGTTAGTGAAAGAATCTTTAAGGCTGGCCAAGAGGGAAGCAGGGTGTCCCCATAACTCAGGCCCCCTCGGGAGGCAGCAGCCCAGGCAGCAGCAGATAAGAGCTCCCAAAGCAGACAGGGGCTCAGATCCATTGTTGAAGATCTCCTCATAAACCCCTCTGAGGGAACTGAGCCGTATGAGGTGGCCCTGCCCCCATCTGAGCAGCTGAACTTAACCTCACTACTGAATAGCAGCCCTGCCCACCCCTGAGAACCTGAATTTAATCTTACGCTTAATAGCAGCCCTGCCCCCACTGAAAAACCTGAGGTTGAGAAGCAGCATTTGAATCTCAGACCCCAAGCACTAGCTGGGTGGATCTGGAGGCAAGGTGGGTGTGGAAAGGAATCTCAGAAGTCAAGTAACTGACTGGGAAAATGCCCAGAAAAGGGGGAAAAAAAATAAGACCATAGAAAGTTACTTTCTTGGTGAACAGATATCTCCTCCCTTCCTTTCTGATGAGAAAGAACAATGCTTACCATCAGGTAAAGACATAGAATTCAAGGCTTCTGTATCCCAAACACCCAAAATAAATATTCAATGGGCTCAGGCCATGGAAGAGTTCAAAAAGCAGTTTGAAAATCAAGTTAGAGAGGTGGAGGAAAAACTGGGAAGAGAAATGAGAGAGATGCAAGAAAAGCATGAAAAGCAGATCAACACCATGCTAAAGAAGACCCAAAAAAATGCTGAAGAAAATAACACCTTGAAAAATAGGCTAACTCAATTGACAAAAGAGGTTAAAAAAGCCAATGAGGAGAATAATGCTTTAAAAAGCAGAATTGGCCAAATGCAAAAGGAGGTTCAAAAGCTCACTGAAGAAAATAGTTCTTTCAAAATTAGAATGGAACAGATGGAGGCTAATGACTTTATGAGAAACAAAGAAATCACAAAATAAAACCAAAAGAATGAAAAAATGGAAGATAGTGTGAAATATCTTATTGGAAAAACAATTGACCTGGAAAATAGATCCAGGAGAGACAATTTAAAAATTATGGGACTACCTGAAAGCCATGATCAATATAAGAGTCTAGACATCATCTTTCATGAAATTATAAAGGAAAACTGCCCTGATATTCTAGAACCAGAGGGCAAAATAAGTATTCAAGGAATCCACTGATCACCACCTGAAAGAGATCCAAAAAGAGAAACTCCTAGGAACATTGTGGCCACATTCCAGAATTCCCTGGTCAAGGAGAAAATATTGCAAGCAGTTAGAAAGAAACAGTTCCAGTATTGTGGAAATACAATCAGGATAACACAAGATCTAGCATCTTCTACATTAAGGAATATTCCAGAAGTTAAAGAAACTAGGACTCAAACCAAGAATCACCTACCCAGCAAAACTGAGTATAATACTTTGGGGGGGGGGGGGGAATGGTCATTCAATGCAATAGAGGACTTTCAAGCATTCTTGATGAGAAGACCAGAGCTGAAAAGAAAATCTGACTTTCAAACACAAGAATGAAAAGAAGCATGAAAAGGTTAACAGCAAAGAGAAGTCATAAGGGACTTACTAAAGTTGAACTGTTTATATTCCTACATGGAAAGACAATATTTGTAACTCTTGAAACTTTTCAGTATCTGGATAGTTGGTGGGGTTACACACACACACACACACACACACACAAACATGCATGCACACACAGAGACAGAGAGCACAGAGTTAATTGAATAGGATGGGATCATATCTTAAAAAAATGAAGTTAAGTGGTGAGAGAGAAATGTATTGGGAGGAGAGAGGGAGAAATGGAATGGGGCAAATTATCTCTCATAGAAGAGGCAGGCAGGAGACTTTTTAGTGGAGGGAAAAAGAGGAGAGCTGAGAGAAAAACATGAAGTTTACTCTCATCACATTCGACTAAAGGAAGGAATAAAATGCACACTCATTTAGGTATGAAAACCTATCTTACAATACAGGAAAGTGGGGGAGAAGGGGATAAGCAGGGTAGGGGAGGATGATGGAAGGGAGGGCAGTGGGAGGGAAGAGCAATTTGAAATCAACACTCTTGGGGAGGGACAGGATCAAAAGAGAGAATAGAAGCAATAGAAGTAGGATGGGATGAAGGGAAATATAATCTTACACAACATGACTATTATGGAAGTCATTTGCAAAACTACACAGATATGGCCTATATTGAATTGCCTGCCTTCCCAAAGGAAATGGGTGGGGAGGGAGGGATGGGGAGAATTTGGAACTCAAAGTTTTAGGAATAACTGTTTAGTGTTGTTCTTGCTACTAGGAAATAAGAAATACAGTTAGTGGGGAATAGAAAGTCATCTGGCCCTACAGGGCAAAAGAGAAGATGGAGACAAGAGAAGGGAGGGATGATAGAAAAGAGGGCAGATTGGTGATAGGGGAAATTAGAATGCTCGGTGTATTGTGGTGGGGGGAGGGGACAAATGGGGAGAAAATTTGGAAGCCAAAACTTTGTGAAAATGAATGTAAAAAGTTAAATAAATAAATTTATTAAAAAAAGAAAATTGATTGCACTGAAATTCTCTTTCCCAAATCAAACTGAAGATTTTTTCTGACTTAGTTTCAGTAATGAATAGAATAAGAGCTATATTATTTAATCAGTTGTACCAATATCTAATTATTCTTATATCCTTTTGAAACATTGAAGGAACTTATTTTATTTTTGAAGTGTATCAAATCCTGTTCCTTAAAAATAAAGAGGTTCCTAACAATAACCTCATAGTCTGACAGGTTCCTAATCTTTGTTTCACAAACTTACGTACCCTTCTCTAATTTTACTCATCATTCTCCAAGGATGAAATACTCCAGGAACTGAATCTTCTAATCTCCTATCCCTTGCTTAAACCCACAGAGTGGCTCTAAATTCAGGGAGAAATAGCAAAATCTCACATAATTACATTATGTTCAAATCTTTCACTGACCATTTGTTCTGATTTTAAAAAATGTGGTAGAAAAGGAAAAAGCGGGGAAATGATTATGTCATATACAACAGGATAAATCATCTTTGTCTCTGCTTGATTTTAGGTATGAGTCATAGTTTATTGAAACAATTTCACCTCACATCCAGGCTAAGGAATAGCTAGGTGGGAAGTACTCCTCTTCAAAAGGAGACAATGGAAAACTGAGTCAGGAGGATCCAACCTTAGGCTGATAACAAATTTGTCCTCTTGGCTTTTTCCCAGATGCAAACTTCCATGTGCAACAGTTCAGGATCACATTCTCTCTCAGTAGCTTGTGGCATTTCTCTCAAATGATGGATAACTGATTTATTGTAGACAACTATAGTTAAAATCAAACTCAAAATAAAATCTATTGCAATTCCAAGATCTTTACCTCAGATGGCAAGTTTTATCAATCACAGCTTGGAGATAGATACAATTATTTTTTTCTAATACAGCTGCAATAAAAATTTACCAGGATTTATATGCATGACATTTCATTTATTACCTTTCACTTGTTTATCTTTCCTTTTTCAATTTAAATTTATCCTGGTATAAAAACAAATTGTTAGAAATCATTTCTACATTATACATCAAGTTGCAAATTCTGAGCAAGTCCAGGTTCTTGTTTAGGAACTCCATTACCCAAAAAAACTCTTTTCCAGGGCTGATGACCGTGCCCACAGAGATGGCTTTCAGGAACCTGGAAAATTTACAAAATGAGAGGAATGGACAGGGACCCCAGAGAAGAGGCTGCCTATCCACCACTTCATATTCTTCTTCTGAACTGATGAAATCAACATTGTTTCTGAAACGAATACCAAAAATGTGCAAATTTAAAACAATATTATGTACTTGAAACTGAAAACAAACCCATTACCAATTAGGTGACTTCAATCTTGTTGAATCCATTTCCAAATAACCTTACATAGAAATCAAGTATCTCATCTCCATTGGAATTGTATACTGGTCACATCTAATTTAGAAGCTAATAATAATAATTAACATCTACGATGTCCGCCCTTTGCCAGGCATTGCATTGGGCACTCTACACTCATGTGAAATAAACTAACATGATTGCTTAAGGTCATGCAATTAACAAATCTCATATCTATGCGTTTTCCCAATTAATTTTAGTTCCAAAAAATAAAATAAATTGACATCTTATTTTTCTTTCAATTTAGTATTTTATTCCCCTCAATTATATGTAAATTTTTTTTAGCATTTAACATGCTTTTAAAACAGTGAGTTGCAAAATCTCTACCTTTGTGCCTCCCTTCCCCTTTCTTCCCCCTGCCCCACTCCATTGAGAAGGCAAGAAATTCAATAGAGGTTATACATGTGGAGTCTTGCAAAACAGATCCATGATAGGTTGTAAAAGAAAATACAGCCAAAAACCTCAAGAAAAATAAAACTTAAAAAAGGTATGCTTCAGTTTGTATCCAGACATCATCATGGTGATGGATAGCAGTTTTCAGCATAACTCTTTCAGAGTTGTCTTGGATTGGTGCATTGTGGACAGTAGCTAAGTCATTCACAGCTGATTATCTTACAATATTGCTGTTACTTTGCACACAGTACATTTCACTTTGTGTCAGCCCATGCAAATCTTTCCAGGTTTTTCTGAGAGCATCCTGCTCTCAATTCTTACAGTATAATAGTATTCCATCATAATCACATGCCATAATTTGTTCAATCATTCCTCAAATGATGTGCATCCCTTCAATTTCTAATTCTCTGCCCCCAGAAAAGGGCCACTATAAATACATATAGGTTATTTTCTTTTTTTGTTTTTTTTAATCTCTTTTGGGATACAGACCTAGTAATGGTATTGCTAGGTCAGAGTGTATACACGGTTTTGTAGCCCTTTGGGCATAGTTCCAAATTGCTCTACAGAACAGTTAGTTCGGTTCACAACTCTACTCATAATGCATCAATCTGATCTATCTTAGATATCAAATTAGGAAACACAATATTTCACTTAAAACATAACAAGAATAAATTCGGTTACCTGGATCTATATTCAAAATTATATTAGAATCTGGGTTTATGATTAAAATCCTAATTGTAGGATTTTATGGTTTATGTAACTTTACATATACATATGTACATGTAAACATAATAATAATACAGAATACAGAATAACAATATATAAATTTATGTATTTTACATAAATACCATTTATCTCAAACATAGTTGTCTATGACTTCTTCTTATGGAATTTCATACAATTTCATACAAAGTTAAGTTTCCAATTTTAACACATGTACTGGTTTAAAATAATTATTTTAAAATTAACCAGTACTCACCTTTACTGTGTAAGACTCCCTACATCCTAGCTAAATATTCCAGTTTAACGCAATTCCCCTTTGGTTGTGTCCTAATTCAGACAAACTTTCCCTTTTTGTGACCCAGGAAAGGGTTGAATGTGACTTTGAATCTTTCACTGTTATAGCCTGCAAACATGCTTCTTTTTGATCAACAAAATGACCACACACTGGGCAGATAGCAGTTTCAAAGGAGAGAAAAAGGTATATTTGAGGAATTTTGTGGAGGTAAAAACAACAGGTATTGTCAACAAATTTAGGGATAGTAGAACAGTGGTGAATTAAATATAACACCTACATTGCAAGCCTAGATGATTGGGGGGATTATTATGATGCTCTCGGCAGTGACAGTGAAATTTGACAAAAGTAGAAATTTAGGAAGGGGAAAGTAATAAGTTCTGTTTAGGAGGTGCTGAGTTTAAGCTGTCTGTGAGATATCCCATTCAAGATGTCCAATGTTATTTAGAGATGTAGACTAGAGGTCAGTAAAGAGGTTGGTGCTAGATAAATAGATTTTAGAATCATCAAAATAGAAATGTTAATTCAGTCTGTTGGAGGAGATTGAGATCACCAAGTGAAACGATGTTGATGCTGAAGAGAGGAGGACAGAGGGTAGACCCCCTTTTAACTGTTTTGATCTGGATGAAGATCCTGCAAAGAAGACTGGAAAGGACCAGTCAGATGCTTGGGAGGGGACTCAGGATAGAGTAGTGTCAGAAAAACCTAGAGAGAAAGGAATTTCAAGGAGAATAGCAAGGAGATTTTCAAATTCAAGGAGAATTTCAAGGAGATGGTGTCAGAGGTTGCAGAAAGGTCAGGAAGGATGAGGATTGAAAATAGACCATTGAATTCCTTCTTCAGCCTTCAGTGCCCCTAACAGCCCCAGTCCAGCTTGGGGAGGCCTCCTTGGTGAGTCAAGTCTGCAGCTGGAGGATGTATCAGGAGGGGCTGTTCCGCTTTCTGGCAAGGGAGAAGATTCTTGG
Source organism: Bettongia penicillata ogilbyi (assembly GCA_023548195.1). NCBI lineage: Eukaryota > Metazoa > Chordata > Mammalia > Diprotodontia > Potoroidae > Bettongia > Bettongia penicillata. The sequence continues at coordinate 1,228,497 of JAJHZJ010000089.1, forward strand.
GGTGTGAAGGTCCCCAGCTTGCACCCCCTCAGTCGACCCCACAGTTTCCAGTGATATATCAAGGAGGAGTTTTTAGAGAGCAGCAGTTTATGAAAGGCTCTCAGCTTAGTAAAGCCACTGAGAACAACCTCTATCAAGTGGAGGACTGAAATGAGAACTGGGAGGAGGGAAGGAGGTATTCCTAGTTGGCCTCAGTCTGGGGGAAGTCTCCAATCCATCACCGTCTCCTTCTCCTTTTCTCCATCATCCTCTTCTCTGGGTGAAGCATTAAGGAGGGCCAAGGGTGAAGAAATCGGTGGGAAGGAACTGAGATCCCTGTCCCTGTGTCTGGCCCAACCCCCCACCTCACTTTAACAGTGTTTTGGGGAGGGGAGGCACTCTGGGCTGGAAGATAGAAGGATTGGGGAGCTTCCAGGAGGTGCTGGCCTCCAGGGCCAATTTCTTTTGAAGGATTCTTTCATCTTCAAATAACCTCTGAGCTTAAGAGGTGGGGGTCAATGTCCTCAAAAAGATAAAAGTTAACAAGTGACTTAAATGAAGAAGTGAGGGTAAATTATAAAATTCTTTTAAAGGGATAAAAAAAATACTTCTATCTGAGAAGGAAAAGGGAGTAAAAGTCAGGATAAAACACCAAGATTGGTTGGGATTTTGAGTGATTCTGGAGAAAGGAAATCGGGTGCTAAGGTAGGAAAGAAGTAGAATTATGCGGGAGGGGGGGAGGGGAGGAAGAGAAAAAAATAGAGTGGTTAAAATATAAACAAGGGTAATACCAGCCTGAAGCCTCCCTAGTTCTGGCATCCTCTCATCTCTTTTCTTTTTTCATTATCTCCTCTGAGTCTTCAGGGCAGAATCTTCAAGAACCATACCTTTCCAAGGTTTCCTAGCAACCTCCACCAACCTCCTTCTTCAGCTTCCTTTTCCAAAGGCTAAAGATGCTTCATTCTCCGTAAAAAGTTGTCTGGACTACGACAGTCTGTAAAAGTCCGCTGTCTTGTGTGGGGGGTCAGGAGAAAGCGGTGGGTGGATTGGGGAAAAGAGGCTTGTCCAGCACCACAGGATGGGCGGAGAACGTGGGGCGTGAGAAGGAGAGGTCCATTCTGGCTGCGGGGATGGGAAGGGAAGGGGGGAATCTTGTCCCAGATGTGGGGGGAGACTCCCCCTCCACCCCAACCTCACTTCTCACCCTGGAGAGAAGCGGAAGTCCAGGTGTGGTTAGTGCCTAACATTCTGAGGGGGAGGGGTCTCCCGGCAGGTCCTCTCCAAGGGTAGCAGGAAGGGGAGCAGAGAGCTACTAGAAGAGTAAAGGGGAGGGAGAGGGAGGTGAGTCCAGCCTCTCAGGTAGCCGGCTCGCTATGGCCGCAGCTCCTTTTTCTCCCTTTCGCGGTCTACTGCACGTAGCGCTCCCCCTCCCCTGCTCTGGCTAGTGTTGCTCCATTTTTACAACCAGAGCCACCTCCTTTCCCTCCCATCACCGCTACCTTTTCCGTTTTCTTCTTTTCCCTTCCTCGCCCCCTCCCACTTCGCACCATCACATTCTCTCCTCTTTCCTTTCCTCCTCTCCAGATCGCCTCAAGGCCAGATGGATTAAAACAGCAGGAGGTGATATTTGCCTTTTTCTGAAAGTTGTTGCCTTAGCCCTCAGCAGCCTCTGAAGTCACGTACAGAAGGCTGGAACAGGCAGGATCATGTTCGGAAGAGATTCTCTTTCTTCTTCCCGGAGTCTGAGATCAGGTAGGTGCAGTAGGAGATGAGAGTCTGGATGGCGGGGGATGTCTATGTGTGGGGCAGAGGTCCTTGTCCCATCCTCAGGGACACGCGAAACAGGAGATGAAAGGGAAACATTTATTAAGGCTCTGAGCAAATCTTGGGACACACACACACACACACACACACACACACACACACACACACACACACACACACACACACCGGTCCTTAGAAAGCTCACAGTCTAACAGCGAGCCAACCTGCAAATAATTACGTACCAGCGTGCTAAACACAGCATGAATTGGGAATAATGAAGAGAGGACAGGAATTTGAATTAAAGGTTAATGCAAAAAGCTTCCTGTAGGAGCTGGGATTTTAGATGAACGACACTAGGCGGCAGAGCTGAGGAAGGAGACCATTGCATGCATGGAGCTCAGCAAGGGAAAACGCCTAACGTCCAGAGATGGAGTATCCCGAGTGTGTAGGTGAAAGGAGGGTGAAGATTGGCGTCTGGGGCTTGGGGATAGGGTGTGATGGTGTGTAAAATGTAGGAAGACTGGAAAGACGAGGAGAGAGGACTTTGCATGACCATGTATTGAATATTTGCTCCTGAAGGTAATGGGGAGCTACCAGACTATATTGATTAGGAGTTGGGCATGGTGGGACCTCGCTTTAGCAAGACCACTTTTGTCACTGAGAGTAAGACAGAGCAGGCAGAAACCCGAGGCACATAGCAGGCTATTGCGGTAGTACAGGAATGAGGAGACGAGAATCTGCAGCAGAATTGTGGCAGTGTTTGAGGAGAGGAAGGGGTGAGCGAGAGAGATATTATGGGGACAAAATGGACAAGCCATGGCAGAAGATTGGGTATGGGATTGTGTGGAGGGGTTGGGGGGGTCGTACTGGTGAGTGAGAGAGTGAGGCATTCAGATACTTGGACACTTACCTGCCTGGGTGACTCAGAGCATGGTTGTAGAATCCTGAATGTAGTACCTTGGTAATGGAATTCTTTTTGTTTGAGTGCTTACAGGTTTTTTTTTTGTTGTTGTGTTCTGTTTTCGGTTGCTGTTGTTTTGCCTTGAACTGGATTTGACTTATTTTGTTTCAGGGATTTTGTCGTTTGACGTTTCTTTTAGTAATATGTAGATTCTTTCTACCTTGCTTTTGCACGCTGATTCTAAGAGATCTTGGCAATTTCTTCTCATTATTTCTGGACATTTCAGAGGACATAGTTGACAGGTATTCCAACATGTATTAAATTAAATCTTCATCTGGTTTCTAGCTCTCTTTTCAAAATGAGATATTTTAAATTTTCTTTTTTTCATCTTTCACCTTAATTTTAATATTTTTCATTTTCCAATGTAGTCACTATCTTCTTCCTGGTCCTTTATGATTTTCAGAGAATTTGTTACTTGGGAAAGCTTTTGTATTTCTTATTCCAAATTATTAATTTCATTTTTAATTCTTTCTTGTGTAGCTCTCATTTCTTTTCCAATATATTTCTTAAAATATTATCATTTAATGTATAAAAAGACAATTTTCAACTCTGGCTTCATCTCTTCAAGAAATTCTAATTGAGTTTGTGCCCAAACTGTGTTTTTTCTGAGGCATTGTTTGTTCATGTTTTGGAATCATTCTTGTCTTTTGTGATTTTGCTTTGAGCTTCCCTGCTCACAAAATAACTGTTTTGTTGCTCACTCTTCTAGCTGATTTCTTGCCTTTGGTCTTGTTGTTGGGGCTGGAGTCTGGGGCATTTCTGGAGAGAAAGTCTGGGCTCATTCTATTGCTGCTTTCTTGAGTATTGAGTGTTCTGTGATTTCAGGATCTCAGGAAGAGGTTGAGGACTGGAAAGTCTTCAGAACTCCCATGTAGTGTGATCCAGGGTAAGTATACTTGCTGCCCCACTAATTTAAGTTCCTGACCTGACTTTCAGCCTGGACAACAGTGGAATGTTGCTGGACTCTGCTCCTATCAACCATGTGGAAGACTTCATTGGTTCAGAGTAAAAGAACTGTAGGCTGTCCTTTGGTCTGGTATCCATGCCCTGTTTACTCCTCTTCAGGCTGGGCTAGATGCTGGAACTGATACCTAACACTGTTCCTGGATTCTGAGCCACACTAATCCTTGGTTTTGGACTTCTTTTCTAGGTAGGCGAGGACACTCCTTCGGGCCTCCCTACGCTGGGACACCAACCTCAGTGACAGGACCCATTCTCAATCTGCACTGGATCTATGACCAAGAAAGGGTAAATGGGCATCAAAGCTAACATTTGGCACTTTTATCTACTACAGTGCCCTAGTCTTGGTCTCACATGTTTTGTGTGGATAGAGGACATCATCTTTACCTGATACACAGCTTCTTCCTGGTCCTTGGAGTATTCTGGTCCAATCCCATCTTCAGTGTCCACTGGTGCCTGTGTCTCTCTGCCAACCTGAGCTGGAAAAATGACTCAGTTGGACTTGTTCTGGATTTCCCCATTAGGATTCAGTCTGCTACCTTCTCTAGGTCTTTTTGGAGAAGTTTCGTAGAAGGGAGCTTGTCTGTCTGGCGTCCTGATATTCTGCCATCTTGGTTCTACATCCCTTGGTCCTGATGATGCCCTAGAGTTACTGTCTGGGTCTATAGAAGGACAGATCTACAAGTAGAGCTTATCTTATTGCACTTATTTACTGGTCTCTCACCCATTAACCCTGTATTTAGGACCCCAAAGAGTCTGGGGATTAAGAAGAGAATGAGGGGACAAAGATGCTGGTACTCGGGCTGGAATTCAATCAGGACTCAGATAAATGGGAATAGAGTGTCTTATCTGAGAAGTACTTCTGATAGAGAGCAGCTGCTAGGGATATGGGGTATATTTTGGAAGGACATCTGTGGCAGAAGCAGATGGAGATTCCTGCATCTCCTCACTATCTCTACCATTAACCTCTCTATATGGTTAGAAGGGGCCAGTGGCAAAGGAGAGACTGCCCCTTCTCTTCTATTTACAGTAGAGCCTCCTCACCCAGCCTTATCTGTCCTTTTTCCAACTCCAGGGAAGGGACTTGGCTAAAGAGGGTTAGGAATAAGAGGAAGGTTGAATGGTGAACATACAGTCAGAGAGCTATTGTCATAGCAATTGTAAAGATATATCAAGTAGGTCCTAGACCATAGCTTAGTAACTGAAGGAAACCTCAAAGACCACCTAATCCAGAGGTGCTCACAGTATGGCTGAAGAACCCTATAGGGTCCCTGCAACCTTAGCATAAAATCTTCTAGGAGAAAACTATTTTTGTCATAATATCAAGATTCTATCTCTTAAAATGCTCACTCCCTTCCTTGTGTGAAGCCAAATTTTCTCCCTGTATTCCAACACAACCAACAAACTGAGTACAGAGTGAGATAGGACTATCCAGCAGTCTCTTATAAATTCCAGCATTAAAGATGCTATGCCACTCTTCTAACTAATTTTGCTTTGTTTTCAAAAACATTTTTTCCATTAATTTTTAACATGCAAATAGGTTTATCATCCTTATATGAAATAAATTAATAAATATTTAAACATTTTACCAATTCTCATTTAAATACTGTAAACATTGATAAATAGAGCCCCCATAAACAAAAGTTCTTTGGTGTACTCAATAATTTTTATTGGTGTAAATAGGTATTGAGACAAAAAAGTTTGAGGACTGTTGGCATAAGTGTTCAGGTGATGTAATGCTCTTATCTTGACTTTATCGAATGATTTGGCAGTCAAACTAGACCAGGTTTGGGAATGTGTTGATAACTAACCCTCTGCATATGCAGTCTCTTCACTTTTGGAATCTGGTCAGCACAGAGACATATGCAAGTATGAGGCTGAATTTAGGGACCAGTCACACCCTCCATTTCCCTTAATGGTGATAAAATCACAGGCTGGGTTAAGTATGGTTAAGTTCCACAACTGGGAACCCAATACCTCTGGGCCCTTGTCATGTTCATCTCTATGGGACAAGAGAGATTAGGCAGCTGAAGATTGAAAGACCCTGAGAGGCCCCATGAATGCCTCTTCTGCCTTTACTCCCCAGTGCTATCATTGATTCAATACAGCCTGCCCTTCTTTATGTTGAATGATCATAATCCAAATTAACCAATTGTGCCCAGGGTTACATGTTGAGTGTTTCAAATCTGCATGCTCTCTGAAATGGGGCAATGTATGTTGAGATTGTCCCTTAAAGAGGTACAACCTTGATACATTCCCCCCATTTCATGGTAGCCATGTTGTTTGGGATGGTGGCCAAAGGAGAAAAGAGACTCTCACAGAGACTGTATCGTCCCCAAATGTCAATCCTGTCTATTTTGTCATATTTTCCCCAAGAAATTGCGAGGAGAGCTCAGCCCATGCTTCATGGTCTGGTCTGTGTAGTCCTAGTCCTACTCCTGCTTGGTAAGGGATACTGCAGTCTAAACACTGACAATAATCTCCTTTATTGATTCCCAAAGGAACCAAATCCATCCTTCTCTATCCTATTTTTATTTATTCTTAAATGTTCCATCTCTTTTAACCTTCAGTGAAGTACTCCCTTCTTTATCATCTCTGATATTAACCCCTAAATGCCAAAATCTGTACAAATAAAGACTGATTCTTTGGGAGAAGGGGGGAGGAATCCGAAGATTGGCAATTTTCTCAAAAGGGATTCATTGGATAATGTCTTGTGGATATGCTTATGCCTGAGAGCCCAGTGCTCAGCAATGGCTTGGTTTGGTGTGGGGATACCAGGGTGGGTACATGAAAGGAGCATTCCTCCTGTATGGTAGCAATGGAGTGTAGAAGTAAATGAATCCATAAGTGTGTGTGTGTGTGTGTGTGTGTGTGTGTGTGTATTTGAGTATTTGTTAGGACCACTAGAGCTTTCCAAGTTAATAGACTCTATTTAGTCCATAGATGTATGAGATCCACAATTCCATGTTTATTTGTGACTTGTCCTAAGTTCCCCCCCCCACCTTTTATTAGAAGACATTTCATAACATTACACAATTCCTGGAATGATAACTTCACAAAACAGGACATAACTAAGTCATGCTGAGATCCTTAAATTCTCAGATCCCCTCTCCAGCTTCACGGGAGGCACCTGTTCCCTGCTCAGATCTCTCTCTCTCAAAAGAGCCAATTCTCCTTTTATTAATGTTTTTAAAATTTTATTCTTTAAAGTAACTCCAATCTATACTTTCTTCTTCCTGCCTGCTTTCCTCTCTCTCCCCTCTCCTGAACTCACCCTGTAGGTAAGAAGAAAAAGAAAACGACTTGATCAAAGTTTGCTCAGTCATTTTTCAGTCATGGCAGGCTCTTTGTGATGCCATTTGGGGTTTCTTGGTAGATAGAGGACTTTATTTACTTCACCAGTTCATTTTACAAATGAGAAAACTGAGGCAAACAGGGTTAAGTGACTTGCTCAGAGTCCCATAGCTAATGAGTATCTGAGGGCAGATTTGAACTCAGGAAGATGAGTCTTTCTGACTCCAAGCCCAATACTCTATGTATTATACCACCTAGCTGCCTGCAAAACAATTATATTGGAACAAATTTCCAGAACATTTATGGAAAAATGTCCCATATCCCAGGCTGAAATCCCCGATCTATAAGAGCCCACCTCAGGACAGCACAGGTTGGAAAGGAAAGGAAAAATGTTTTGGGTTTCCAAGAAGAGGGTGGACCTCAAATCTCTTTGGGGGAATCAAACACATGTTTAAGGAGTTAGTATTTCTTAAAGGTTCTAGTGTATAGATAGGATCTACACAGGAATTCAAGGAGCAGGACCTTAGAAACAGGCAGAATGGTAAGGAGCAAGGCAGGGAGGGGAATGTGATGATGTTCTGGTGCAGATGTGTTCAAACACAATATATGGGCTGCACACTGCCCACCATAATCCCAAATGCAGCCTGAACCTGATTAAAACATAATTGGAAGACAGGTAACAGAATGAATAAAAATACAATATAATACAGATGCTATTAACAAGCACTTTTTATAGCACACAGGGATCCTTATGTGCAGGTTAGTGATCCCCATCTATACTGTAATTTTGTATGATATTCTAGAAAGCAGAAACAGCCCAACCTGGTCAGAGGGTAAATGGTGAGAAAGAAGAATGGATCAGTAACTGAGGGCCATGTTGTGAAAGGTTCTAAGTACCAGGAATTTGAATTTCCTTTCAAAGTCAATGAGGAGCCATTCTAACACCTCAGAGAAATAGACTGACCCATCTACAATGCAGTAAGAAAGCCAGGAACAGACATAGGATGTTTTTGATCATAAGGGGAAAATAAATGTGAGGTCCACTCAGAGCTAAAAGGGCAGATCAAGGGCTTCAAGGATCTGGGCAGGGAATCATCATGGGGATGGTGGCTGTATTCCCTGTCCTGATAGGGAAATCTCCATATTACATTTGGCCTGGGCCACGTTCAGGATGGCAGGAACATGCATCAAGTCAGGAAGTACGTTGAAATGAAAAAGTTTCATTTCAGGTCATTTTGATCCTGAGAAAGCTTGAGTGACTCTTTACCTGAGGAAAGAAGAGAGAGTTCAGTTAGTAAATATTTCCCTACTGTCCTTATTCCTTTCTTCTCTAAGCCTGACCTAAATTCACCCAGGATTGAGATCTAGCCAAAAGGGCAGAATCAATGGCAGAAAACAAAAACAAATAAGCCACCATTTTCACTTTGCCATTACCCCTGTCCTTCCCTCTATTTTGGGGACATAAGGTTAGCATGTCTCCTAAATGCCTTCCCCATGGCCTCCAGCTCACACCCTCCAGGCCAATGCCAGAAATGCCAGCCACTTATATTCAAGATGACATTCATTTATTTATCACTATTGACTTCTCAGGGAAATCTCAACCATACCACCTCAGATCTGGCCCTAGGAATGAGACTTTTAGAAATGCCTAGACATCTTTCCTTCACAGCTTGGAGTTCAGGGAGTTGCTTCTGTCTGGAGATTGAAAAGGCCATGCTTCCTGGTGCACTTAAAATGAAGTCAGATCAATGGTCTCTACTCACCTGGGCCCCTGCACAAGACCAGCAGAACAACCACAGCTGTGAAGACTACACCTTTGGTCACAATGAGCCCACATAGTGCTTGGACCACTGGGGAATTGTAGAAAATGGAAGCTTGTGGTGGGCTATGGGAGAGAAGAAAAGAAGAAAAGTGAGATACATGCACAAGGAAAGCAGTGTGGTGGTGGGGTGAGTGACTCCTTAGGTCAAGTCCTTAGCCCCACCTGTGGAGGTTCCCTACATTCCTTCCGCTGATTATCTCCTGTGTGTGTTATCTCTTGTATAATTTATCCTATACATCGATTTTTCTACAGAATTGTTTGTATGATGTCTCCCCTATTTTTCTGTGAGCTCCTTGAGAACGAGAGATGGTCTTCTTTTTCTTCCCCTATATCCTCTGAGCTTAGCAGAGTATTCTGCACACAGTAGGTACTAAATAAATTCTGATTAACTTCTTGGTTGACTTACTGATGGAATCCTCCTCAGGTACTGTTTCCATTTGGTATACAGTGTGTCCACCGTAAAGGGTTAATGGATTGAGGGTGAAGAAGAGGAGGCCTCCCTGGCTCCTCCAGGGAATACTAACAGGCTAGAAGCACCAGAGAATAAAAGAGCAAAGAGGACATTCAAGATGAGACACCAAGGAGGGTAAGAGAAGAGAGAGGAAATACAAGACAACCTTCAGTAGGAATCCTGGTCATCAGTTCTCTGCACTTTGTGACTTTAGGATGGATGAAGACTTGTTTTGTTTTGTTTAGTTTTCTAGGTCGCAGGGGACCAGAGCAGGGCTGAGGTCTCTGAATGAATCCAGGAGCATTTACCTGGATGGTGGGAGACAAGGATGGAAATGAAGGGATTATCATCCTGCAGAGAGCTCCCTGTGTTCTGGGGTAATAACAGCACATCCACCAACAGGTAGATACAATGTTATAAACAGATAAAGAGAAAGAAATGTTTGTGGAAGTCACTGGCAATTAGGGGGAATGAAGAAAGTCTCTTCCTTGACACCAGAGATGGTGTTTGAGTTGAGTTTTGAAGGAAGCTCCAGATAATAAAGGTGAAGGTGAGGAGTACTGCATTGAAGACATGGGACACAGCCAGTGCTGGCATGGAAATAAGAGCTGGCCTGTCATGTGTGAGGAAAAGCAAGGAAGACTATTTGACTGGAGCATGGATGATGGGGAAAAAAGAAAAGTTCTGGAAATCTAGAAAAGTTGACTGGAACCAAAGTCTAAAGAGTGTCAGAAGGAACCCAGGAATTTGGATTATATCCTGAAAGCAATAGTGAGCCACTAGAGGTTCTGGGGGTGACATAGCCAGATTTCTGCCCATAACCCATTCATATGCCCATCCCATAAGTCATGAGGGAATTCTGCCCAGCTTGTCAAGAAGAGAGAGGCATTTAACAAGGAGGAATTGGGGGTTTGTCTGGTTTATCTGGAGATGAGGAAGTATGAGAAATAAAACCTACAGTAGGAAATGTAGTGGTTCAGGAGAGGAAGGGTTCAGCACAGGAATCAGGAATCTATGGCCTCTTAGATCTTAAGTTCAATCCTTTTACTGAATCCAAAATTTACTGAACAGACTCTTTTATTTTTATTAATATATTTTTGTTCCTCTCACATAGAAAATATATATTTGTTAATGTACGTTAATGTATGTGGCCTTCAAGTAGAAAAGGTTCTCTATCACTGGCTTAGCATATGACAAAAGTATGGGTTCAGGACTGAAAAGTGTCAGGCCAAGTTTAAAAGAAATCAGATTTCAAGTCATCCTAAACTTGGAAATGAGGGTAAGGTGGGAAGCTCATAAGTGCAGTTCCACTGGGCCCAGGGGATCCTTCATCTCCCTCTGTTTGCCTTTTCTTCTCCCTTCCAGAAGGGAAGACTTGAAAGAGGTAACCTTAGACTAAGAGTCTGGGGTAACAGAAGGGAGACCCACATTAACTTCTGAGGGTGGGCGCTCCTGAGACACAATGGATTTCCAAAAATTTACTGGCTGGTGGTCAAAAGGATGGCAGAGGTGGTGAGAGGTGTCTCAGTGGTAGATGGAAAAGGTTTAATAGTCTTCAAAGTCATGACTGAAAGAAGAACAGAGGAAGGAAACACTTGTCTCTTGACCCCACACCCTCACTTGCCTCCTCTTCCCTGGAGGGACCAGAACACTAGACTGTTGATCCCTATAAGTGCTGGGCATTGAAAAAGCTTTAGGCATCATATGTAAGCATGCTGTGGGCAAATATAATGTAGTATATCATATCCCATTCATTATATATCATTGTCTAATCTAGCCCGTAGTTTTTACCACCAATGTCACCATCAGACTCCTTTGGTAACCCCAGGCACTTTGAGGGCCTGGCCAAGGGTATTCCCAAGGGATGCTTCCTCTTTCCCCAGGATTAGGGAGTCGTTCATGTCCAGAGTGAAGACAATGCCAACAACTCCCAGCTGCAGAGCATTTATAATCCACAGAGTATCCCACACTCATTGTTACGATGGCCCCCTTCTGTCCCCACCCCCATTTTACAAATGAGGAACTAAACTGAAGTGAGGTGGAATAACCTCTCAGGGTTACAAGACAATCAGCTTCATAAATAAGACTTCACCCTTTGTGCTCTTCATCAGAACCTGCCAGAATCTGCTCCAACAATACCTCTGGTGGGACCACCCCTCTCCGCCTTGTCTTCTGGGTCCAAAGTTTTAGACATTCTATATCAGTGAGGCACAATTCTGTGAGCGTGTATATATGTTAGAAGGACCCTGGTGCATTTGTGCCTGTGTAAGCCACAAGGGAATTTGTGAAAATGAATGTGAGGGTATGACACTGGACACCCAAGACTTCGAAATCCCTGCAGTAATGTTTGCCCTGCATGGGGATGAGACCAGAGAAGAAAACACCTCACTTTACCTTGCACAGGGAGTGGAAGAGGAACCACCCTCAAACCATAAAGTGGAAGGAAATGAGAGGACAGGGAAAGGGAGGGGCAGGAAGCAGAGGGACTGAAAGAGGGTGAACAGCTTTTCCCTGGAGACTCCAGGGAGGCGTAAGGTCATATCTTAGGTCAGGGTGATGTCCACACTAGGCATTTTCTAAGCTCTGCTTGAACTGAAGGGGATTGAGTTGGCAGGGACTTACCTGCGGAAACATCTACCACGATTGTCCTGATAATATCAATAGTGTTCCGGAAAGAGTCATAGATTCCACACCCATAGATTCCCGAGTCCTTCACACTGAGGTTAGACATGGTGATGGTGATGGTACCATGGTAGGTGTTATCCTTAAGGGAGGCTCGTAGGTCCCTATGTTCCCCAGTGTAGTCTGAAGACCTTGTAATCAGTCTTTCACACACCTCTCCATCTTCTCTCATTTTACACCAGGTTTTCCACCTGTTCTCTTGTCTCTGGGGCTTGTAACTGCAACTCACTCTGAGTGTCTGCCCCTCTTGGTACTTCACGTGGATCTCTTGTCCCTGTGATCCTGAAAAGCAGATCATCAGGTCAGGGGGAGTCCAGCTGGGCCTACCTTGAGTCCCCTCCCTTCCTTGACTGAAGACTATGAACAAGGTCCTGGGGGCTTGTCTCCTTAAATAACATCTTCTTCTAGGAAAACATGCCTGAAGAGCCAGCCCCTCACCCAAGGGAGCCTCCTCATCATTAGCGTGCTAGTAAACAACATCAGCTTCTCTCAATCTTTCCTTTTCCCTCCCTGTGTTCCTCTTCCTCTTCTTCTCTCCCCCTCCTTTGTCTTCTCTCTCCTCTCTCGTCATATATATATATATATATATAGACATATATGTATATATAGACACACATATATGTATATATAAGCATATACGTGGACATATATGTACTTTTGACACATTTCAAAATTTTGTCTACATTATTAGCATTTTGCCCATCCCTTTTTTAAATCTAGCCAATTAACTAAACAATAACTCAACTCTTTATTTATATGTAGTGCTTTACAATTTTCAAAATGAAAATGCTTTCACGAGAAATTTAACAATCAGCTCTTCCAAGCCAGTGTGAACTGGCTCCAGCACACCACTGCTCCCATCCCTCCCCAAGCCCTCATAGGCACACAATGTTGTCCTCCCTCCCCTCTACACTCTCCTCTCTCTTCTCTGCTCACTGTCAGTCATCACCTATACCCTTCCCTGACCTTCCCACACCCCCAGATACCTATTAACAGCAAAGGCAGCAGTAGTAGTGGGGCTGCCAGGGTCATCATTCCTCCGTGGATTCAGAGGCAGGGGACATGGGAAGTGGTCTCTTCATGCTGTCCCAGGGTTGATGGATGGCAGGAGGAAGTTGGTCTTATTCTCCACTGCCAGATTCCGAGCCTTGGAAAGGAAAGGAGAAGTAAGAGACAGTGGGTGGAGCTATGGTTAGAGTAGTGACAGGAGTGGAAGAAGCAGAAGTACTGACCTCAGAGGAGAGGGGTGGGATCACTTATGTCAGGGACATTTCATTAGTCGGGGCTCTGACCCTGAGGTTGACCTACAGACTCTCCCTTTGTTAGAGTCTTGGCCCCTACAACCTCTACTGGAGCTTGTGTTACACCTTAGGCTGCCTGATCTCACACACACCTGTCCCATGTTTAGGGATCCAAAGAGCCTGAGCATAGGAGAGAGGGTGAAGGTAAGGAGACCTGGACCTAGCACTTCATTGGGATTCAGGCAAATGAAAACAGCCGTCTGATCTGAGAGGATTAACTCAGATGGATGGCAACTCCTGGGGAATCTTTATTGGGGTGGTCTGTTTAGGAAGAACATCCAGGAGATGCCGTCTCCTCACTGCCCCTTGTCCTTTCCCGTGTCCTTCAAGGGGAACCAATAGGACACTGACAGGCTCTGTCTTCCTCTTCTTCCTGGTCACCCTAAGTCCTTCCCACCAACCATTATTTGTCCTTTCTCCATTCTCAAAGAAGTCATTTCGGTGACTTTGAGAAATAAAGTGTGTTGTCTAATCAGAAATTACTGTCCATCATTCCCCTAGGGGAAAAAGAGGGATATATATAGAGCATAACTGAACAGTCATGAGAAGCCTCAAGAACCATTTAATCCAGTAGTTCTCAATGGTCCAATGACCTCTCGAAAAAGGGAGGGAGGGAATAAGCATTATATGGTGCCTACTAAATGACAGGCACTATGCTAAGTGCTTATTGCAAATATTATTTCATTGAATATCACAATAACTCAGGGAAGTAGGTACTATTGTTTTCTCTAATTTCCAAAATGAGGAAACTGCTCTTTCTAGCAAGTCCAGAGCCAGACTGGCAAGATGGATTGAGCTATCTATGATCAGAAGGGTGCAGGTTCCATCTTCCATGCTCACGTGAAGCACAGAAAAAGGGCTATCAAACTCTGGGCTGTCGACTTTGCCAAGATGCATGGCTACATTAAAGGATATCCTCAAGGATATAATCCATGATTCAGGCCCTGGGGCTTCTCTTGCAAAAGTAGCTTTCCTAGATCCTTACCCATTTAAAAAGAGGGCAGAATTGTTCATTGCTCCTGAAGGCATCCATACAGGCCATGCTGTGTACTGTGGTAAGAAAGCTCAGCTCAACATTAACAGTGTCCTCCCAGTTGGCACTATGCCTGAAGGGATCATAGTGTGCTGTCTTGAAGAAAAGCCTGTGAACCAGGGTAAGCTTGCTGGTGCATCTGGAAACTATGCCACAGTGATTTCCCACAATTCTGAAACCAGGAAAACGTAGGTGAAGCTACTTTCAGACTCTAAGAAAATCATCTCCTCTTCAAACAGAGTTATGGTTGGTATTGTTACTGGAGGAAGTCATATTGATAAATTCATCCTTAAAGGTAGGTCATGCCTACCACAAATACAAGACTAAGAGAAACTGTTGGCCTCATGTCCAGGGTGTGGCCATGAATCCTGTGGAAAATTCCTTCAGAGGAGGTCATCACCAGCATGTTGGAAAATTATCCACCATTCAAAGAGATACCCCAGCTGGACAGAAGATCATTCAACAATATCCAGTGTGCTGGTAGACTCCAGGGTACCAAGACTGTACAGGAGAAAGAGAACTAAAGTACACAATCCTGACAAAAATTATTTTAGAAATTGCATAAATAGAAATGTACTTATAATTAAAAAAAATAAAGATGAGGAAAGTGAGGCAAAAGAAGGTTAGTGAGTTGCCCAGGGTCATCAACTAATAAGTCTCTGAACTGGATTTGAACTCCATGGCCCGAATGCTGTCCACTGCACAATGAGGAGCCTCTCACTCTCCAACCCTCTTTTAGGGGATCTTATGTCACAACTATTTACGTAATTGTATTAGGTTTCTACTTGTCTCTTAAAGTATACCTCCTTCTTCTGATGGTATATTTGTGTGAGTTTGGATTATCTTATGTACTTCAGCTAAAACAAGTTGCAACAGTTTGGTGAGCAGCTATGAGAATTCAGCTTTGTCTTATTAAAGCAAATATTGAAGAAATTTCCACAGTAATGTAAAACAGTAACATTTGTCACTGATATTTCAAAAGCTAGTTGTTTTTCATTTTGAATTAACATGTATAATTATTATTTTAATTAAATTGATGAAGAATTGATTCAAATTTATCAGTTTTAATTCCTAATATGGTAAATATTCACAGATATAAGTCATAAATGAAATCATTTTGTGACTCTCAGTAATTTTTAAGAGCGTATTTGAGTCTTAGAGCAAAAATTTCAAGAACTACTGGTGTTCTACTTTGATTTCTCCTCAGATCACATAAATCTCCTTTTACTAAAGATTTCTGGGGACAGGAGCAATTATGAGTTGTTATTCAATATAGTACTAGTAATGTTAGCTTTAGCAATAAGAAAAGAAAAAGACGTAGAAGGAATTACAATAGTCAAAGAAGAAACTAAATTATTACTCTTTGCAGACTACATGATATATTTAGAGAATCCTAGAGAATCAAGTAAAAATTACTTGAAATAATAAATAGCTTTACAAAGTTACAGATTACAAAATAAACCCACATAAATGCATTTCTATATATTACTAACAAAGCCCAAAAGCAAGAGATAGAAACCAAAATCCCATTTAAATTACTGTAGACATTAGAAAATATTTTGGAGTCTACCTGCCAAAATAAACCCAGGGATCATATGGACACAATTACAAAACACTTTCCACACAAATAAAATCAGATCTAAAGAACTGGAAAAACATTACTTGATCATAGGTAGGTCGAGTTAATATAATAAAAATTACAATTCTACCTAAATTAATTTACTTATTCAGTGCCATACCAATCAAACTACCAAAATTATATTATGGAGCTAGAAAAAAATAATATCAAAACTCATTTGGTAGATCAAAAGGTCCAGAATATCAAAGGAATTAATGAAAAGAAATGCTAAGGAAGGTGGCCTAGCCATACCAGATTTTAAATGGTATTATAAAGTAGCAGTTATCAAAACCATTTGGTACTGACTAAGAAACAGAGGGATAGAACAGTGGAATATGTTAGGTACTCAAGACACAGTAGTCAAGGACTGCAGCAGTTTATTGTTAGATAAACCCAGGGATCCCAGCTTCTGGGAGAAGAACTCACTCTTTGACAAAAACTGTTGGGAAAACTGGATAACCATGTGGTGGAAACTGGGCATAGACCAACGCCTGACACCATATACAAGAATAAAGTCCAAATGGGTACATGATCTAGGTCTAAAGGCTGATACTATAAACAAATTAGAGGAGCAGGGAATAGTGTATTTGTCAGATTTATAGAGAATGGAGAAATTTAGGACTAAACAAGAGATAGAGAACACTATGAAATGCAAAATGGGTAATTTTGATTACATAAAATTGAAAAGCTTTTGCACAAACAAACTCAATGCAACCAAGATTAGGAGGGAAATAGCAAAGTGGAGAAGAATTTTTACAGCTAGTGTCTGTGATAAAGGCTTCATTTTAAAAATATTTAGAGAACTGAGTCAAATTTACAAGAACACAAATAATTCCCCAACTGATAAATGATCAAAGGATATGAACAGGCAGTTATCAGAAGAAATTAAAGCTGTCTATAGTCATGTGGAAAAATGCTGTAAATCACTATTGATTAGAGAGGTGCAAATCAAAAGAACTCTGAGGTACCACATCACACCTTCCAGATTGGCTAACATAACAAAACAGGAAGATGATACATGTTGAAGAAGATGTGGGAGAGTTGGAACACTAATTCATTGTTGATGGAGCTGTGAGCTTATCCATCCATTATGGAGAGCAATTAGCAACTATGCCCAAAGGGCTATAAAAATGAGCATGTCCTTTGACCCAGCAATACCACTTTCATGCTGTATCCCAAAGAGATCTTAAGGATGGGAAAAGGATCCACATGTACAAAAACATTTATTACAGCTCTTTTTGTGGTGGTCAAAAACTGAAAATCGAGGGGATATACTTCAATTGGGGAACAACTAAACAAATTGTGGTATGTGAATGTAATGGAATACTAATGTGCTATAAGAAATGATGAATAGACGTACTTCAGAAAAACCTGGGAAGACATAACTGATGCTGAGTGAAAGGAGCAGAACCAGGAGAACATTATACACAGTGACAGCCATAGTGTGTGAGGAGTGCTTTTGACAGGCTTAGCCCTTCACAGAAATGCAAGGACATTTCCAAAGAACTCTTGAGGCAACATGCTATCGAAATCCAGAGAAGGAACTATGGAGTCATAACATAGAATGAGCAGACTATTTTCTCTTTTATTATGTTTTGTTTTATTTTTCTCATGTTTTTCCCATTTTTAAAAATTCTTCTATGTAGCATTACTAATGTGAAAATATGTTTAATAAGAATGCATGTTTGGAACCCATATAAGATTGACAAACAAATTCAGTATGCAGGACCCAAATATGAAAAGCAACAAAATAATTAGAAATAATATCAAAATGAGGGAAAACAACAAAAAGAAACCAAGACCCCATTAGAATAATTTACATCTACATACAGAGTTATCTGTTCTTGTGACTTTGTTAAACGTTTCCAATCTGATTCCAGTTGCTTCAGGAAGAGCATATGCTATTGAGGCACAACACTCTTGCAGGTGGAAGATTTCCACTCCTGGGTTCAATCGTCATAGAAATGAATTTATTTATAATGGGCTGACTTTACTCCAACTGTAATAAAAGACTGGGGAGGATCCTTAAGTAATTCATTCCAAAGCAGTGCCTATCAATAAGTTGTTTATAATAAAACATTTTTGTAATGAAATGTATTTATTCCCTAAGGCACATCTCTTTAAGAAAATTGATTGCACAGAAATTCTCTTTCCTAAACCAAACTCAAGATATTTCTGACTTACTTCCAGTAATTATTAGAATAACAGAAATATCCCTAAATCAGTTGTACCAACATATCATTATTCTTATACTTGGAAAATGAGCAACATAGTTGTACTTTGGCACTTGTCCCTACTATAGTGACCTGGTGCACAACCTTTTCCTGGGCACTGGAGTGTTGTGATCCAATCCCATCCCCTGTATACACAGCCTTCTCTGTCTGTCTTTATGGCCTAACCAGAGATGGATAAATGACTCAGTGGGATCTGCTCTGGATTTCTCCATCAGGAATCAGTCTGTTGCATTTTCTAGGTGGTTTAGAGGAATTTTGTGGAGTTGAGTTTGTCTGTCTGGCTTCCTCCTAGTCTGTCATATTGGTTCTTCCTCAATAAAACCTGAAGCTGGCCTAGAATTCTTGCCTGAACCTGAAAAAGGACAGAACTAGAAGTTGATCTTGTCTTACTACACTGATTTTCTGTTCTCCTACCCATGAACCCTGTGTGAAGGATCTTAAGGAGTCTGGGGTTTGAGAAGTGAATGAGTGGACAAAGATGCTAGAATTGAGGCTGGGATTCAATCAGGGCTCAGACAAATGGAAATGGAATTGTCTGGTCTGATAGGGAGCACTTCAGATGGACAGCAGCTTCTAGGGATATTAGGGCATATACTTAGGAAGGAGATATCTGGCAGAAGCAGATGGGGTCTCCTAGATTTCCTCACTGTCTCTTCCATTAACCTCTCCCTATGTCTAGAAGGTGCCGATGGCAAATGAGAGACTTCTTCTTCTCTTATTTTTGTTGCTCACACTAGATTCTCCCCACTCAACCTTAGTCCTTTTTCCAGCTGCAAGGTAGGAATTTAACTAAGGAAGGTTAGGAACAAGGGGAGGATTGAATGCTGATCACACAATCCTGTAATCTAATCAGAGATTAATCTCCCATTGCTCTGCTCAGGCCTGGAGAGCAATTTCCAGGCATATTAACTAGGTCCTATGGTCACAGAACACAGCTCAAGAGCTGAAGGAAAACACAGAGACTATCAAATCCAGAGGTTTTCAAAGTGTGATTGAAGAACCCTTTAGAGTCCCTGAGACACTTTCAGAATATCTGCTAGGTTAAAACTATTTTTATCCTGGGATAAGGCCAAAGTTTTTCCATACCTTCCAATAAAAAAAATAGACTGGATGCAGAATTAGATAGGACAATCCAACTATCTCCAATTAATTCTGACTTTGAGGACCTTTGCAGGACGATGTGAAGTAACACCACTCTTCTCAATAATTTTGTTTTGTTTAAGAAAACATTTTTCATTTAAAAAAGTATTAACATGCAATAGGTTATTGTTATTTTTTATAAATGAATTAATAAATATTTTAAAATTTTACCAATTCTTATTTATAATACAGTAAATATTGATAAATAGAGCCCCCATAAACAACAGCCCTGTGATATAATCAATGACCTTGATTAGCGTAAATGGGTCTTGTGACCAAAACATCAGAGAACTGTGGCCATAGGAGGTCAGTTAGGGCAATGCTCTAAACCTGAACCCACTGTGTTGTTTAGTAATCCAACTATTCTTTAAGTTGTTTCTATATCAGTTCTTGGGTCTGTGGTGAGAACAAACCCTCTGCACAAGCAGTCTCCTGACCTTGGGAACCTGCCCAGCACATGGAAATATGCAAGCATGAGGTTGAATTTAGGAACCAGTCACACCCTCCATTTCCCTTAATGGTGATAAAAACTCAGATTGGGACAAGCTGTTAGAATCTTCAGTCTGATTAAGCCACACAAATGGAAACCCAATGCTGATGGGCCATCACCATGTTCATCTCTATGGAAAAGAGGGGCCAGGCAGCTGAACAGTGAAAGACTCTGAGAGGTCCCATGAATGCCTCTTTTGGCTTCACTCCCCAGTGCTATCATTGATTCAATATAGCCTGCTCTCCTTTAGATTGAATGTCCATAACCCAAATAATAAGTTATGCCCAGGGTTATGTGTTCAGTGTCTCAGATCTGGTTGCTGTCTGAAATGGGAGCAATCTATGGTGAGATTGCCCCTCAGAGAAGTAGAACTTTGATATATCCCCCCATTCAGCTGGAGCTGTGGTGTTTGGAATAGTGGACAAGGGAAATATGGACTCTCACAGAAATTGTATCATCCCCAAGTGTCGATCTCTTTTATTTTGTCACGTTTCCCCAGAAGTTAACAGGATAGCTCAGCCTGTGCTTTATGGGCTAATCTGTGCTATCCTAGCCCCACTCCTGCTTAGTAAGGGATACTCCAAAACAAACTCCTACAATACTCTTCTTGATCTATTTATCCCCCAAGGAGCCAAACTCATCTATCCCTGTTCTATTTTTAAACTTGTATCTCCTTGACCCTTCACTGGCATAGTCTCTTTTTTATCATCTCTGATTTTAACCCCAAAATACCCTCAAAAAAAAAAACTCTGTAATATACACATCCTTTGGGAGAAAGGAAGGGAGAAGTCTCAGTGAAAGTTTTCTCAAAAGGGATTCAATGGAATATATCTTGTGAATGCCCTTGTACCATAGTACTCAGTGTTTCAGAGGTGCTTTCTTTTTCATGGAGGTACCTGTCTGGGTAGCCTGAGAGAGGATTCTTCCTGTGTCATAGCAATAGTATGCAGATATGAGTGAATCCATCAGTGCATACATGTGTGTATGGTATGTGTGTGTGTGTGTGCAAATGTGTGTGTGTGCAAATGTGTGTGTGTGTGTGTGTGTGTAAATGTGTGTGTGTGAGTGTCCCTGCATGCTGGAACTACTGGAGTTTTACAAGATAATAGATTCAGCTTAGTCAACAGATTTATGAGATCCACAATTCAATGTTTACTCATGGCTAGTCCTAAGTCCTCCACACCTTCAATCAAAAGCCAATATTTCGTAACATTATCCAATTCAGAGAATAATAACTTGACAAGACAGGAGATAATGATGTCATACTGAGATCCCTAAAATTTTGAAGTCCCTCTCCATGCATATGCATGACTTCCATTCCCTGGCTGGATCTCTCTTTCAGAGATGTCCTTCTTCTCTTTCACTTATTAAAAATACATCATCTATTTTAAGTAACAAAAATCTATGTCCTCATGCTCCTGCCTGCTTTCCACTCTCTCCCCTCATCTGAACTCATCTTCTAGATAAGAAACAAAACAATACCCCTGGAACAAATACTGTTCAGTCACTTTTCAGTCCTGTCTAACTCTTTGTTACCCCTTTTGGTAAAGATACAGATACAGATAAACTAAAGTTACAGGAGTGGTTTCCCATTTCCTTCACCAGCTTATTTTCTAGAAGACGAACTGAAGTAAACAGGGTTAAGAGACTTGCCCTGGGTCCCCGAAGTAGTAAATGTCTGCAACCAGATTTGAACTCAGAAGAGGAGTCTTCCTGATTCCAAGTACAGTACTTAATCTCCTGTGTCACTTAGCAGAAGTCACATGCACCAGGGTGAGATCTTCTAGGCTATAAGAGTTCACATCAGGAGAGTACAAGAGGGGAAGTGATAAATGATGTGAAAGGAGAAATAGAAGTTCATGGGTTTCCAAGAAGGGGGGGCCTCAAATCTGGCTGGAGGATCACACAGGTGTCCAAGGAGTTAGGATTTCTAAAAGGTTCTATTAGATGAATAGAAACTACAGGGAACAGGACCTGAGGAATAGTTCCAATAGGAAGGACCAAGTAATGGAGGAGAATGTGATCCATTCTGGAGCAGATGTGGCCACACAACACCTACAGTATTACTAAGTGCATCCTGAACAAGATAAGACATAACTGTCTTATGTAAAGGAAAAGGTACAAAATAGATAAACATACAAAATAATGCAGAAAATATTGACAAATGATTTTTAGAAGTCAAACATAGCTCAGAGGGACCCTAATATACATGTTAGTAGTCCCCATTTATATTTGAGTTTTCTGTGGTGTTCTAGAAAGCATGAAGAACCCAACCTGGCCATAGGGGAGAGTCTCTGCAGGGAAATAGTGAGAAAGAATGGATCAATAGTTGAGGGTCATGCTGTAAAAGGTCTTGAGTACCAGGAATTTAAACTTTATTTCAAATGCAATGAGGAGTCATTCTAATGCCTCAGGGAAACAAACTGACCCATTTACACAGGAACAAGATTGTCAGGAACGGACATGGGGTGGTGCTCATCATAAGAGAAAGCTGAGGTGAGCTCTGAGGTCCACTCAGAGCTGAAGGGTCAGGCAGAGCGCTTCGAGGATATGGTGGGGAATCAGCATGGGGTTGGTGGCTGGATTCTCTGTCCTGTTGGGACAATCTCCATATTGCCTGTGGCCTGGGCCAGGCTCAGGATGGCAGAAACATGCATCAGGTTGGGATGCACATTGCAATGAATCCATTTCATTTCCTGTCATTTTGATTCTAAGAAAGCACAGATTGGCTACTCCCTTTCCCTGAGGAAAGAAGAAAAAATTCAGTTGATAAATCTTTCTCCATTGTGTAAAGACTGAAATTATTCTTTTTCCACCATGACCTGACAACTCTTGTTTTCAATTTTCACCCAAATTCACCCACAGCAGATGTCTAGATACAGAACCCAGCCCTAGGGGCAGAATCAATGACAGAAATAGAAAACAAACAAGCCACCATTTTCACTTTCTCATTACTCCAAGTTCTTCCCTGTCCTTTGAGGACACAAGCTCAGTGTGTTTGCTATAAGCTTTTCCTATGGCCAACACCTTACAGGCTCCAGGTCTTTACCGATATTGAGGAAATTGTCAACCATACCACCTCAGGGTCTGCCCCTAAGAATGAAACTTTTAGAAATGCCTGGGCATCTTTCCTTCAGAGCTTGAGGCTCAGGGAGCTGCTTCTGTCTGGGTAATGAAAAGGCCATGCTTCCTGGTACATTAAAAATAAAGTCAGATTGAGGGTCCCTACTCACCTGGTCCCCCTGCACCTGGCCAGCAAAACAAGCAGAATTGTGAAGACAAAGCCTTTGGTCACAATGAGACCACATAGTACTTGGATAACTGGGCAATTGAAGAAAATGGAAGAGTGTGGACTATGGGCGAGAAGAAAACAAGAAAAGTTGCATATGGGCACAGGGGATATAGAGATATAAGAGATGTAGGAATGTGGTGATGGGGTGAGTGACTCCTTAGATCTAGGCCTTAGCCCCACCTATACTCCCTGTGCTGATTATCTCCTGTGTGTGTTATCTCCTGGATAATTTATCCTGTACATAGATTTTTCTATAGGGTTATTTCCATGTTGTCTCTCATTTTTCTGTGAGCTCCTTGAGACCAGAGATGGTTTTCTTTTTTTTCCTCTACATCCTCTGAGTTTAGCATGGTACTTAATAAATTCTAGTTAACTTATTAGCTAACTTACTGATGGAACCCTCCTGAGCTACTGTTTCCATCTGATGCACAGTGTGTCTACTGGAAAGCGTTTGATTGAGGGTGAAGGAGAGGAGGCCTCCCTGGTCCTCCTGGAAACACCAACAGGCTGGAGGCTTCAGTGAGTAATAGAACTAAGAGGGCAACTGAGGTGAGACACCAAGGAGGGGAAAGGGAAGAGAGAAAACACAAGTCATCCTTCAGTAGGAATCCTGGTCATCACTTCTCTGAACTTTGTGACTTCAGGATGTAGGAAGATTTGATTTATTTTAATTTAGTTTTCTCTTGTCACAGGGGCCCAAAGCTGGGCTGAGGTTCTGAATGAATCCAGGAGCGTTTAGGAACTAAGGGTCTACCCAGAGCCAGGAGCTGTAGTGGATGGTGGGAGAGAAGGACAGAAATGAAGGGATCTCATCCTGCAGGGAGCTCCCCCATGTTCTGGGGCAACAACAACATATCCACCAACAGGTAGATACAACATTCTCACCAGATAAATACAAAGGAAAGTCACTGACAATTAGGAGGAATGAAGAAAGTCTTCTGTAGAGGGAGGTGCTTGAGTTGAGCCTTGAAGGAATCTCCAGATAATTAGTGTTGGAGGTAAGGAGGGATTGCTTTGGAGACGTGGGACAGAGCCAGCGCAGGCATGGAAATAAGAACTGGTGAGTCAGATGTGAGGAAAAGCAAGGAAGACCGTTTGGCTGGAACATGGATATTATAGAATACAGCAAGACTCTAGCAATCTAGAAAAGTTGGTTGGGGCCAGAGTCTGAAGAGCATCAGATGGAAGCCAAGTGTTTGGATTATATCCTAAAAGTAATAAGGAGCCACTGGGGGTCCTGAGGATGACATAACCAGACCTCTGACCAGCAGTCAAGAGGCAGTGCAGTCCAACTTATCAGGAAGAGAGAGGTGTTTAACAGGGAGAATTTGGGAGATTTGTCTGCTTTATCTGGAGATGAGGAACAATACCTACTGTCAAAAATATAGTATTGCAGGAGTGAAAGGCTTAGCATATGACAGAAAGTAATGTGGGTTCAGCACTGAAAAATGCTAGGCCAGGGCTAAAGGAAATCAGATCTCATGTCATCCTCAACTTGGAAATGAAGGAAAGCAAGAAAGCTGGTAAGTATATTTCCACTAGACCCAGGAAAACCCTCTCTTTGCCCTTTCTTTACACATGCAGAAGAAAAGGCCAGAAAGAGGTCCCTTTGGACTAATACTCTGGGCCTGCACAAGTGAGCCCCCACATTAACTGCTGAGGCTGGAAGCTCCTGAGACACAATGCATCTCTAAAAAGAGTTGTACCTGCTGGTGGCCAAGGGGATGGTGAGAGGTGTCTCAGTGGTAGATCGAGAACATTTGGTGGTCTTCAGTGTTGTGGCTGAAAGAGGAACAGAGAAAGGAAACTAGGTTTGAAACCCACACCCTCAGCTGCCTCCTCCTCCCTGAAGGGGCCAGAACACTATATTGCTGGCCCCAGTGAATGTTGAGTCTTGAAAAAGCTTTAGGCATCACATGCATGCATGTTGTGTGTTAATATAGTATAAATCCCTTATGTATTGTCAAGTACTGTAGCCTATTGTTATTCTGCTAAGGTCAACATCAGACTTCTTTGCCACCCACAGGCACTCTGATGACCTGACTAAGGATATCCTCATAGGTTGCTTTCTCTATACGTGTTAGTTGGGGTTGGGAAAGAAGGCAATCCTAAAAATTCCCAGATGCAAAGCATTTATTATTCACAAAGAGCCCCACTCATTGTCACAATTGTACCCCTCTACACCACACCCTAATTTTACAAGTGAGGAACTAAATCTCATAGAGTTAGAATGACCTCCAAGGGTCACAATACAATCAGTTTCACCACTAAGACCTGACCCTACTACATCTATGGGCTTTTAGTTCCTGACAGGATCTGCTCCAACAATACCTCTGATGGAACCAACCTTCCCTACCCCCACCCGGCTGTCCTGGGTCCAGAGCTTCAGGCATCCTAAATCAGTGAACTACAATTCTATGAATCTGTTTATATGTTAGGTGGACTTCGTGTATGTCTGCTCCTGTGTAAGTCACAGGGGAATTTGTATGAATGAATGTGAATGTGTGACACTGGACACCCAAGACTTAGAAGCCCTAGGACAAATGTCTGCCATGCATGGGAATGAGAGCAGAGCAGAAAATGCCTTATCTTTCCAGGAAGCAGAAGAAGAACTACCATCAAAACCTTGGTGAGGAATGAAATGAGGAAAAGATTGGAAAAGGGAGGGACAGGACGCTGGAGAACTGAAAGAGGGTGAGCAGTTTCTCCCTGGAGACTCAAAGAAGCCCAAGCTCACATCCTAACCCAGGGTTGTGTCCACACCAGGTATTTCCTAACCTCTGCTTGAACTGAAGGGGATTGAGTTGGCAAGGACTTACCTGGAGCAACCTCCAGCTTGATTGTCCTGACATTAACAATAATGCTATTGATAGAGTTATAGATTCCACAGCAATAGTTGCCTGAGTCCTCCACAGTGAGATTAGACATGATGATGATGATGGTACCAGTGGAGGTGTCATCCTTCAGGGAGGCTCGTGTGTCCATAACTGGCACCATTAAGAAGTCTGACTTACTGGTAATTAGTCTATCACACATCTTTTCATCCTCTCTCAGTTTACACCAGGTTTTCCACCTGTTCTCAGTTGTCCGGGACTTGTAGCTACAATTGACTCTGAGTGTTTGCCCCTCCTGGTACTTCACTTGGAACACTTGTCCCTGTGACCCTGAAAAGCAGATCATCAGTTCAGGGGGAGCCCAGCTGGGTCTCCCCTGACTCACCTCCTTTCCTTGACTGAAGTATATGAACAAGGTCCTGGGGGCTGGTCTCCTTAAGTAACAAAGAAAACATGCATCAAAGAGTCAGCTGCTCACCCAAGGGAGTCCCTAATTACTGGTGGGCTAGTAAACAGTTAAGAACCAGTTCCCTCAATGTTTCTCTTTCCCTCCCTCTGTCCCTCTTTCTCTTCTTGTCCTTCATTCCTCCATCTTTCCTCTCTCCTCTCTCACTTTATATTTACAAACATGTCCATGTACATATATGTACTCTTGACACATTTGAAAACTCAATCTGCATTATTAACATTTTCTCCATTCCTTTTTTAAGTTCTAATAAATTAACCAAACAATAACTCAACTCCTCATTTGTATGCAATTTTTGTCAATTTGCAAAGTGTCAATTCTCTCACTGGAAATGTAATGATCAGCTTTTTCAAGCCAGCACATCACTGCTCCCATCCCTCCCCAGGCCCTCATAGCCACGCAGCATTGTCCTTCCTCCCCCTGCCACTCTCCTCTCTCTTCTCTTCTCCCTGTCAGTCATCCCCTCTACTGTTCCCTCATCTCCCCCCACTCCCAGATACCCATTAACAGCAAAAGCAGCAGCAGTAGTTGGGCTTCTGGGACCATCATGCCTCAATGGGTCCACAGGCAGGCAACATGGGAGGTGATCTCTTCCTGCTGTCCTTGGGCTGATGGATGGCAGGAGGGTGTAGGTCCTGATTCTCCCCTGCCTGATTCTGAGTCTTTGAGAGGAAAGAAGTAAGCGAGAGTGGGGGGAACTATGGTTTATGAGGTGGGAGGAGTAGAAGGAGCAGAAATGCTGACTTCATACAAGAGAGGTGAGAGCACTTATGTGTGGGCTATTCCACTTGTCATGGCTCTGACCCCAAGGATGACCTAGGGACCCTCCTCAGGAAGAGCCTTGGCCCTAACAACCACTAACAGAGCTTGTTTAATATCTTGGGCTTCCTGATCCCCCACACATTTGCCTTACGGTTAGGTATCCAAAGATCCTGGGCTGAAGGGAGAGGGAGAAATTAAGGAGAACTGAGCCTAGGACTTCTTCAGGATTCAGGTAAATGGAAATGGAGTTGTCTGATCTGAGAAGATAGCTTCAGACGGATGGCAGGCACTGATGGGTTTATATTGTAGGGTCTATTTAGGAAGAACATCCAGGAGAGCATGCCATCTCCTTACTGCAATTTCACTTGTCCTCTTCCTATGTCCAAGAGGAGCCAGTTGTACACAGAGACACTCATTGTCTTCTTCCTTTTCTTTCTGGTCACTCTAAGTCCTTCCCATGCTCCATTTTCTATCCTTTCTGCATCCTCAAGTAAGTGATTTGATTAAAGGGAGTTGGGAGAATGGGAGGGAAGACTGTTGGACCCAAATTCCTGGACTCTAATCATGTATCATTTGTCCTTATTGCTCTGGGGGATAGAGATATACCCAAGATAGTTTTCCATGTAAGCTATGTCATGTGCCAGTGGAACATAAATCCATAGCCAAGGAAGCCTCAGTAACCATTTAAACCAGCAATTCTCAATGGTCCAAGGACCTCTGGAAAAGGAAATTAAGAGGAAAAACATTATATGGTGCTTACTATGATACAGGCAATATGGTAAATGCTTTTTGCAAGTATTAACTCCTTGATCCTCACAGTAGCTCAGGGAAGTAGGTACCATTGTGGCCTCTCATTTTACAGTAGAGGAAACTGAGCCAAAAAAGGATAAAGGCCTTAGTCAGCATCACACAACTAGTAAATATCTGAACCTAGATTTAAACCCAGTTCTAACTGATTCCATCCCCAGAATTCTATTCCCTATACCACCAGGTACCTTTCAGCCTTCAACCTCTTTTAGAGGCTCTTTATAGGTCATAACTATTTACATAATTGTAATAACTCTCTTTTTGCCTCTTTAAAAATACCTCCCTTTCCCGACTATCTTATCAGCGTATTTCAGCTAAAATAACAGATTGGAAGAGATCAAATGCAGAACAGACAGGAGAATCTAGCTTTGTCCTATTAAGACAAAGAATGAAGAGATTTCCACAGTTAATAAAACTTCTTCTCAATGATGTTTTTTAAAATGGTGTTTTAAATTTTGAATTAGCATATAATATGTTTACTATTATTTTATTTAGATCAATCAGTGAATAGATTAATCAAACTTATCAGTTTTAATTTTAATATGATAAAAAACTATAGATGTATCTCATACACAAAAGCATATTGGGATTCTCAGTAATTTTTAAGATTGTATTTGAATCTTGAAAACAAACATTTCAAGAAACATTGGTTTAAGAGTTCAGTTGGGAGAGAATTCAGAAGTCATTTGGTCATCTGTACATTTTTAGAACTTTTCCTGAATAAATTCCTGACAAAATGGTGAGAACTACATCTTTGCATATGCAGTCTCCTGACCTTTGGAATCAGTCCAGCTCAGAGATCTCAAGGTTTGAGAGTGATGTCGGAGAGCAGTGAGAACATCCATTATTCTTAAAGATGATAAAAACCTAAGGTGAGGCCAGATAGTATGATCCTCAGCCATGTCATGTCCTATGTGGCTGAAGAAAGAAAGTTGGGCCTTGGTCATATGATCTTCCTGAGACAAGAAAAATGAGAGACCTGTATAGCAGCAGACATCATGGGGTTCCACGAATGCTTCTGGCAGCCCACCTTCACAATGATGACATTGGCTAATCCATCCTGCTGCTCTGTGAATTAATGTAAAGTATTATAAAGTAAAGTAGTTGATTGTATCAAAGGTGACTTATTCAGTATTTCAGATATACTCTCTACCAGAAATGGGAGAAATTTATGGGAAGAGTGAGGAAGGACCCTATTGGTATTCTAGTCAAAGTTTTGAACTACATTCACATAAATGCTTATAAAGGGAGATAAGACCTATCTTTGATGGAATTCCAGATGCTATTTCCAGGTTCTACCATTTGCCAGTGGGGGAGGGGAGAGAGGGCAATTAGCCACAGAAGGGAAAGTCATCCCAAAGGCTATCTTGACTACACTCCTGTTAGCAGGCTATGTCTGAGAGACATATTACTGATTCTCTCTATAGAAAATATGTGAGATTTTTGTATTTTATTTTTTACAGTGGGGTTCTTTATTGGGATGGCTCTCCTGCTATTGCTGGACTCCACACACAGTCTACAAGTGGAAAATGGCTGATCAAGTTTATCTCTGTCATTTGAAAGGTAAGGAAACAGGTTCAGAGGAGTCAGGCAAATTTCCAAACCAATCAAAAGCAGACATGTGGCTAGATCTGAGGTCTTCCAGCTCTCAGGGAATGAGTTCTTTGTTTATTTATGGATGGGGGAGAATTCTTTTAATAGAATAGAACAACTATAGCTGTTTCTACTCCAGAAGAAGGGAAGTGCCTGGTCTAGGTAGATCCTGTGGAATGGGAAGAGGGACTCCTTCTGAGTTAATAGTTGAAGAATGATGTGTCAGTAAGCCAGTCAGCAAGCATTTAGTAAGTGCATCCTATGGCAACTGCTTATTCAATTTCAACTTAATTCAGTAAACATTTATCAAGTACGTACTGTGTAGAGGGAGATATTGGAACTACAAAAAAGAAAAAGTGTTGGAACTACTAAAAAGAAAAAGAGACAGTTCTTGATCACAGAAAGTTTGTTGTTTCTTTTTCATCCTTTGAGGAACAATGTCATCATGAGCATGACATATTTCCTTGTGAGTGGACTGGATTTAAGTGAGGCAGAGCTGCTCAAACTCAGCAGCCTCACTCCTTCAGGGTCATAGGAGTCCATTGGCAAGACATAAGTCAAGATGTTGACCGTGGTCCAGCATGCAGTAGGAACCAATGACCTTTCAAGCTAAGTGCTTTTCCAGGTGTCAGATGTTCTGAATTAACGTTTATTCACCAGAATATTACAATCTTAGAAGAGAAGATAGTATACAAAAAAGAAATCAGAAAGAGGTATTAGAAATGCTGGGAGTACTCTTTAAAGGAAGGCACTGAGAGGAGTTTGATGCACAGTGCTCCTGTCAACCAATTAAAGGAAAGAGGCCATTGAGGACAAACTGTGGAGATGAAGACTATCAAAGTCTGAATCTTGCTTCCTGGCGATGAAATCTCAGGTGATCAGCTTTTCCTGAGAGAAAGCCTGATATTCTCTAGAATCAAAGTCAAATGTAGCTGTGATGGAAAAGTAAGTTCTTAAGTTATTATTAAAGAACTATGTGAGGTACTGAAAGTTGCAATTTCAAGGTGTGCTTTGAGGTCACCTCAAAAGAATTCACAGACTCAGACCATCACCAGTCCAAGCCAAGGACTTGAGGATTATGCTGTCCAGCAGGCTAGGCTCCTGAAAAGAACCAGCATCTTAGCAAAACAAAACAAGGATTTTTGTAGAGTAGAAAGTGCCACCAAATATCCTGGATTTGATCCAAAGGTACTGGATGTAGTTCAAGCACAATCCCCTGGTTACTGAAACATACACAAAGACAAAGTAGAATTGCACATGCAGCTACCCTTAATGCATGCAGAAAAGTTCACTGGTGGGCATTAATGTATGATAATGATGTTATAATGATCTTCTTTATATTATAAGTTTACCTAAGAGACAGTCCTTGATATTACTGTGTAGGCATTCACTTAGGGAAAGTTCCTTCAGTTAGTTACTTGCCAACATCCTCTCTAGGAAAGGCATTCATTGATTAGAACATATTTATCTTGGACTGAAGGTGTTCCTCATTGCCTTGGTGATGACTCAAATGTTGCTAAGAATACAATTCTTGCTAACATTGGTGCCCCCATCAACTTCCCCCTCAAGCAATATGGCATCTAAAATCATTTGGGTGGATAAAGGAAGGAGGGATCATTTCTGAGAATGTCTTGAGGCTATTAAGGAGCTGAGAGCTGTCCCTGCATCAATAATTCATGAAATGACCAGAAGTTAGCACAGACCATATCCAGGGGATGGTGGATGGGTATGGCTTGGTATCCACTGCTCACTACTAAGTGTAGGTAAATGACCTATAGTCTAGAAAATATAAATCTGACAACCAAATTCAATATGCAGGACCTAAATATGAAAAGCATCAAAATAAATAAAAATAATATGAAAATCTGGAAAAGCAAAAAAAAAAAAAAGAAACCAAGAGTCCCATTAGAATAACTTACATTTGACATACAGGATTATCTGATGTTGTTACTTTCTTAACAGTTTCCACTCTGATTCCAATTTCTTCAGGACAAGCAAATGTTATTGAGGAACAACACTCTTGCAGGTGGAAGCTTTCCACTCCTGGGTTCAATAATCATAGAAATGAATTTACTTGTAAGTGGCTGATTTTACTTCAATTGTAATAAAACACTAGGGAGGACACTTAAGTAATTCATTCCAAAGTTCTTCATAATAAAATGTGTTTATAGTAGAATGGACTTTCATTTCATA
This sequence comes from Bettongia penicillata ogilbyi, assembly GCA_023548195.1. NCBI lineage: Eukaryota > Metazoa > Chordata > Mammalia > Diprotodontia > Potoroidae > Bettongia > Bettongia penicillata. The sequence goes on from JAJHZJ010000089.1 coordinate 1,260,173, forward strand.
AGTTATACTCATTTGAGAAAATAGATTGTGTTGAAATTCTCTTTCCTAAACCAAAGATATTTCTGACTTACTTGCAGTAATAGAATAACAGAAATGTCCCTGAATCAGTTGTACCAACACACCATTATTCTTATACTTGGTAAATAGGCAACATAGTTAGATCTTGGCACTTGTCCCTACTACAGTGCCCTGGTCTTGGTCTCACATCCATTGGTGTGAATATAGGACATCCTTTTCACCTGGTGCCCAGGTTGTTCCTGGGGACTGGAGTGTTCTGGTCCAATCCCATCCCCAGCAAACACATTCCTCTCTGCCTGTCTTTCTGACCTAACCAGAAATGGATAAATGATTCAGTGTGACATGCTCTGGATTTCTCCATCAGGAATCAGTCTGCTGCCCTTTCTGCTGCCTGTTTTAAAGGAATTTTGTGGAGGTGAGCTTGTCTGTCTGACTTCCTCCTGGTCTGCCATATTGACTCTACCTACCTAAACCCAATGGTGATCAAGAGTTCTTCCCTGAACCTGTAAAAGGAGAAAACTAGAAGTTTATCTTGTCTTATTGCACTGATTTTCAGTTCTCTCACCCACAAACCCTGCGTGAAGGAATCCAAGGATTCTGGGGTTTGAAAAGAGAATGAGTAGACAAAGATGCTAGAATTGAGGCTGAGATTCAATGAGGACTCAGACAAACGGAAATAGAATTGTCTGGTCTGATAGGGAGCACTTCAGATGAACAGCAGATTCTAGAGATATGAGGGTATAGTAGGAAGGAAATCTTAGGAAAGAGGTCTCTGGCAGAAGCAGATGATTTCCTCACTATCTCTTCCATTAACCTTTCCCTAAGGCTAGGAAAGGTCAATGCCAAATGAGAGACTTCCTCTTCTCTTATTTTTTCTGCTCACACTAGATCCTCCCCACTCAGCCTTAGTCCTTTTTCCAGCTACAAGGTAGGCATTTAACTAAGGAAGGTTAGGAACAAGGGGAGGATTGAACTTTGAACATACAGTCTTGTAATCTAATCAGAGATTAATCTCCCATTGGTCTGCTCAGGTCTGGAGAGCAATTTCCAGGCTCATAGAACATAGGTCAAGAAATGAAGGCAAGCACAGAGATCATCAAATCCAGAGGTTTTCAAAGTGTGATTGAAGAATCCTTTAGAGTCCCTGAGACACTTTCAGAATATCTGCTAGGTCAAAACTATTTTCATCTGTGAGTGATGCCAAAGTTTTTCCATACCTTCCAATAAAAACAACAGAATGAATGCAGAATTAGATAGGACCATTCAACTATCTTCAACTAATTCTGACTGAGGAGCTTTGCAGGAAGATGTAAAATAACACCATTCTTCTCAATAATTCTGTTTAGTTTAAGAAAGCATTTTTTTCATTTAAAAAAGATATTGACATAGAATAGGTTATTATTTTTTAAATGAATTAATATTTTAAAATTTTACCAATTCTTATTTATAATACAGTAAACATTGATAAATAGGGCCCCCACAAACAAAAACCCTTTGGTGTAAACAATGATTTTGATTAGTGTAAATGGGTCTTGGGACCAAAACATTGGAGAACTGTGGGCATAGGAGGTCAGTTAGGGTAATGTTCTAAGCTTGAACACACTGTGTGATTTGGAAATCCAACTATTCTTTAAGTTGTTTCTATATCAGATCTTGGGTCTGTGGTGAGAACTAACCCTCTACACAAGTAGTCTCCTGACCTTGGGAGACTGCCCAGCACATAGGCATATGCAAACATGGGGCTGAATTTAGGGATCAGTCACACCTTATTCCCTTAATGGTGATAAAAACTCAGGATGAGCTTTTAGGATGTTCATCTGATTAAGCCCCACAAGTGGGAACCCAATACCTCTGGGCCATCATCATGTTCATCTCTGTGGGAAAAGAGAGATCAATTAGCTGAATAGTGAAAGACCCTGAGAGGCCTTATTAATGCCTCTTCTGGCTTTGCTCCCCAGTGCTGTCATTGATTCAGGATAGCCTGCTCTCCTTTAGATTGAATGGCCATAACTCAAACTAATCAATTGTGCCCAGGGTTACGTATGCAGTGTTTCACATCTACCTGTTGTCTCAAATGAGAGCAATCTATGATGAGATTGCCCAACAGAGAGGTAGACCTTTGATACTTCTGATCCCCACCGAGGCAGACCTTTGATACTTCTGATCCCCACCGAGGTAGACCTTTGATACATCTGATCCCCACCGAGGCAGACCTTTGATACAGCTGATCCCCACCCCCATTTTGGTAACCATGATGTTTGGGACGGTAGGCAACAAAGAAATGGACTTTTACTGAAACTGTATCATCCCCAAGTGTCTATCCCTTCTATTTTTTCATGTTTCCCCAGAATTTACCAAGAAAGTTCAGCCTGTACTTTATGGGCTGGTCTGTATAGTCCTATCCCTACTCTTGATTGGTAAGGGATACTCCAGAACAAGCTCCTACGATTGTCTTCTTGATTCACTGATCACCCCCCTCAAGTAATCAAATGCATCTGTCTCCCTCCTCTTTTTTTTATTTCCTTGACTCTGCAGTGGGACAGTCTCTTCTTTGTTATCTCTTATATTAACCCCCAAATGCCCTCAAGAATTCTCTGTAATATACACTCTCTGTAATACACAATTCTCTCTAATATACGCTTATCCTTTAGGAGAAAGGAGAGGAGAAGCTTTGATGAAATTCTCCACAGCTCTCAAAAGGGATTCAATCGAAGATTTCTTGTGAATGCCACTGTATCAGAGATCCCAGTGGTCAGGAGTTGCTTTGTTCTTCATGGGGTTGGTTACTTGTCTGGGTACCCTGAGAAAGGATTACTGTTGTGAGGTAGCAATGGAATGTAGAAATGAATGAATCCATAAATGTGTGCATGCATGTATGATGATGTGTGTGTGCCTGTGTGCTAGGACAACTGGAGTTTTACAAGATAATAGATTCAGCTTAGCCAATAGATTTATGAGACTCAGAATTCTCTGTTTATTTGTGACTTGTCCCAAGTCCTCCACATCTTTTATCAAAAGACATATTTCATAACATTATCCAATTCAGAGAATAATAACTTGACAAAACAGGAGATAGTGAAATCATGCTGAGATCCCTAAAATTTCAAAGCCCACCTCCAGATATACACATGACATCTCTTCCATGGTCAGATCTCTCTTTCAGAGATGTCCTTGTTCTCTTTTATTTATTAAAAATCCATCATTTATTTTAAGTAACAAAAATCTATGCCCTCATGCTCCTTCCTGTTTTCCACTCTCTCCCCTCACCTGAACTCACCTTCTAAATAAGAAGAAAAACAATATCTCTGGGACAAAAATTAGTCATTTTCTGTCATTTCCAACTCTTTGTTACCCCATTTGGTAAAGATACAGGTAAATATCAACTAAAGATACAGGAGTGGTTTCCCATTTCCTTCACCTGTTTGTTTTTCAGATGAGGAAAGAAGCAAATAGGGTTGTGACTTGTCCAGGATCCTTGAGGTAATAAGTGTCTGAGACTAGATTTGAACTTAGAAGAGGAGTCTTCCTGATTCCAAGTGCAGTGCTTCATCAACTGTGTCACCTAGCTGTCTCAAAATCAATTCTGTTGGAACTACTTTTCAAAATATTTGTAAAAGAGGTCACATATACCAGGGTGAGATCCTCTAGTTTATAAGAGCTCATATCAGGAGACTACAAGAGAGGAAGTAATAAATGTTGTGAAAAGAGAAATGGAAGGTTGTGGGTTTCCAAGAAGAGGGGCTTCAAATCTGGTTGGAGGATTACGCAGGTCTTCAGGAAGTTAGGATTTCTAAAAGGTTTATTTGTCCTTTGTTGCCAAAGACCATGCCATCAGAGAAATAATGATGTAATTTGCACTTAACTTTGTTTTGAGTGAGGGAGGGCTGTACAGGTCACCAGCCTCACTTCTCCTCCACAGCCATCTGAATCCAGTGACCAGATATTCATCAGGATGACTGGAGATGACTCAGGATGAGGCAATTGGGGTTAAGTGACTTGCCCAAGGTCACACAGCAAGTGAGTGTCAAGTGTCTGAGGTGAGATTTGAACTCAGGTCCTCCTGATTCCTGCCCTGGTGCTCTATCCACTGCACTATCTAGCTGCCCCAAAAGGTTCCAAAAGGTTCCAGTGGATAAATAGAACCTACATAGGAAGCCAGGGAGAGGGACATTAGAAGCAGGCAGAATAGGAAGGAATAAGGCAGAAAGCAGAATGTGACCCTGTTCTGGAGTAGATGTGACTGCACACCACCCACAATGTTACCAAATGTATCCTGAATAGATTAAGACATAATTGAGAACTAGGTACAAAACAAATAAATATAATATATAATGCAGATAATATTAATAGATGCTTTTTAGAAGTCAAACACAACTCAGAGTGACTGTAATGTACAGGTTAGTGGTCCCCATTTATATTTCAATTTTATGTGGTGTTCTAGAAAGCATGAAGAGCCTAACCTGGCCATAGGGCCAAGGAAAGAGTGAGAAAAAAGAATGCATCAATAATTGAAAGCCATGCTGTGAAAGGACTTGAGAACCAGGGATTTGAACTTTATTTCAAAGGCTCAGAGAAAGAGACTGTCCCATCTATAGAGCAACAAAATTGTCAGGAAAAGATATGGGGATGGTTCTCATCATAATAGAACAAAAGAGATAAACTCTGAGATCCACTCAGGGCTTAAAGGGCAGGCAAAGGGTTTCAAGGATGTGGCAGGGAATTAGCATGGGGATAGTGGCCGGATTTCCTGTCTTGATGGTCTCCATATTGCCTGTGGCCTGGGCCAGGCTCAGGATGGCACAAACATGCATCAGGTTGAGATGTACATTGCAATGAATTCGTTTCATTTCCTGTCATTTTGATCCTGAGAAAGCTCAGATTGGCTCCTCCTTTTCCCTGAGGAAAGAAGAGAAAGTTCAGTTAATAAATCTCTCCCTATTGTCTAAAGCCTGAAATTGTTCCTGTTTCCACCCAAGCCTGACAACTCTTTTCTTCAGTTTTCACCCAAATTCACCCACAACAGATGTCTAGGCACAGACCACAGCCCTAGGGGCAGAATCAATAGCAGAAATAATAAACCAACAAGCCACCATTTTCCTTTCCTCATTATCCTAAGTTCTTCCCTCTCCTGTGAGGACACAAGTGTGTCTCCTGCCAGCTCTCCCTTTGAACACCACCTCATAGCCTCCAGGTCAATGCCAGAAATAGTGACTTATATAGGGGATGACATTTCCTCCACTTTGTTCATCACTGTTGGTTTTTCAAGGAATTCTCAACCATGCCACCTCAGGGTCCAATCTTAAGAATGCGGCTTTTAGAAATTCCCAGGCATCTTTCCTTCAGATCTTGGGGCTCAGGGAGCTGCATCTGTCTGAGGAATGAAAAGGTCATGCGTCCTGGTACATTGAAAATAAAGTCAGATTGAGGGTCCCTACTCACCTAGGTCTGTGCACCTGGTCAGGAAAACAACCAGAGCTGTGAAGACTAGACCTTTGGTCACAATGAGGCCACATAGTACTTGAACAACTGGGGAATTGAAGAAAATGGAAGAGTGTGGTGGCCTATGGGAGGAAGGAAACACGAAAAATGAGATATAGGCACAAGGGATATAGAAATATAAGAAATGTAGCAGTGTTGTGGTGGGGTGAGTGACTCCTTAGGTCTAAGCCTTAGCCCCACCTGTAGTCATTCCCTACATTCCCTCTGCTGATTATCTCCTGGTTGACTTACTGATGGAATCTTCATCAGGTACTGTTTCCATTGATACACAATGTCTACTGCAAAGGGTTAATGGATTGAGGCTGAAGAAGATGAGGACTCCCTGGGACCTCCAGGGAACACTAACAGACTGGAGGCTTCAGAAAATAAAAGAACAAAGGGGACATTCAAGGTAAGACATCAAGGAGAGTGAAGGGAAGAGAGAGGAAATGTAAGACATCCTTCAGTAGGAATCCTGGGCACCAATTCTCCGAACTTTGTGACTTCAGGATACATGAACATTTCATTTGTGTTTGTTTAGTTTTCTCTTGTCACAGGGGCCCAGAGCAGGGCTGAGGCTCTCAATGAATCCAGGAGCATTAAGGAATTAAGGGCCTGCTCAGAGCAAGGAGCTGCACTGGATGTTGGGAGAGGACAGAAATGAAGGGATCTCATATTGCAGGAAGCTGCCTGTGTTCTGGGGGGATGACAACACATCCACCAACAGGTAGATACAATATTCTAACCAAATAAACACAAAGGAATATTTAGGGAAGTCACTGATAATGAGGGGGAATGAAGAAAGTCTCCCTTAGAGGGAGGTGCTTAAGCTGAGCCTTAAAGGAAGCTGCAGATAATTAAAGTTGGAGGTGAGGATGGATTATATTGGAGGCATGGGACAGAGCCAGGGCAGATATAGAAATGAGAGCTGGAATGTCATGTGTGAGGAAAAGCAAGGAATACTTTGGCCAGAGCATGGAGGGAGTGAAATACAGCAAAGTTTTAGAAATCTAGAAAAGTTGGCTGGAGGCAGAGGATGAAGAGTATCTGATGGAACCCAGGAGTTTGGATTATATCCTGAAAGTAATAGGGAGCCACTAGAGGTTCTGGGGGTGTCATAGCCAGACTCTGCCTATCAGTCATGAGTGAATGCTGCCCAGCTTATCAGGAAGAGAGAGATGTTTAACAGAGAGGAATTGGAAGATTTGTCTACTTTATCTGGAGAAGAGGAAGTAGGATAAACAATACCAACTATCAAAAATGTGTTGCAGGAGGTGAAGGGCTTAGCATATGATAGAAGGCGGTGTGGGTTCAGCACTGAAAAATGCCAGGCAAGGGCTAAAAGAAATCAGATGCCAAGTCATCCTCAACTTGGAAATGAAGGAAAGCAAGAAAGCTGGTAAGTATATTTCCACTAGGCCTAGGAAAACCCTCTGTTTGCCTTTTCTTTACCCATACAGAAGGGAAGGCTAGAAAGAGCATTTGGATTAATACTCTGGGCCAGCACAAGTGAGCCTGACATTAACTGCTGAGACTGGGAGCTCCTGAGACACAATGCATCTCTAAAAAGGAGTTGTACCTGCTGGTGGCCAAGGGGATGGTGAGCGGTGTCTCAATGGTAGGTCGAGAACATTTGGTCATCTTTGATATAGTGGCTGAAAGAGGAACAGACAAAGGAAACACTTAGGCCTGAAACCTACACCCTCAGCTGCCTCTTCTTCCCTGAAGAGGCCAGAACACTTGAGTGCTGGCCCCAATGAATTCTGGGCCTTGAAAAAAGTTTACGTATCACATGCATACATATTGTGGGATAATACAGTTTATCACATCCAATTCCTTATGTATTTTCAAGTACTCTATCCTATTGTTTTACTGCTAAGGCTACCATCAAGACCCCTTTGTCAGCCCCAAGCACTCTGATGACCTGACCAAGGATATCCCCATGGGTTGCTTTCTCTATGCCCATTAGTTAGGGTGGGGATGTCTAGAAGGAAAGTAATCCAAAAAATTCCCAGATACAGAGAATTTCTAATTCACAAATAACTTTTTCTCCACTCATTATCACAGTATCACCCCTCTCCCCTATACCTCCCATTTTACAAATGAGGAACTAAGTCTAATAGAGTTAGAATGACCTCTTAGGCTCAAAATACAATCAAGTTCACCAAGACACGACCGTATGCCTATGATCTTCTATTAGAACCTGCCAGGAACTGCTCCAACCTTACCTCCACTGGAACCACACCCCTCACCTTTGTCTCTGGGGCCCAGAGCTTCAACCATCCTAAATCAGTAAACCACAATTATATGAGTCTGGGTATATATTAGGTGGACTTTGTATGTGTCTGTGCCTGTGTAAACCACAGATGCATTTGTATGAATGAGTGTGAGTGTGTGACACTGGACACCCAAGACTTGGAAGCCCCAGGACAAATGTCTGCCCTTCATGGAGATGAGAGCAAAGAAGAAAAGTCCTCACCTTCGGAAGAGGACCTGCCATAAAAACGTTGGAATGGAAGGAAATGAGGAGAGGATATGGAAAAAGAAGGGGCAGGGAGCTGGAGAACTGAAAGAGGGTGAGCAGTTTCTCCCTGGAGACCCCAAGGAAGCTTAACCTCACGTCCTAGCCCAGAGTCATGTTCACACCAGGTATTTCCTAAGCTCTGCTTGAACTGAAGGGGATTGAGTTGGCAGGGACTTACCTGGAGAAACCTTCAGCCCTATCTTCCTGAGAACATCAATAGTGCCGTTGACAGAGTCATAGATTCCACACCAATAGCTGCCTGAATCCTCCAGAGTGAGACTACACATGGTGATGGTGATGGTACCAGTGGAGGTGTCATCCTTCAGGGAGGCTCGTGGATCCGTAAATGGCAACATAAAGGAGTCTGATTTCTTGGTAATTATTCTATCACACACCTTTTCATCCTCTCTCAGTTTACACCAGGTTTTCCACCTGTTCTCAGTTTTCTGGGGCTTGTAGCTACAATTGACTCTGAGTGTTTGCCCCTCCTGGTACTTCACTTGGAACACTTGTCCCTGTGACCCTGTAAAGCAGATGTCAGGTCAGGGGGAGCCCAGCTCATCTTCCCCGACTCTCCTCTCTTCCTTGACTGAAGTATATGAACAAGGTCCTGGGGGCTGGTCTCCTTAAGTAACATCTTCTAAGAAAACATGCCTCAAAGAGCCAGCCCCTCACCCAAGGGAGTCCCTGATCAGTAGTGGGCTAGTAAACAACCAATAACCAGTTCTTTTAAACTTTTTCTTTCCCTCCTGCTGTCCCTCTTCCTCTTCTTTCCTGCCCTTCATCCATCTTTCCTTCTCTCTTCTCTCTCACTTTATATTTACAAACATTCCATAGATATATACCTACTCTTGACACATTTGAAAATTCAATCTGCATTAACTTTTTCTCCATTCCTTTTTTTTAGTTCTAATAAATCAACGAAACAATAACTCAACTCCTCATTTGTATGCAGTGCTTTCCAATTTTCAAAATGTAACTTCTCTCACTGGAAATGTAGCCATCAGCTCTTTCAAGCCGGAGTAAGCTGGCTCCAGCACACCTCTGCTCCCATTCCTCCCAAGGCCCTTATAGCCACACAACATGTGTACGTTCATGCCACTCTCCTCTCTCTTCCTCTGCTCCCTCTCAGTCATCAATTCAACCTTTCCCTAACCAATCCCCACTCCCAGTTACCCATTAACAGCAAAGGCAGAAGCAGTAGTTGGGCTGCCTGGCCCATCATGCCTCCGTGGGTCCAGAGGAAGGGAACATGTGAGGTCGTCCCTTCATGTTGTCCTGGGCTGAGGGATGGCAGGAGGGAGTTGGTCCTGATTCTCCACTGCCTGATTCTGAGCCTTTGAGAAGAAAGAAGAAGTAAGATAGAGTGGGGGGAGCTATGGTTTGGGAAGTAGGAGGAGTGAAAGGAGGAGAACTGTTGACTCATACAAGAAAGATGAGAGTACTTACATTTGGAGGATTCTACTGGTCAGGGCTCTGACTCCAAGAATGACCCAGGGACCCTCCTCAGAAAGTACCTTGGCCTTTAAAACCACTAATGGAGTTTGTTTTACTCCATAGCCTTCCTGATCTCACATATATCTGACCCATTTTTAAGGATTCAAAAATTCTGGCCATAGTGGAGAGGGTGCAGGTAAGGAGACCTGGGCCTAGCACTTCACTGGGATTCAGGAAAATGGAAATGAAGCTGTCTGGTCCCAGAGGATAAGCCCAGATGGATGGCAGCTCCTGGGGAGGTCTATATTGACAAGGTCTATTTGGGAATATGATCCAGGAGAGGAGCATGCCCTCTCCTCACTGCCTTTTCCCTTGTTCTCTCTCTATATCTCCCAGAAGGACCAGTGGGACATGGAGAGACTGAGTCATCAACTCATCATCTTCTTCCTCTTATTCCTGGTCACCCTAAGTTCTTCCCACTCACCATTCTCTATCCTATCTTCATCTTCAGGGAAATAATTTGGGTAAAGGGAGTTGGTAGAATTGGAGGGAAGCTTGTTGAATCCAAAGTCCTATGGTCTAATCACATATCATTTGTCATTTTTGTCCTGGGAGATAGAGGAAGATATTTCTAAGAAAGCTTTCCATGTAAGCTATGTCATGGGCCCATAGAGCAAAAGTCCATAGCCAACAAAGCATCAGGAACCATTTGAACCAGCAGTTCTCAATGATCCAAGGACCTCTGGAAGGATAGAATGAGGGGAAATGCATTATATAGTGCATTCTTAAGCCAGGCACTATGGTAAATGCTTTTTGCAAATATTATCTCCTTGATCCTCTCGTTAATTAAGGGAAGTAGATACTATTGCTGCCCCCCATTTTACACTTAGGGAAACTGAGGCAAAAAGAGGCTAATGGACTTAGGAAGGATCACACAATTAATGAATAATTGAGGTTGGATTTGAACCCAGCTCTAACTGATTCTATCCCCAGAACTCTATTCCCCATACCACCAGGTACATTTCAGCCCCAAACCTCTTTTAAGGTTTTTTTATAGGTCATAACTATAATTGTAATAAGTTCTATTCATCTCTTTAAAAATACCTCCCTTTCCGAACTATCTTCTCAGTATGAGCCCAGTTATTTTTTAATGTGACCTAGGTAAAACAACAGATTGGAAGAGATCAAATGTAGAGGATACAGGAGAATCTAGCTTTGTCCTCTTAAGTCAGAGAATGAAGAGATTTCCACAGTTACATAAAACATTTCCCAATGATGTTTTTTGATAAAATGTTTTAATTTTTGAATTAACATGTATTATGTTTCCTATTATTTTAGTTAGACCAATTAATGAAGAGTTAAATCAAATTTATCAGTTCTAATTCCTAAAATGATAAGAAAAAAAACCACAGATGTATCTCATACACAAAAAGCATGTTGAGATTCTCAGTAATCGTTGAGAGTGTATTCAAATCTTGAAACCAAACATTTCAAGAAACATTGGTTTAAGAGTTCAGTTGGGAGAATATTCTGAGTATGAAATCTTTTGGTCACCTGTACAATTTTAGAGCTTTACCTGAATAAACTTCTGACAAAATGGTGAGAATTACCTCTCTGCATATGCAGTTTCCTGACCTTTGGAATTTATCTAGCACACAGAGATCTCTAAGTTGGAGAGTGATGTCAGGGAGCAGTGAGAACATCCATTATTCTTAAAGATATTAAAAACCTAAGGTGAAGCCAGATAGTATGATCCTCAGTCTTGTCATGTTCTATGTGGGAGAAGAAAGAAAGCTGGGCCTTGGTCATGTGATCTTCCTGAGATAAGAGAGATCAGAGACCTGCATAGCAGCAGACATCATGGGGTTCCATGAATGCTTCTGCCAGCCCAACTTCACAATGACAACATTGGGCTAATCCATCTTGCTGCCCTGTGAATTAATGTAAAGTATCATAAAGTAAAGTAATTGATTTCATCAAAGGTTACTTATTCAGTATCTCAGATATGCTCACTACCAGAAATGGGAGAAATTTATGGTGATATTGCCTTTTGAGAAGAGTGAGGAAGGAGTCTATTAATTTTCTTGTCAAAATTTTGAGCTACACTCGCATAAGTGCTTATAAAGGGAGATAAGAGCTATCTTTGGTGGAATTCCTGATGCTATTTCCAGGCTCTACCATTCATCAGTGAGGGAGGGGAGGGAGGACAATTAACCACACAAGGGAAAGTCATCCCAAATACTATCTTGATTCCCTCCTGTTAGCAGACAAGGTCTGATACAACAGCTATATATGTGTTGGAGACATATTACTGATTCTATCTACAGAAAATATGTGAAATTTTTCCATTTCACTTTTTACAATAGAGTTCTTTATTGATATGGCTCTCCTGGTATAATTGCTGGGCTCCATGCACAGCCTGCAAGTGGTTTATTTCCCTCATTTGAAAGATAAGGAAACAGAGGTTCAGAGGAGTCAGGTAAATTTCCAAACCAATCAAAAGCAGGCATATGTGGCTAGATCCGAGGTCTTCCAGCTCTTGCAAAAATGCTCTTTCTAATGCACTGCAATTCCTGTGTTCAAGGACCATGTAACAGGAATCTGCTCCTGACACATTCCTCATGGCAGGGTCATGGGCTTCAAGAAAAGACAGGGGTAACTTTTTTGTGCCTTAGAAATGAGGTCTTTGTTTATTCATGGATGGGGTAGAGTTCTTTTAATAGAATAGAACTGCTGTAGTTGTTTTACTCCAGAAAAAGGGAAAAGCCTGGTCTACATAGATCTTATAGAATGGGAAGAGTGACTTCTGAGTAAAGAGTTGAAGAATGATGAATCAGTCAGTAAATCAGTCAGCAAACATTAATTAAGTGCATCCTATGGAAACTGCTGATTCAATTTCAACTTACTTCAGTAAACATTTATTAACTACCTACTATATGCCAGGAAATATTCTAAGTTTTGAAGCTGTGTGTGTTGCTGAAGAAGACTATGCCATCAGAGAAATAATGACATGACTTGCACTTGACTTTGTTTTAAGTGAGGGAGGGCTGTGCAGGTCACCAGCCTCACTTCTCCTGCACAGCCATCTGAATCCAGTGACCAGATATTCATCAGGATGGCTAGAGATGACCCAGGATGAGGCAGTTGGGGTTAAGTGACTTGCCCAAGGTCACACAGCTAGTGAGTGTCAAGTGTCTGAGGTGAGATTTGAACTCAGGTCCTCCTGACTCCTGCACTGGTGCTCTATCCACTGCACCACCTAGCTGCCCCAAGTGTTGGAGCTACAAAAAAGAAAAAGAGACAGTTCTTGACCACAAAGAGTTTTTTGTTTCTTTTTCATCCTTTGTTCTCAAAGAGGATCAATGTCATCATGAGCGTGACATATTACCTTGTGAGTGGACTGGATTTAAGTGAGGTAGAGGTGCTCAAACTCAGCAGCCTCACTCTCTTCTTCAGGATCATAGAAGTTCATTGGCAAGACATAAGTCAAGAGGTTTGGCATGGCCCAGAATGCAGAAGGAGTCATTGGCCTTTTTAAGCTTAGTGCTTTCCCATGTGTCAATTTTTTCTGAGGTAACACTCATTCCTCAGGATATTACAATCCTAGAAGAGAAGACAGCAAACACAAAAGAAAAGAGAAAGGGGTATTAGAAATTCTGGGAGTTCTCTTTAAAGCAAGGCACTGAGAGGAATTTGGTGCACAGTCCTCCAGTCCACCAATTAGAAGAAAGAAGCAATTGAGAGTAAGTTGTGGAAGTGAAAACTATCAAAGTCTGAATCTTGCTTCCTGGTGATGAAATTTCAGGTGATCAGCTTTTCCTGAGAGGAAGCATGATATTCTCTGGAGTTAGAGTCAAATAGAACTATGGTGGAAAAGAAAGTTTTTAAATGATTATTAAGGAACTATGTGAGGCACTGAAAGTTGCAGTTTCAAGGTGTGTTTTGGAGTCACCTCAAAAGAATTCACATACTCAGATCATGACCAGTCAAAGCCAAATAATTTTTTGAGTATTATGCTCTTCAGCAGGCTAGGATCCTTAGAGAAGCTTAGCAGTTTAACAAAGCAAAGCAGGGATTTTTGTAGAGTAGAAAGTATCACCAAATATCCTGGATTTGATCCAAGGGTCCTGGATGTGGTTCATGTACAATTCCCTGATTATAGAAACATACACAAAGACAAAGTAGAATTGCACATGCAGCTACCCTTAATGCATGCAGAAAAGCCCACTGATGGACATTACTGTATGATAATGATATTATAATGAGCCTTTCTACAATATAAATTCACTGAAAGGACAATCTTTGCAATTACTATGCAGGTATCTACTTAGGCAAAGTCTCTCCTGTAAGTTAGTGGCCCAGATCTTGTCTGGGAAATTCATTCACTGATTAAAACATATTTATCTTGAACTGGAGGGATTCCTCATTGCCTTGTTGCCAATGCAAGTGTTGCTAGAAATACAATTGTTGCTAACATTGGTACCCCTATCAACAGCCCTCTCAAGCAATATGGGATCCAAAATTAATTGGGTGGATGAGGAGTGGAGGGATGACTTACTGGAACTTTATCACGCTAACAAGGCATGTAGCACTGTCCCTGACTCAATGAATCATGAAGGGAGATTGACCAGAATTTACCACAGGCCACCTCCAGGGGATGGTGGATGGGCATGGGTTGGTATGCACTGTTCATTAACAACAGAAGGAGAATAATCTATAGTCTAGAAAATATAAATCTGACAAGCAAATGCAATATGCAGGAACTAAATATGAAAAGCAACAAAATAATTAGAAATAATATGAAAATATGGGAAAACAAAAAAAGAAAGCAAGAGCCCATTGGAATAATTTGCATTTGACGTATAGGATGATCTGATCTTACTACTTTCTTAAGTTTCCAACCTGATTCCAACTCCTTCAGGAGAAGCAAATGCTATTGAAGGTGGAAGCTTTCAACCCCTGGGTTCAGTAGTTATAGAAATGAATTTATTAATGAAGTGCTGACTTACTCCAATTTTCATAAAAATCTAAAGAGGAAACTTAAGTAATTCATTCCAAAGCAGTATATATCAATAAGTTGTTTATAATAAAACATGTATATAATGAAATAGTCTTTTATTCTATAAGTTACACCCCTTTAGGAAAATAGATTGGACTGAAATTCTCTTTCCCAAACCTGATTAAAGACACTTTTGACTTAGTTTCGGTAGTTATTGAATAACTGACACATCCCTCAATCAGTTGTACCAACACATAATTATTCTTATGCTTGGTAAATGGGCATATATCCTTGACACTTCATTGGCATAGTCTCTTCTTTATCATCTCTGATGTTAACCCCTAAATGCCTTTTAAAAAATCTCTGTAATATACACTCATCCTTTGGGAGAAAGGAGGGGAGAAGTCGTGATGAAATGCCCCAAACATAGGGAGTTTTCTCAAAAGAGATTCAATGTAAGATGTCTTACGAATGCCCTTGTACTAGGGATCCCAGTGCTCAGGAGTTGCTTTCTTTTTTATGAGGTTGAATGTCTCGGGGAACCTAAGAGAGGATTGCTCCTGTGTGGTAGCAATGGAATGTACAAATGAATGAATCCATAAATGTGTGCATGCATGTATGGTGTATGGTGTGTGTGTGTGTGTGTGTGTGTGTGTGTGTGTGTGCCTGTGTGCTAGGACTACTGGAGTTTTACAAGATAATAGCTTCAACTTAGTCAACAGACATATGAGATCCACAATTCCCTGTTTATTTGTGACTTGTCCTAAGTTCTCCACACCTTTTATCAAAAGACTTTTCATAACATTATTCATTTCAGAGAATAATAACTTGACAAAACAGGAGATAAGGAAGTCATACTAAGATCCCTAAAATTGCAGAGCCCACCTCCAGATATACACAGGATATCTCTTCCGTGGTCAGATCTCTCTTTCAAAGATATTCTTATTCTCTCTTATTTATTAAAAATACATCATTTATTTTAAGTAACAAAAATCTATGCCCTCATGCTCCTGCCTGCTTTCCACTCTCTACCCTCACCTGAACTCACCTTCTAGATAAGAAAAAAAAACACCCCTGGGAAAAATATTGTTCAGTCATATCCAACTCTTCGTTATTTCATTTGGTAAAGATACAGGTAAAGATAAATTAAAGATACAGGAGTGTGCTCCAATTTCCTTCACCAGCTTGTTTTCTAGAAGAACAGAAGCAAATAAAGGTGTGACTTGCCCAATGTCTCTGAAGTAGTTAAGTGTCTGAGACTAGATTTGAATTCAGATGAGTAGTCTTCCTGATTTCAAGTACAGTGCTTCATCAACTGTGTCACCTAGATGCCTCAAAAACAACTCTATTGGAACTACTTTTCAAAATATAGAAAAGGTTACATACCCCAGAGTGAGATTCTTTAGTCTATAAGAGCCCACTTCAGGAGAGTACAAGAAGGGAAGTGATAAATATTGTGAAAGGTGAAATAGAAGGTCATGTGTTTCCAAGAAGAGGGGCCTCAAATCTGGTTGGGAGATCACATAGGTCATCAAGGATTTAGGATTTCTAAAAAGTTCTGGTGGATAAATAGGACCTACATAGGAAGCCAGGGAGCAAGACATTAGATACATACAGAATAGGAAAGACTAAGGGAGGAAGCAGAAAATTACCCTGTTCTGGAGCAGATGTGACTCCACGCCACCCACAATGTTACCAAATGCATCCTGAACCAGATTAAGACATAATTGGGAAATAGGTACAAAATAAATAAATAAATATTTAGTATAATGTAGATAATGTTGATAAGTGCTTTGTAGAATTCAGAAATAGCCCCTATTTACACTTGTTTTCTATGATGTTCTAGAAAGCATAAAGAGCCCAACCTGACCAAAGAGGGGAGTCTCTGTAGGGAAATAGTGAGAAAGAAGAATGGATCAATGAGGACCATGCTGTGGAAGGTCTTGAGAACCAGAGAATTGAACTTTATTTCAAATGCAATGAGGGGTCATTCTAAAGGTCAGAGAAAGAGACTGTCCCATCTACAGAGCAACAGGGTTGTCAGGAACAGACATGGAGTGGTTCTCATCATAAGAAACAAATGAGGTGAGCTTTAAGGTTAACGCAAAGCTGAAGGGGCAGGCAAAGGTCTTCAAGCATGTGGCAGGGAATCAGCATGGAGGTGGTGACTGGATTCTCTGTCTTTATGGGGCAATCTCCATATTGCCCATGGCCTGGACCAAGCTCAGGATGACAGGAGCATGCATCAAGTTGGGACACACATTGCAATGAATCCATTTCATTTCCTATCATTTTGATCCTGAGAAAGCTCAGATTGACTACTCTGTCTCCCTGAGGAAAGAAGAGAAAGTTCAGTTAATCTTTCCCCATTGTCTGAAGCCTGAAACTATTCCCTTTTCCACCCAAGCCTGACAACTCTTGCTTTCAGTTTTCACCCAGATTCACTCACAACAGATGTCTAGGTACAGACCCCAGCCCTAGGGGCAGAATCAGTGGCAGAAAAAAAACAAACAAACCACCATTTTCACTTACTCATTACTACAAGTTCATCCCTCTACTTTAAGGACACAAGCTCAGTGTGTCTCCTGCCAGCTCTCCCCATGGCCACCATCTCATAGCCCGCAGGTCAATACCAGAAACAGCTACTTATATAGAGGATGACATTTCCTCCCCTTTGCTTGTTACCATTGACTTTTCAAGGAATTCTCAACCATGTCACCTCCATGTCTGACCCTAAGAATGAGGCTTTTAGAAATGCCTGGGCATTTTTCCTTCAGAGCTTGGGGCTCAGGGAGCTGCGTCTGTCTGGGGAATGAAAAGGCCATGCTTTCTGGTTATGCTCTTCCATTGTTGAGGAAGACCATGCCATCAGAGAAATGATGACATGACTTGCACTTGACTTTTTTTTGAGTGAGAGAAGTCTATGTATGGTTACCAGCCTCATTTCTCCTCCAGAACCATCTGAATCCAGTTACTAGATATTCATCAGGATGACTGGAGATGACCCAACTGGGAGACCTTGTCCCCTTTAGGCCAAAGACTATGTAGGCACTCACTTAGGGTGAGGCAATGCCCATTCATTGAATAGGCCTGTTTAAGAAGTAGCCAAGGCATGGACCCTTTAATGAGGCAAAGACAAAGAAAGACATCAGGCTGGAAGGGAAACAGCAACATTTACTATTGATAATCACTCCAAAGGCAGGAGGGTTCTGGTACATTTAAAATAATCTGATTGAAGGTCTCTACTCACCTAGGCCCCTGCACCTGGCCAACAGAACAACCAGAGCTGTGAAGACTAGGCCTTTGGTCACAATTAGCCCATATAGAACCTGTATCAGTGTGGAACTAGAGACAATGGAAGACTGTGATTTCCTATGGTAGAGAGTAAAACAAGAAAAGTGTGAAGGGTGTGGGGAGAGTGAACCAGGGGAGGGGCATGTTGGAGTGTTAGTGACTCATTAGGTCTAGCCCCCAGTACCAGCTGTAGAGGTTCCCTACATTCCCTCTGTTCATTATTTCCTATGTGTGGTATCTCCTATATAATTTATCCCATACATAGATTTTTTATGTAGAATTATAGGCATATTTTCTGCCCCATTTTCTGTGAATTCCTTGAGATTTGAGATGGTCTTGTTTTCCTTCCTCTGTATCCTCAGAGCTTAGCACAGTATTCAGCACACAGAAGGCACTTAATAAATTCAAGCTAACTTATTGGCTGAATTACTGATGGATTTCTCCTCAGGTACTGTCCGCATTTGGGTACACAATATGTATACTGTAAAGGGTTAATGGATTGAGGATAAAGAAGAGGAGGCCTCCCTGGCTCATTCAGGGAACACCAAAATCCTGGAGGCTTCAGAAAATAGAAGAACAAAGTGGGCATTCACAGTGAGACACCAAGGAGGGGGAAGGGAAGAAAGAGAAAATACAAGACATCCTTCAATAGGAATCCTGGTCACTAATTCTCTGCATCACTTCAGGATATATGAAGATTTGATTTCTTTTTGTTTAGTTTTTTATTGTCGCAGGGATCCAAAGCAGGGCTGAGGTCTCTGAATGAATCCAGGAACATTTAGGAATTAAGGTCCTGCCCAGAGCCAGGAGCTGCACTGGGTGGTGGCAGAAAAGGACAGAAATAAAGGGATATCATCCTGCAGGGACCTCCCTGTGTTCTGGGGAATGACAACACATTCACCAACAGGTAGATACAATGCTGTAACTGGATAAATACAAAGGAATATTTAGGGAAGTCACTAGCAATTAGTGGGAATGAAGAAAATCTCCTGTAGAGAGAGTTCCTTGAAGGAAGCTCCAGATAATTAAATGTGGAGGTGAGGAGTATTGTATTGGTGGTGTGGGACAAAGCCAGAGCTGGCATGGAAATGATAGTTGGCATGTCATATGTTAGGAAATGCAAGGAAGACTATTTGACTGGAGCATGGAGGGTGTGGAATACAGCAAAGTTGTAGAAATTTAGAAAAGTTGTCAGGAGTCAATCTCAGATGCCTAAGTCAGGTCTTTGGATTATATCCTCCAAAAAATAGGTAGTAACCAGGCCTTCTAGAGTTACATATGATCAGTTTTGGTAGCTATGGAGGATATGACAGAAAATGGAATGAATGGAATAATAGTGACCAAGAGGTTGTACTTTAGAAAGCTTTTCATATAGTCCAAACATTTGTGTTTGTAGACTTGGCATAATCCCATGAATGTGGAAAACTGGACTGGGGCTAAGATGTTGTGGAATTGGAGCAGAGGGGATAAGCACTGGCAAGAGATTAGATCTGATGATGGAAATAAACAGTCAAGGATGATGATGAGGATGAAAGTCCACGTAACTAGCAGGATGATAGGGGACTAGACAGATCTATGTTGAAAATTTGGGAAAATGATTGGTTTGGGAGAAATGGTGATGAGATTAATTTCTAACATGTTGAGTTTGAGATTCCTCAAGGACATCTAGTTGAAAATGGCTGGTGGTAGTTTTTGCTGTGTGTCTGGAGTTCAAGATGGACTAGGACTAGGTATTTACCTCTGGCAATAACGTGTGCTAAATTGAACAAGCCATCAATGAACTCCCGAGGAAAAAAATCCCCAAGGCCAGATGGATTGACAAGTGAATTCTATCAAACATTTAAAGAATAGTTGATTCCAATAATACATAGACTATTTGGGAAAATTGGTGGAGTACTACCAAATTCTTCTTATAATACAAATATGGTTCTGACACCTAAACCAGAAAGAGCTAAAAGAAAGAAAGAAAATTGTAGACCAATTTCTCTAATGAATATAGAGGCAAAAATTTTAAACAAGGTATTACCAAAAAGAATACAGCAAGTTATTATGAGAAAAACATTTTATCATCAGGTAGGATTTATACAAGGATTACAGGGCTGGTTAAATATATGGAAAACTATCAGCATTATTGATGATATCAACAACAAAAATAACAGAAACCGTATGATTATCTCAATACCTGCAGAAAAAGCTTTTGACAAAATACAACACCCATTCCTATTGAAAACAATGAAGAGCATAGGAATAGATGGAGCCTTCCATAAAATAATAAGCAGTATCTACCTGAAACCATCAGCAAGTATTATATGTAATGGGGATAAGCTAGATGGATTTCCAGTAAGATCAGGGTTGAAACAAGGATGTCTATTATCACCACTGTTATTCAATATGGTACTAGAAATGTTAACTTTAGCAATAAGAGAAGAAAAAGAAATTGAAGGAATTATAAAAGACAAAGAAGAAACTAAGTTATCGCTCTTTGCAGATGATATGATGATGTACTTAGAGAATTTCAGAGAATCAAGTAAAAAACTGCTTGAAATAATGAACAACTTTAGCAAAGTGGCAGGTTGCAAAATAAATCCACATAAATCATTTGCATTTTGTATATTACTAACAAAGCCCAACAGCAAGCCATAGAAACAGAAATCCCAATTAAAGTTATGGTAGACACTATAAAATATCTGGCAGTCTACCTGCCAAAACAAACCCAGGGACTATATGAACGCAATTACAAATCACTTTTCACATGAATAAAGTCAGATCTAAGTAAGCAGAAAAACATCAGCTGCTCATGGGTAAGTTGAGCTAATATAATAAAAATGACAATTCTACCTAAATTAATTTTCTTATTCAGTGTCATACCACTCAAACTACCCAGAAAATTATTTTCTAGAGCTAGAAAAAATAACATCAAAATTTGTCTGGAAGAACAAAGGGTCCAGAATATCAGAGGAACTAATGAAGAGAAATCCTAGGGAAGGGGGCCTAGTCCTACCAGATCTCAAATTGTATTATAAAGCGGCAATTATCAAAACCACTTGGTACTTGCTAAGAAATAGAGGGGTAGACCAGTGGAATAGGTTAGGTACTCAAGACACAGTAGTCAATGAATATAGCAATTTACTTGTTTGATAAACTCAAGGACTCCAACTTCTGGGATAAGAACTCATTGCTTGACAAAAACTGCTGGGAAAACTGGATAACAGCATGGTGGAAACTGGATATCGACCAATACTTGACACAGGAATAAAGTCCAAATGGATACATGATGTAGGCATATAGACTGATACTATAAACAAATTAGGTGAGGAAGGAATAGTATATTTGTCAGATTTGTGGAGAATGGATAAAACAAGAGATAGAGAACATTATGAAGTTCAAAGTGCATAATTTTGATTATATTAAATTGAAAAATTTTTGCAGAAACAAAACCAATGCAACCAAGATTAGGAGAGAAGTAGAAAACTGGGAAATAATTTTTGCAACTGGTGTCTGTGATAAAGGCCTCATTTCTAATATATATAGAAAACTAAGTTAAATTTATATGAATACAAGTCATTCTCCAATTGATAAATGGTCAAAGGATATGAACAGGCAGTTTTTAGAGGAAGAAATTAAAACTATTTATAGTCACAACTCTGAGGTCCCACATCAGACTTACCAGATTGATTAACATGATAAAAAAGGAAGATGATAAATGTTGGAGATGTGGGAGAGTTGGAACACTAATTCATTGTTGGTGGAACTATGAGCTGATCCAACTATTCTGGAGACTATGGAACTATGCCCAATGGGCTACAAAACTGTGCATACCCTTTGACCCAGAAATATTGCTTCTAGGACTATATCTCAAAGAGATAAAAATGAGAAATGGTCCCATGTATACAAAAATGTTTACAGCGACTCTCTTTGAAGTGGCCAAAAACTAGAAATTGAGGGGATATCCATCAATTGGGGAATGGCTGAGCAAGTTGTTCTATATGTATGTAATGAAATACTATTATGCTATAAGAAATGAAGAACAGGAAGACTTCAGAAAGGCCTGGAAGGACTTATATGAACTGATACTGAGTGAAAGGAGAAGAACCAGGAGAACATCATACACAGTAACAACCACTATGTGTGAGGTATTTTTCTGGTAGACTTAGCCTTTCGTAGCAATGCAAGGACCTAAAACATTTCCAGTGGACTCGAGGCAAAATGCTTTTCACATCCAGAGAGAGAACTATAGAATTGGATCGCAGGATGAAACAGACTGTTTTTTCTTGTGCTATGTTTTGTTTTGTTATATTTTTTTCTCATGGTTTCTCCCATCCATTTTGATTATTCTATGCAACTTGACCAATGTGAAAATGTGTTTAATGAGAATGTATGTGTTTCACCCATACAAGATTGCACACTGTCCCATGGAGGGAGGGTGAAAAGAGCAGGGAGGAAAGGGGAGAAAACTTAAGACTTACAGAAATGATTGTAGAAAACTGAAAACAAATAAATTAATTTAAAAAATAACCTGTGCTCAGGTGATAAGTGGATCTATGATAGCCAATGAGATGAACCAGAGAGAATGGAGAGATCATTGAGACTGAGAAGAAGCAACCTGGACTGATAAACTGGGGCTGAACAAATAAGGACCATGCAGAATTTTGGGACTGCAGGTACTTACATCAAAGTGCATTTTATAAAAGTGTAGGGTTAATGGAATATAAAATCTTCCCTGTCCACTAAAAGTCCTATGTGACCACATGCCTCTTTTCCCTTGGAACAAAAACCCTGCTTCCAGGTCCAAGGGCACACACACACATATTTCAATCATAGATGTCTTGCTGCTTTGAACTTCTGTTCAGTTCACCACTGTGATACGTTCCGAGTCATATGGAGCCCTGGCAGGTATTGAGTCAAATAGACACTGAGTTACATGGGTTGTGATGCCTTCTGGCTCTCAGTCTATTATCTGAAGACTATATATAATGGTATGTTGGTATTTTATTTTGTGGTTCACTCATGGGAAGAATTCTTCTTTGTGGTTTGGCCAGATAAGACTCTGGGGAGCCATTGTTGAAGGACCCTCTGGCTTTGTGAACCCAGATGTTGGCTCCCTAGTCTGGTGAGTATGTGTCTATTATTCTGCTTACACAGTTGAAGTCCTGCCTACTGGATTATTTCTCTCTACTTATATTATCTTTCTCATTCTTTAATTAAAGTAAGATTATTAACCTCTTTGAAGCTGTCTTTCCTTTAGAAAAGCAGATCAAGAACCTGTGTTAGCAGCCCTTCCATGTGCTTGTGTTATTGGTCTTACACCTCCACAGCAGCTGCTAGTAGCATTTCCTCTATAGGAAGGTTGAGAAGGAAATATTTAGAGCTCAGGCAAGACTCTGGGAGCCAACTACCTCAGAAGAAGCCCTAGGCAAGGACTTTGGAATAATATCCACTGATAGGAAGTGGGGTTTGAATGGTAACCTAGCAAAAGAGATGGAGAGAATTGCCTGACCAGCTCCAGGAAAAGAATAGTCATAGCTAGCATCTCTTTGGCATCTTCTGTTCTGCTAATCACTTTACAAGTATTATCTCATTTAATCCTGCCAACAACTCTGAGATGTAGGTGCTATTATGATCCCCATTTTACAATTATAAAATGAGGTGAGCAGAGGTTAAGTAACTTCCCCAGGGTTACACACTAAGGAAGTATGTGAGCTTGATTCAGAAATCAGGTCTTCCTGTCCTAGACCATTTCTCTAACCATTGCACCAATTTTGCTGTTGTTGTTCAGTTGTTTCAGTTATGTCCAACTCTTCATGACCCATTTTGAGTTTTCTTGGCAAAGATATTGTAGTGGTTTGCCATTTCCTTCCCCAGATTATTTTACAGATGAGGAAACTGAGGCAAACAGGGTGAAGTGACTTGCCCTGGGTCACATATTTACTAAGTGTCTGAGGCCAGATTTGAATGTCTTCCTGACTCCAGGTCCGGCACTCTTTCGACTCTGCCTAGCTGCCCATTGTACCAGTTAGATGTCTCTGGAATCCAGGGAGGAGACAGTAGAACTGCTTATTGGTATTATAAACTATGGAGAGATCAATAAGGATGAAAACTAGGAAAATACCATAAGATTCAGAGATCAATGGTTGCCTTGGAGAGAATGGTATCAGTTGGGTGATGAAGTAGATAGCCACATCATTAGGTGGTTGAGAAATTAAAGAAAGCATTAAGTGTTAGATTGGGGGGGCAAAATTAAGATGGCAGAATGAGAGGGGACCACTTTTTTCCATTTTCTCCCAAACCTCTCCCACAACAGCCTCTGAAAATACATTACACTGAATTTTGAATGAAAAAGGCAAGAAAAAGCATAGTGAATCATTGCTCCCATCCAAGACAGCTTAGGAAGAGGCAGAGAGGTCTGAGGACATTGAGGAAAGTGGAAGCAGAATCATTTGATTCTGGATAAGCAAGAGAGGGGTTGATCAATACAGTAGATAAGCTACATGATATACAGAAGCAAATGAACACTGTGACTTAGTATTTGATAAACTCTAATAGGTAACTCTGTACCTATTAGAGCAAGAAATTATTATTTGACAGAAAATGCTGAGAAAACTGGAAGGTGGTTTGATAGAAATTAGGCATAGACTAACATCTCACATAATATACCAAGATAAGCTCCAAAGGGATAGATAATGGGGATACAAAAGGTGATATTGTAAAATAATTAGGGGAACACAGAAAAAAACACTTCTCAGATCTACAGCTATATGATCAAATAGATAGAAGACAAAATTTCACGGGAGGCAAAATGGATAATTTTGATTGCATAAAATTAAAGTTTTTTGCACAAAAAAAATCAAAGTAGAAAAATCAGAAGAAAAACAGGAAACTGGAGATGGTAGAGAATTTACAACAACTTTCTCTGACCATGGTCTCCTTCTTTAACTATATAGAGAACTGAGCCAGGTTTTTATTTATAAAAATAAGAGCCATTTTCCAATTGATAAATGATCAGAGAAGATGAACAGGTAATTTTCAGAGGAAGGAATCAAAGTTATCAACAGTCATATAAAATGCTTTAAATCGCTATTAATTAGATAAAAGCAAACCAAAATGACTCTGAGGAACCACTTCACACATCAAATTGTCTAAGATGACAGCAAAGGGAAATAACAAATGCTAGAGGAGATATTGGGTGAAAGCTGCATTGTTGGTGGAATTATGGACTGGTCCAACTATTCTACAGAAGAATTTGAAACTATGTGTGAAGAGATCAAAACTGTGTATACCAATACCAATACTAGGTATAAACTCAAAGAGATCAAAGGAAAAGATTTCATATATAGAAAAATAGCTATAGAAGCTCTTTTTGAGATGGCAGAGAAATGGAAACTAAGGGGATCCATTGAGAAATGGGTGAACAAGTTATGGAGTAAGAATGTGATGGAATACTATTGTATGGAAAAAGAGTGAAGGAGATGGTTGCAGAAAAAACTGTTAAGACATATGAACTGACACAAAGTGAAGTGAGTAGAACTAAGAGAATAAATTACATAGTAACTGCAATATTGTAAAGACAATATTGTGAAGGATTTAGTAATTCTGATGAATACAATGATCCACAACAATCCCAAAGGACTATGATGAAAAATGCTATCCATCTCCAGATAGAGAACCAATGGACTCAGGATGCCAATTAAAGGATATACATATGCACACATATACATGTGTATATATGCACACATATATATATATACATACATGCACACATATATACATATAAGCATATATATGTATATATACATATATACAGATGTATATGTATATACATATATACATACATGCACACATATATACATATAAGCATATATATGTATATATACATATATACAGAACATGGCTAATGCAGTGATATGTTTTGCATGACTTGATTTGTATAATGGGTTTTAAGAAAGAAGAGAATTTGGAACAAAAAAAAGAAAAAAATTAAAAACACACAAAAAATGTAAACAAGACCTTTAGGCAAGCAAACTTTTTCAATATGCGAGTTTTCTCTACTTCACAATTTTACTTGGGGCTCTATACTCTGGAACAAATTGGAAAGAAAGGGACAGACAGCCATTCACTGGAGAGTCTGCCCAGTTTGGGAGGAAGAGAAAGTCCTTTGCTACTGAGGACTCTTTGGACACCAGCACCCCAGCCCTATTGCCTCAGAACTCTTTGGTTGATTTGGAGGTGAGAAAGCATAAACGAATCAGAGGTTTCTTCATCTTATATGGTTGTTGGTACAACAAGGAAAGAGTGGAAATAAGACTTAGTACATAACACAAATTATTGTGTAACATAATGTCAGGGCTAGTGCTAAAAGAATTCAGACTTCAAGTCATCCTAAATTCAAAATTAGGAGGAATGGGGAAAAGACAATAAGCATAGATTCTCCAAGCTCAAAGTACCTTGAGTTCCTAGTACCCCTTGGTAAGTTTGTTTGTTTGTTTCGATCAGAATGAGGAGGGTCATTGAGGCTAGGGGAAATCCCATTTAGATGGATATGCTGGGAGCAGCACAAGTGAGACCATTCTGATTATTGGGGTTTATGCTCTTGGGACAGGGGATTGCAAGGAAGGAATTGTACCTGCTGGTGGTCACAGGGGTGACCAGGTTGGTGGTAGGCATCTCTGCAGTAGTTTGAGAATATTTGGGGGGACTCAATTTTTGTTCTGCAAAAACAACAGAGTAAGGAACAAACCAGTCCCAGAGCCCCATTCTCATGTGACCCCTCTTCCCTGGAGCTGCCCAACAAGATTGCTGACCCCTGGACTTGAGGCACCATATGCATGCATTGTGTGGACTAACATTATTCCACATTTTATACCATTCATTATATATTACTTAGTACTCTAACCTATTTTTCTTGCTCTTCTTTTCACAAGTAGGCATCTTTGCCTCCTCTAGGGATATTCCTATGGGAATATGTCAGTATGAGCTGAGTATCCAGAATGAAGGAAATGCTAATAAACTCCCAGATATAGAGCATTTTATACTTCACAAAGTGTGTTTCCCTACTCATTGTTATAACCTACTCTTCTCTACCTCACCTCAATACACGAACATGGAAAATTAATTTGGAGAGAGCTGGAGTGACCTTCCAGAGTCACAACCCAGGTCAGTTTCACAACTAAGACTTAACTTACGCCTGTGTTCTTTCCATTAGAACCTTCCAGTATCTATTCCGCCTTTGGTGGACCCCAAAACATCCGGCCCCCTTATGTTATGGGCCAGAGTTGCTGGCATCATAAATTAGTAAAGCATAAGTCTGTTTGTGTGTATATTTGTGTGTGTTGGTATAAAAACAGGGGATTCTATGTGTGTTTGTACCTGTGTAATCAATGATCATATTTGTATAAATTGGTGTTTGTGCTACACTGAAGACCCCAAAGGTAGAAACTCCAGAAAAAGCATCTGCTCTGTACAGGACTAAATCAGAGAAGAAAATGTCTCATGATGCCCAGAGACCAGAGAGTAAATCTCCTATTCTTCCTTCTTTTACCCTTCTCCCTCCACCCAAATCATAGTATGGAAAGACATGGGGAGAGGATGGGAAAGGGGAGGGGCAGGAAGGTGAAAGACTGAAAGAGGGTGAGCATCTCCTCCCTGGAGACCCCAGGGCAGCCTAACCTCATATCCTGGCCCAGGATCATGTTGATGGGGTGCTTGGACGCATGTACTTGGACCCCAATTCTAAAATCTCATTTCTCTTTAAAAATCACATTTCTCTCCAGCCTCAAAACACTACCCCAGGCAGTTTCTCCCCAGCTCAAGGACACAGCCTGCCCTAGCAAAACTTTCATCTCTTTTCTTGATACAGTAGAAAGCTGCAACTATAGAACTTATTAGTCTGAACCAGCTGTATACTGACTGAACTGGTTGTGTACTGAGTCATAACGACATCTACTCACTGACCAATCATATTTATCCTAGACTTAGACATAAATGTACTCCCTAATATTTTCTTGTCTAACAAGATATTGATGAGAGCAGCCTGGTATTCCTTAGTCAACCCTGACCGTTAGTTGACTTAGTGACATTTCAGACCTAAAACCACACCTCCATGTAGCCCCTCCTTGATATATTTTCCAGTGAACTCTGGGTAAAATATCTGAGCGGTAGATACTAAAAGTGTATGTTCCTTTAAGAACTAACCACTCCCAATCTCACCTTGAATCACCTAATTAGCATATTTGTTACATATTTTACTCTAGAATATCCTATATAAACTTTACATGTACTCCTAAAAGGTTGCAGGTTCCCTAAGAACTCTTGCCCATTGAAAAGGATAGTAAATCTTTACCTTGACCTCAACAATACTTGAGTCTGTAAATTCTTTTCCAGGCAGGCCATGCAGGCAACTCCAGTCTTGGAGTTCCTATTCCTCTATCTTTCCAGCCCTCATCAATGTGGTATTTCCTAAGCTCTGCTCGAACTGAAAGGGATTGAGTTGCCAGGGACTTACCTGAAGAAACCTCTAGGCTGATTGTCCTGATAACATCAATAGTGTTGTTGTCAGCATCATAGATTCCACACCAATAGGTGCCAGAGTCATTCACCCTAAGGTTAGACATGGAGATGGTGATGACACCAGAACGGTTGTCATCCTCCAGGTAGGCTCGTTGGTCCCTAACTCGCCAAGATAAGATTGACATCCTGGTAATTAGTCTATCACACAGCCTTCCATTTTCTTGCAGTTTACACCAGGTTTTCCATCTGTTCTCAGCCTTCTGGGGATTGTAGCTGCAACTCAGTTTGAGTGTCTGCCCCTCCTGATACTTGATGTAGGACACTTGCCCCTGTGAACCTGAAAAGCAGATCATCACGTCAGGAGGAGCCCAGCTGGGCCTGCCTTGAGTCTCTCCCTTCCTTGACTGAAGATATGAACAAGGTAAGGGAGGTTGATGTCCTTTAGTAACATCTTCTATGAAAACATACCTCAAAGAGCCAGTCCCTCACCCAAGGGAGCCCCCTAATCAATGGTGGGCTGGTAAACAGTTAACAGCCAGTTCTCTCAATCTTTCTCTTTATGTCCCTCTGCCCCTCTTCTTCCCTCCCCCTCTTTTGCCTTTCCTTCTCTCTCCTCTCTCCCTTTATACACATATCTATATACATATTTATACTGGTGACAATTATTAACATTTTGCCCATTCCTTTCTAAGTCTACTCAATTAACTAAAGAATAAGTCCATTCCTCATTTGTATGCAGTGTTTGCCAATTTTTGAGTTTTGTAAAAGTTCTCACTAGAAATGTAAGCATCAGCTCTTCCAAGCCAGTGTAAGCTGGCTCCATCATACCACTGCTCCCATCCCTCTCTAGGCCCTCATGGCCACACAACATTGTCCTCCCTTCCCTCTGCCACCCTCCTCTCTCTTCTCTGCTCCCTGTCAATCATCACCTCTACCCTTCCCTAAACTATCCCCCACCCGAAATACCCATTAACAGCAAAAGCAGCAGCAGTAGCCATGAGGCTGCCTGGGCCATCATGCCTCCATGGGTCCAGAGGCAGGGGATATGGGAGATGGTCTTTTCATGCTGTCCTGGCTGAAGAATGGCAGAAGTGTGTTGGTTCTGATTCTCCCCTGCCTGATTCTGAACTTCTAAGAGGAAAGAAGAAGTAAGAAAGAGTGGGGGGAGCTATGGTTAGGGAAGTGTGTATAACTGAAAAAGCAAAAATGCTGATCTCATGTAAGAGAGACAAGGGACACTTATTTCTGGGGGATTCCACTGGTCAGGGCTCTGATCCCCAGTATGACCTAGGGAACCTTCTCAGGAAGAGCTTTGACTCTCAGAGACAACCATAGAGCTTGTGTTACACCATAGGCTTCCTGGCCTCACATACATCTATCCCATGATTATATATCCAAAAATACTGAGCAAAAGAGAAAGAATAAGTGGATGAGGTAGGTGTGAAAATTAGGCCTAGCATTTAATCAAAATCCAGGCAAATGAAATAGAGTTGTCTGGTCTGAGAGGATAATTTCAGATGGATAACAGCTGCTGGGGGGGGGTCTATTTTGGGGGATCTATTTAGAAAGAACAGCCAGGAAAAGAGGATACCATCTCCTCACTGCCTCTTCCCTTGTCCTCTCTGTATGGCCCAGAGGAACCAGTGGGACACAGAGAGACTCTTCCTGGTCACACTAAGTCCTTACCATCCACCATTCTCTCTGTCCTTTCTCCTTCCCTAGGAAAATGATTTGGCTAAAAGGAGTTGGGAGAATGGGAATGGAAGACTGTGGACACAGAATCCTGTGGTTAATTAGAAATTATTGTCCATTATTCCCCTGGTGGAAAGAGAGGGATATATCTAGAATTGTCATCCATGTAAGCTATGTCATGGGACCATAGAGTGTAAATCTACAGCCAAATAAAACTTCAGAAACCATTTAATCCAGCCATTCTCAATGGTCCAAAGACCTCTGGAAGAAGGAAGGGAGGGTAAAAGTATTATATAGTGCCTATTTTGGTCAAGGCACTATGCTAAGTGCATTTACAAATATCTCATTGCTCTTCACAATAATGTAGGGAAGTAGGTACTATTGTTTCCCTTCATTTTACAGTTCAGGAAACTGAGGCAAAAATACTGTAAAAACAGGATCAAACAGTATCTAAGGCTGGATTTGAACCAGCTCGAATTGACTCCAACCCCAGAACTCTATTCACATCACCACCAGATACTTCTTAGTCCCCAACCCTCTTTTAGGGATCTTCATAGGCTACAGCTATTTACAAAATTGCAATAAGTCTCTGTTTGCCCCTTAAAATATACCTCCCTTTTCCAACTATATATTGGTGTGAATTCAGATCATTTTACATACTTCAGCAGAAAACATCAGATTGAACAGATGGAATGGAGAAGAGACATGAGAATTCAGTTTTGTCCTATTGTCAGATAGTAAAGAGCTTTCCACAGTTAGTTAAAACTATGACACTTCTCACCATTGTTTTTTAAATAGTTGTTTTTAACTTTAAATATTTTATTAACATGTAGCAGTTTCATTGTTACTATTATTTTAATTGAATTAATAGTAGATTAGAATTTGTTTTCATAATCATTTTATATTATATTACATATTACTTGTATTATATTTAAATATAACTATTTTATAGTTATTTTTAATTTCTAATATAGTAAATATCAACAGATATAGCCCATAAACAAAAGCACTTTGAAGTTCTTAGCAATTTTTGGCCACAGGAAGAGGACAAGGGAAGACTATTTGGGTCTTGTGACCAAAAGTTTCAAGAACCACTAGTTTAAGAGTTCAGCTGGGAGAATGTTTTGAGTGTGAACTCCTTTGTACCTTGTATATTTTTGAAGTTTTCCTTCAAAAATTCCTGAGAACATGGTATCTCCTGAACTTTGGAACCAAGTCAGACCACAGATGTATTCAGGTTTGAGACTTTGCTCAGGGAGTAGTGATAATATCCATTGTTCTTAAAGATGATAAAAACCTAAGGTGAGGTGAGGTAATATGATCCTCAGCCATGTCAAGTCCCACATGGGAGAAAAAGGAAATCTGGGCCCTGGTCACGTTCATCTCCGTGAGACAAGAAGAGACCAAGAACCTGAATAGCAGGAAACACCATGTGACTCCATGAATGCTTCTGCTACCAAACTTCACAATCATATCATTGGGTTAACACATCCTGCTGTCCTACAGGTTAATTTAATGTAACATAAACTAATTGATTATGTCAAGGGTGACTTGATCAGTATCTTAGATCTGCCCACTACCAGAAATAAGAGCAATCTATACTGAGATTGCCTTCTGGGGAGAGTGAGGAAGAAGGAGTCCATGACTCTCTTTTCATAGTTTTGAGCCAAATTAACTTGAATGTTCATAATGGGAATTAATAGTTACCGTTGGTGGAATCCCTGATACAATTTCCAGGGTCTACCATTCATCAGTGGGGGAGGGGAGGGAGTACAATCAGCACAGAAGGGAGTCATCCCAACCTCCCTCCTATTATCAGACTATGTCTGATACAAGAACTATATGTGGGTTGGAAATATGTTACTGATTCAATCTACAGAAAATATGTGAGATTTTTGTATTTTTATTTTTTCCTACTGAGTTCTTTATTGAGATGGATCTCTTACTATAATTGCTGGGTTCCACCGCCTACAAGTGGAAAATGACTGATCCAATTTATTTCCTTTATTAGAAAGATGAAGAAACAGAGGTGCAGAGGGGCCAAGCAGCACACATAATGAGAAGTAGATCTGGGGTTAGATCTGAGTCTCCTAGCTCTCAGGACAATGCTCTTTCAAACACACCATAGTTCCCAGATTCAAAGACCATGCAACAGGAGGCTACTCCTGACACATTTCTCATAGCAGGCTTATGGTCTTCAAGAAAAGACAAGGGTAACTTTTTTGTCCCTTACATACGAGTCCTTTGGTGATTAATGGATGGCGTAACATTCCTTCAATAGAACAGAGTTGTTGTCCTTGTTTCTACTCCAGAATAAGGGTAAAGTCAAGTCTGAGTAGATCCTGTGGAATGGGAGGAGGGACTTCTTGTGAGGCAATAGATGAGAAATGATGCACCAGTCAGTAATTCAGTCAGCAAATATCTTTAAATACTTGCTATGGCAAGTGCTTGTTCAATTTTAACTCAATTCAATAAATATTTAATAAGTACCTGGTATATGCCAGGCAATATGCTAAGTCCTGAAGCTACAAATAAGAAAAATATGCAGTTCCTGCCTACAAGGAGCTTTTTGTTTCTTGTTCATCCTTCTTTCTCAGAGGACCAATGTCACCATAAACTTGACGTCTTGACTTGTGAGTGGATCGGATTTAAGCGAGGCAGAGCTGCTGAAAGTCTTTAGCCTCACTGTCTCCTCCAGAGTCATAGGAGTCAAGTGGTAAGACAGAAGTTAAGAGAATGGCCGTGGCCCAGGATGCAGTGGGAGGCTTTGGCCTTTTTAAGCCAGGTTTTTCCCAGGTCTCAGTTTGCCTGAGGCAATGCTCATTCTCCAGGAGCTTACAATTCAAGGAGGGAAGACAACACAAAAAAGAAAGCAGGTAGGAGGTAGTAGGAATGCTGGGAGCTCTCCATAAAGGAAGGCATTGAGAGGAGTTTAGTGCATAGCCCCCCAATCCACAAATTAGAGGGAAGGGTCAATTTAGGGTGAGTTGGGAAGGTGAAGACTATCAAAGCCTGAATCTTTCTTCCTGGTGATGAGATCTCAGGTGATTAGCTTTTCTTGAGAGGAGGGCATGATATTGCCAGGAGTCAGTCAAACAGAGCTGCTGATGGAAAAGTAAGTTACTAAGTTATTTTTAACTTAGCACTATGTGAGATAGCAAGGATACAAAAAAGACAAAATATTGCTCCTGCTCTCAAGGAGGTCAAAGTCTAAAGGGTGAGACCCCATGCAAACAACCACGCTATACAAAAGAAATTAAAATAATTAGCAAAAGGAAGAAAGTAGAATTAAGAGAGAGTGGAAAAGTAGAAAGTGGTATGTGAGGTGAATCCTGAAGAGAAGCCAGGAGGCTGAGGTGAAGAGAAAGATAGTGTTCAAGGCATGGGGGAGAGTGAGTGAAAATGTGCCATCAGGGGATTGAATGTTTTGTGTGAGGAACATGCCACTGTCACTGGAGCCCAGAGGACATGGTGCGAACTTGGGGGTGTAATGAGTAAGAAGACTGGAAGTGTAGAGCGGTTTTGAAGGCTTTCAAACGCTAAGTAAAGGAATGTGTATAGGATATTGGAGGTGAAAGGGAGCCCTTGAAATTTATTGGCTGAGGGATGACATGGTCAGATCTGTGCTTTAGGAAATTCACATTGACAGCTGAGTGTAGGAGGAACTGAAAGTAGGGAGACTAATGAACAGTATATAAATTATTGCAATAGTCAAGGCAGGAATTTATGAGGTTACAAAGCAGGAGGATAGCAGTGTCAAAAGAGAGAAAAGGGTGCATCTGAGAAATTTTATAAAGTTAAAATCAACAGGCACTGACAACAAATTTTACTAGGGGAAGCGGAGGGGAGGATACTGGGGAGTTAAATATAACACCTACGTTTCCAGCTTGTGTGATTGGGAGGATTGTGATAGTCTCAGCAGTGATAATGAAATTTGAAAAAGTGTAGGGTTAGGGAGGGAAAGATAGTGAGAGTTGAACACAACTGAAATGATTTAACAATAATAAGACTAGGAAGAGTTCCAACCTTATAAGGAGGAGGTTGGAGAGGTCAACCTTGGGTGATTCTACTCATTAGGGCTTTAAGCCCTAATATTAACTTAGGTCTCCTCTTGAAACAGCCTGGGCCCTTCAAAGAACAAAACTACAGTTTCTGTAAAATTTGAATTCAGTCAAAAGGCCATATTTAGGGACCTAGAAAGTCATATGTGGCCTTAAGGTCACAGGTTCTCCACCCCTGGTGTAGAGGGAGGGGAGAGAGTAAGCCATAGTGCAAAGTGTGCTAGAACTGAGCCTTAGATGTAACCAGGACTCTGACAAATAGGAATGAAATTGTATAATCTGAGAAGTATAACTTCAGATGGATAAAATGACAGCTGTTGAACACACAGAAGCATAGTTAGGAAGGACATACGGGGCAGAAACTGCTAGGTAGCACAGTGGATAGAATGGACAGGGAGTCATCCAAATCCTACTTCTGGTTCTTAGAAGCTATGTGACCTTGAGCAATTCACCTAACTCATCTAAGCCTCAGTTTCTCTGTCTGTAAAATATGGGGTATTTTGAGGCTCAACTGAAGTAATTTCTATAATGTACTTTTTAAGATCTAAGTGCTAGCTCTCATCATTAAGCATCAGCTTATGATGCCTACAATTCCTCATGACCTCTTCCACTAACCTCTGCCTTTCTCCTTCTGGCCAAGAGAAACCAGGGGCACACTGAGAAAGTGCCTCTCTCTCTCTTCCTCCTCACATCAAGTGTTCCCCCACCTAAGTTTTTCAGTCCTTTCTCCAGCCCAAGAGAATGGATTTGGCTAGAGGTGTTAGGAACATGAGAAGGCTGACTATGGAGTGAGTGGATATGTTTAACTCCTAGCTATAGCACTGCTAGGTATTTAGGTATAGCATGTACTCCCATAAAGGACAGTGGGGATGGGTGCTAAGCTTCAAAAGCAGAAAGCAAAATGATGACCCTGACCAGAGGCACCTTGCAATAAAGAGCTCCTGGGGTAAAGTAAACTCATTAACGACAAGGAGGCATCAGAGAGAGAGGAACATGGATATGCAAATCTTGGCCTCTTCCTTCACTCCAGCTCCACCCATGGCTGTCATGAAAAATGAACACTTGTGGTAGGACTGTATAAGTGTTGAGCTGGGAGGCTGTGTTTTTTATTCATCATCTAATTTGGCAACCAAAATTTTTTTAAAGTTGTTGCTATAAAAATTCTAGAGACTAGATTGAGTCCTCACCCAATGACCAACAGAACCTGGTCAGTACATGGTTGTTGAGACTGAGCATAGGGCCAAATCTGGCATCCCAGTGTCCTTAACCAATATAAAAACTCAAGCTTTGTTGAGCCCCACCATGCATGAGTCCAATACACGAGGGTTGAACGCCTATATCTCTATGGAGCAAGGGAGAGC
Organism: Bettongia penicillata ogilbyi; assembly: GCA_023548195.1. NCBI lineage: Eukaryota > Metazoa > Chordata > Mammalia > Diprotodontia > Potoroidae > Bettongia > Bettongia penicillata. The sequence goes on from JAJHZJ010000089.1 coordinate 1,295,540, forward strand.
ACAAGGAAACACTGAGGCACATTATTTATCTTAAGTGCTCATCTATATCCTTGCCTTAATGTATATTTTCATGGTATGGTATACCTAAGATTTCATTATGCCAAGTCCCTATCCTTCTAACTAAAGTTGAAAAATTAGTGGTTGACTTTTTCCAATAATATTTTATTTTTCTCAATTACACGTAAAACCAATTTTTAAGTTTTTAAAAATGTTAATCTCTAATTTATTTCCTTCACTCCTTCCCCTAGTCCTTCCTTGAGATGTTAAGGAAATTGATCCATTATACATGTGCAATCATGCAAAACGTATTTCCATATTGTGAAAGAAAACAGATAAAAAGCCACAAAACATAAAGAAAGGGGGAAATAGTATTCTTTGATCTGCATTCAGACTCCATCAGTTCTTGCTCTGGAGATGGATATGATTTTTCATCATGAGACCTTTGGAACATTGCTGAGAATAACTAAGTCATTCATAACTAATTATCATATAATATTGTTGTTCCTGGGTAAAATGTTCTGTTACTGGTTCTGCTCACTTCATTTTGCATCAATTCATATATGTCTTTCCAGAAAATTAACAAATTGTGTTGAGTACCCATTGCTTACTATCTGACAAACAGCCTGAGACAAAAGGTATCCTGAGCAAGATTACCCACAGCTGGGCTGGGAGAATCAATTATTAACTTTCTAAGGCATTTTGAAAAAATGTTGAGCCTGGTGAACTTGAGGCTTTATAAAAGGAACTGATGACAGTGATCCTCAAAGGAATGAATGGTGGATACTGACTCAATTTCTTCATCTATAAAATGAGCTAGGGAAGGAAATGGCAAACCACCCCAGTATCTTTGCCAAGGAATCCCCAAATGGGGTCATGAAGACTCAAACATGACTGGAATGACTCAACAACAAAGTCTGACACTAGGTTTATCTAGATATTGGAGACATGTTATTTATTCCACCTATAGAAAGTATAGGTGTTCATTAGGGATAACCTAGATGTATTACATTATTGGCAATGGAACTCCAGGATAAAGAAATTATCTCTACCATTGCAGGATGATTCTCAAAACACTAGGAGCTTAGGTGACTTGCCCAGGCTCAAAGAGTCAGCATGTATCAGAGGCCAGACTTGAACCAAAGTCTTCTTTTTCCTAAGCTATCTCTTTAATTAGATGATCTTTTGCAGTATTTTCTGTCCTCCCAGCCCTGGGGTTCCATAACCCACAGTTTGGGAACTACTAATCTAATTCATCCTCCTCATTTTCCAAGTGATGAAATGGAAGTTCAAAGGAGTGAACTTCAGGGGTCTGATCACCTGTTTCCCTGAATAGACTTCTCTCCAGGACCTGATACTCTGCCTGGACTCAATTCCCAATGGTTAGTACAAACCCACCCAGTCATATCTGCCCCATCCTTCCTCAATTTTGAACCTTGACAGTCATATAAACCCTATTCCCCATTTCCCAAGAGAGATTTCTTTCTCCTATCCCCCTGGACCCTACTCAGGGTCAGTGTTCAATCCCAGATACATTCTCCCCTCCTATTGTGTTCTCAAATACCTCCTCCAAAATTTTCATCTTAAAATTCTTCCTTTTCTGCACTCTTTGCTTTCTGATTCTCACTGAAAGTTAACTCTCTCTTTATGACACTGCATCCCTGGCCACTACTGCCAGTACTGATTACATCTCACTCATATTTCCCTATTCACCAATTGTGATGGAGTTAGAGAACACCTTACACCCCATGACCACTTCCATGTTCTCCCTCAGCAACCACCACTTAGTAATCCTTCTGCTTTGTTGTTCTTTAGTTAATTAGTATGACTCTTCATGGCCCAATTTGAGGTTTTCTTGGCAAAGATACTGAAAATGTTTGCTATTTTCTTCTTCAGCTCATTTTATAGGTGGGGAAACTAAGGCATATAGGAAAGTGATTTGCCTAGGGTCACACAGCTAATTAGGTGCCTAAGGTGGGATTTGAACTCAGGTCCTACTGATTCCAAGGCCATCACTCCATCCACTATGCCACCTAGCCACCCTTCTCTTTTGACATTTATTCAATCTCAATTTAATACTTAATCAAGATTCTAGAGGGGGCAGAGACAAGATGGCAGAGTAAAAGCAAGGACTTGCTCAAACCCCTGCAAATACCTATAAAAATGACTGTAAACAAATTCCAGAGCAGCAGAACCCACAAAATGACAGAGTGAAACAAATTTCCAGCCCAGAATAACCTGGAAGGTTGAAAGGAAAAGTCTGTTGCACCAGGCTGGGAGAGGTGCAGAGTCCAGCACAAAACCTGCCAGCACAGACCTGGCCCTAACAAGCCCAGAACAGGTCTCAGGGGAATGAATCATTGACAGTTATAATGATTTTCAGACTTCTCAACCCACAAACACCAAAGACAATTTAGAAGTTCAGCAGGAAAGGTCTGTTGAGCCTGGGTGAGAAAGAAGTGTGGTCTGGCCACTGCCCAGGGCAGTGGCTGCTTCTGGAGCTCTTGGCCCACAGATGGGGAGGAGGCAGGTATAGTAGCTGATCAGCTGGAGATCACAGGGATCTCTTTCCTAGCACTGAGGAAGGATTCTCTTGCTTTGCCTATGCTTAGATCTGGGTCACAGTCCTAGGTAGAGGTCCTGGGACAAGGAGGAACGCTGGCATGGGGGAGCTTGTGGTGGTGGTGGAAAGGCTATCTTCCTCATAGTTCCAAAGGAGAAAAGAGTGCTTGTGGGCACTCACAGATCAGAGCACAAGCTAGGAGAGAAATAAACACCTCTCTTTTGATCATACAACCTTGGAAAAATGGAAAATTTACAGGTCCTAGTAGTATCTCTGAAAACAGCTGCACAAAACACCTGAAACTTAGGATAGTGCACCATCCACACTGGAAGCTGGGCCCTATCTTAACAAAGAATTACAAAGTCAAGTAATTGGCTGGAAAAATGAGCAAACAGAGGAGCTGAAAAGCAAGTCAGACTATAGAATCTTACTTTAGTGACAAAGAAGATCAAAATATACGACCAAAAGAAGACGACAAAGTGGCAAAGTTCCTACATCCAAAGCCTCCAAGAAAAATATGAATTGATCTCAGGCCATGGAAGAGCTCAAAAAGGATTTTGAAAATCAAGGAAGAGAAATAGAGGAAAAAATGGGAAGAGAAATGAGAGTGATATAAGAAAATCATGAAAAATAAATCAACATCTTGGTAAAGGGGGCACAAATTAAAATTAAGAAAAGAAGACATCTTAACGTTCTATTAACTGTTATCTACTGACCCCAAAGACACTCTCATTTCTTCCTCAATGAGTCTAGGTCTTGCCTCCCAATATTTCCACTTTTCCTTCCACTCCTGTTCTCATAATAGGAGACTTCAGCATGTATAATGATGTTCCCTCAAATTTCTTAACTACCCAGATAATCACTGCATTCAATTGCCATGAGCTATTTCTCCACTCCCCCTCAACTATACCTAAAAATGATCTTGCAATCAGCCACAAGTGCTCCATCTCCATGTTCATCCAAAATCCCTTTATCTGAGCATGACCTATCATTTCATATTTCCCTCTGCCTATGACCCCTAACCCTATTCTTCATCCTCACGTTGACCTCCAATCTCTTCACCCCTCAGTTCTTTCACAACTTATTTTTAACCAGGCATTGAATACACTTTCCTGCCTTTTCTATCTCAAATCATTAGTGCACAAATTCAACTCTATAATATTACCTACACAAAAGTCCTTTGCCCCCTTATCCTATTATAAATCATGCTTTAGCAAATCCTTGTCTTAATTTCCAAATATAATGACTTTTCCTCCTTTCTGTTGTATTTGTTTTTATCTTCCTTTATTTTGGAGGTATAGAAATCTGTCTTTTATTATTATTTTTATTTTTTAATGTTTATTTATTTTTAGTTTTCAACATTCTACATTTAGTTTTCAACATTCTACATTTAGTTTTTAATTTTATTTTTTAATGTTTATTTTTTAATGTTTATTTTTTTTTAGTTTTCAACATTCTACATTTAGTTTTCAACATTCATTTCAACATTCATTTCTACAAAATTTTGAGTTCCAACTTTTCTTCCCATCTCTCCCCTCCCTCCACCCTAAAATGCTGTGCATCCAGATTACCCCTTCCCCTTAATCTGTCCTCCTTTCTATTACACCCCTCCCTTCCCTCATCCCCATCTTCTCTCTTTACTTGTAGGGCAAGATATATTTCTATACCCCATTACCAGAATTTCTCATTTCTCAGTTGTACGAAAAACAATTGTCAACATTCGTTACTAAGACGTTGAGTTCCAACTTCTCTCCCTTCCTCCATCCCCAACCATCCTCACTGAGAAGGCAAGCAATTCAATATAGGCTATATTTGGGTTTTGCAAAAGACTTCCATAATAGTTGTGTTGTGTAAGACTAAGTATATTTCCCTCCATCCTATTCTGCCCCCCATTTATGCTGTTCTCTCTTTTGACCTTATCCTTCCCCTAAAATGTTTACTTCTGATCATTCCCTCCCCCCATTTGCCCTCCCTTCTATCATTCCCCCACCCCACTTATCCCCTTCTCCCCTACTTTCCTGTAGTGTAAGATAGATTTTCTTACCAAATTGAGTGAGCACATTATTCCCTCCTTAAGTCAAAATGTCATGAGAGTAAGCTTTACTTTTTCCCTATCATCTCCCCCCTTTCCTTGTCCATTGAAAAAACTTTTTTCATAGTTCTATCTCTCTGGATGTGAAAGGCATTTTGCTCCAAGAGTCCACTGGGAATGTTTTATGTCCTTGCATTGCTGTAAAAGGCTAAGTCTACTAGAAAAATTCCTCACACACTGCGATTATTGCTGTGTACCATGTTCTCCTGGTTCTGCTCCTTTCACTCAGCATCAGTTCATATAATGCCCTTCCAGGCCTCTCTGAAGTCTTCCTGTTCTTCATTTTATATAGCACAATAGTATTCCATTACATTCATATACCACAAATTGTTCAGCCATTCCCCAGTAGATGGGAATCTCCTGAATTTCCAGTTTTTGGCCACCACAAAGAGAGCTGCTAAAAATTTTTCTGTACACATGAGACCCTTTCCCTTTTTTATGATTTCTTTGGGATATAGTCCTAGAAGTGATATTGCTGGGTCAATGGGTATGCACAGTTTTGTAGCCCTTTGGGCATAGTTCCAAATTGCTCTCTAGAATAGTTGGATCAGCTCAGAGCTCCACCAACAATGAATTAGTGTTCCAACTCTCCCATATCTTCTCCAACATTTATCATCTTCCTGTTTTGTCATATTTGACAATCTTATAGGGGTGATATGGTATTTCAGAGTTGTTTTGATTTGTATCTCTCTAATCAACAGTTATTTAGAGCATTTTCTCATATAAGTATAGATAGTGTTAATTTCTTCCTCTGAAAGTTGTCTGTTCATATCCTTTGACCATTTATCAATTGGGGAATGACTTGTAGTCTTGCACATTTGACTCAGTTCTCTATATATTTTAGAAATGAGACCATTATCATAGATGCTAGTTGCAACAATTCGTTCCCAGTTTCTTGCTTCCCTTCTAATCTTGGTTCCATTGGGTTCGTTTGTGCAAAAACTTTTCAATTTAATCCATTTTACTCTTCATAATGTTCTTTATCTCTTGTTTGGTCATAAATTTCTCTGAGAAATATAGTATTCCCTGCTCATCCAATTGGGTTATAGTATCAGTCTTCATACCTAGATGATGCATCCATTTGGACTTTATTCTTGTGCATGTGTTAGGCACTGTTCTATACCCAGTTTCCATCGCGTTGTCATCCAGTAGTTTTTCTTAAACAGTGAGTTTTTATCTCAAAAGTTGCGGTCCTTGGGTTTATCAAACAGAAGTTTGCTATATTCATTGACTACTGTGTCTTGAATACCTAACCTATTCCACTGGTCTACCTTCTATTTCTTAGACAGTATCACGTGGTTTTGATGATTGATGCTTTATAATACAATTTAAGATCTGGTAGGGCAAGATTGCCTTCCCTAGCATTTGTATCCATTAATTCCCTTGATATTCTGGATGTTTTGTTCTTCCAAAAGAATTTTGATATTATTTTTTCCAGGTCTAGAAAATAATTTTGAGATAGTTTCACTGATATGGCACTGAATAAGTAAATTAATTTAGGTAGAATTGTCATTTTTATTATATTAGCTCAACCTACCCATGACAGCTGATGTTTTTACGTTTACTCAGATCTGATTTTGTTTGTACGAATTGTGTTTTATAATTATGTTCATATAGTCCCTGGGTTTGTTTCAGCAGGTATACTCCCTAATATTTTAGTGTCTAGCTTTAAATGGGATTCCTCTTTCTATCTTTTGCTTTTGGGCTTTGTTAGTAATATATAGAAATGCTGATGATTTCTGTGAGTTTATTTTGTTGTCTGCAACTTTGCCAAAGTTGTTTATTATCTCAAGTAATTTTTTTTACTTGATTCTCTAGGACTCTCTAAGTATATCATCTGCAAAGACTGATGATTTAGTTTATTCTTTGACTATTCCGATTCATTTAATTTCTTCTTCTCTTATTATTAAAGCTAACATTTCTAGTAACATATTAAATAACAATGGTGATAATGGATATGCTTGTTTCACCTCTGATCTTATCTAGATTATACACTTTGTAGATAATGCTTGCTGATGCTTTTAGGTAGATACTTATTATTTTATGGAAGGCTCCACTTAGTCCTATGCTCTTCAGTGCTTCCAATAGGAATGGGTATTGTATTTTGTCAAAAACTTTTCCTGAGATAATCATATAGTTTCTGTGGGTTTTGTTATTGATATGATCAATAATATTCATAGTTTTCCTAGTATTGAACCAGCCCTGCATTCTTGGTATAAATCCTACCTCATCATAATACATTATTCTCATGAAAAGTTGCTGTATTCTTTTTGCTATCTTATTTAAAATTTTTGCATCTATATTCATTACAGAAATTGTTCTATAATTTTCTATCTCTCTTTTAACTCTTTTGGTTTAGGTATCAGAACATATTTGTATCATAAATAGAATTTGGTAGGAAACCTTCTTCATCAATTTCCCCAAATAGTCTATATAGTATTGGAATTACCTCTTCTTTAAGCGTTTGATAGAATTTAATTGTAAATCTATTTGGTCCTGGGGAATTTTTCCTAGGTAGTTCATTGATGGTTTGCTCAATTTTGTTTTCTGAGATGGGGTTATTTAAGTATTCAACTTCATCTTCTGTTAATCTGAGCATTTCACACACACACACACACTACATATATGTGTGTGTGTGTGTGTGTGTGTGTGTGTATAAAATATTCATCCACCTCCTTAGATTGTCAAATTTATGGGCATGCAATTGGACAAAGTAATTTCTAATTATTGTTTTAATTACCTCCTCATAGAAATGAGTTCACTTTTTTCTTTTTTTTTGATATTGGTAATTTGGTTTTCTTTTTTCTTTTTTTAATTAAGTTGACAAAATGTTTATCAATTTTATGGGTTTTTTGAAAAACCAACTCTTAGTTTTATTTACTAATTCAATAGTTTTCTTAATTTCAATTTTATTAATCTCTCCTTTGCTTTGCAGTATTTCTAATTTGTTATTTACTTGAGGACTCATAATTTGTTCTTTTTCTGGCTTTTTCAACTGCATGGCCAATTCATTAATCTCCTCTTTCTCTATTTTATTCATGTAGGCATTCAATGATATAAAACTTCCCCTAAGAACTGCTTTTGAAGCATCCAATACATTTTGGTAGGTTGTCTCATTATTGTCATTCTCTTGAATGAAGTTATTGTTTCTATGATTTGTTGTTTAATCCATTCCTTCTTTAGGATTAGATTATTTGGTTTTCAATTAATTTTTGGTCTATCTTTCCATGGCCTTTTATTACATATAATTTTTATTGCATTATGATCTGAGAAGGATTCATTGACTATCTCTGCCTTTCTGCACTGGACTTAGAGGTGTTCATGCCCTAGAGCATGGTTAATTTTTGTGTATGTGCCATGGACCACTGAGACAATATAAATTCCTTTCTAACTCCATTCAAATTTTTTTCCAGAGATTTATCATATCTACTTTATCCAGAGTTTTATTCACCTTCTTAACTTCTTTATTGTTTATTTTGAAGTTAGATTTATAAAGTTCAGGGAAGGGGAAGTTGAGATCCCACACTAGTACAGTTTTACTGTCTGTTTCTTCCTGCAACTCCCTTAACTTACCCTCTAAGAATTTAGATGCTGCATCACTTGGTGCATATATACTTAGTAATGCTATTGCTTCATTGTCTATGGTGCTTTTTAGCAACATATAGTTTTCTTCCTTATCTCTTTTGATTAGATCTAGTTCTACTTTTGCTTTGTCTAAGATTAGGATTGCTATCTCTGCTTTTTTTTCATCAGCTGAAGTGCAATATTTTCTGCTTCAACCTTTTACCTTTACCTTGTGTGTATCCCCCTGTTTTAAATGTGTTTCTTATAAACATCATATGGTTATAATAAGGCTTTTAATTCATTCTGCTATCTGGCTCCATTTTATGGGTGTTCATCCCATTCATATTCACAGTTATGATGACTATCTGGGTCTTTTCCTCCATCCTATTTCTCCCCATTCATGCTTTTACTTCTCCCTTACCCTCCACAATAGAGTTTTAATTTTTGACCACCATCTCCCTCCGTCTTCTTTCCCTTCTATCAGCCCACTTCCCTTTTATTCCCCCTTTCCCTTACTACTTCTTCCCTACCTTTTAACCTCCCCTCCATTTTCTTTCCCCTTTCCCCTCCTACTTTCTGTAGGGCAAGTTAAATTTCTATACTTGAGTTGGTTGTTCCCTCCTTGAACTAAGTCAGATGAGAGTTAATCTCAAATAGTGCTCATCCACCTCCCCTCTTTCCCTCTACTGTATTATGTTTTGTGCCTTTTCCTATGATATAATTTACCTTTTTCACATCTCCCATTACAATCCTTCATGTCCTTAAATTGCATTTTTATCATCACATCATTCAATTTAATTTATACCCATTATCTCTATCTATGCATACCCCTTTTGAATTTCATAACAAATACACAATTCTCAAGATAACCAACTATCATATTCCCTTATAGGGATGTAAACAGTTTGCCCATATTGAATAACAAGGTTTTTCCCCCTGTTTACCTTTTTATGCTTCTCTTGAGACTTATATTTGAAGACCCAATTTTCTATTGAGCTCTGACTTTTTCATCAGGAAAGTCTGGAAATCCCTTATTTCATTGAATATCCATCTCCTTCCCTGAAATATTATGCTCAATTTTGCTGAGTAGTTGATCCTTGGTTGTAGTCCAAGCTCCTTTGCCTTACAAAATATCATGTTCCAGTCCCTCTGATCTTTTCCTGTAGAAGTTGCAAGGCCCTGTGTAATCCTGATTGTAGTTCCTTGATATTTGAATTATTTCTTTCTGGTTGCTTGCATATTTTCTCTTTAACTTGATAGTTTTGGAATTTGGCCACAATATTCCTCGGTATTTTCATTTTAGGATCTCTTTCAGGAGATGATCGTTAGATTCTTTTGATGACTATTTTGCCCTCTAGACCTAGGATCTCAGGGAAGTTTTCCTTGAGAATTTCTTGGAAGATACTGTGCAGGCTCTTTTTTTAGTAATGACTTTCCCATAGACCAATAATTTTTACATTTTCTGTCCTGGATCTATTTTCCTGGTCAGTTGTTTTTCCAATGAGATAGTTTACATTTTCTTCTATTTTCTTATTCTTTAGATTCTGTTTGACACATTTTTAACATCTCATAGAGTCATAGCTTCTGCTTGCCCAATTTTAATTTTTGACAGATTGTTTTCTTCAGTTAACTTTAGCATCTCCTTTTCCATTTCTCCAATTGTTCCTTTTAAGGAGTTATTTTCTCCAATTAGGTTTTATGCTTCCTTTTCCATTGCCCAGTTATCTTTTTAAATTGTTCCATGAATTCTTTTTTCATATTTCTAAAGTCTTTGGTCACTTTTCTTCTGTGTCTAATTTGGCTTTTAAAATCCTTCTTGAGCTTTTCCAATAATGTAATTTGGACTTGAGAACAATTCATATTCCTTTCTGAGGTTTCAGATGAGAGAACAGTCTCAGTGCTGAGCTCTTCAGTATTCGTTTTTGATCCTTGCTCTTTTCTGGTTTGTTTCCTGCTCATAATAATTGCATTTTTCCTCACTTTTAAAGTGGTTCTCTGGTGCAGAGCCAAGAGGGTAGAGTAGAAAGATGTACATAAACGAACTTTTCCCCCACAGTCCATAAAATACTATAAAGAAAGACTCTCAACAAATTCTAGAGCAGCAGAAGACACAGAACAATGGAGTGGAGGAGATTTCCAACCCAGATTGACCTGAAAGGCTGACGGGAAAGGTCTGTCACACTGGACACAGGGCAGAGTCCAGCCCAGCCTTGGCTGTGTGGCCAGGAGGAGAATTGAGCAAGCCTCAGGGGTGGAATCCACAAATCACCTCCTGAAAGAGATCTAGAAAGAGAAACTCCTAGGAACACTGTAACAAAATTCCAGAGTTACCAGGTAAAGAAGAAAATAATTCAAGGAGCTAGAAAGAAACAATTTGAGTATTGTAGAAATACAATCAGGATAACACAAGATCTAGAAACTTCTACATAAAGGGACTGAAGGGCTTGGAATATGATATTCAAAAAGTCAAAGGAACTAGGATTAAATCCAAGAATCACCTGCCCAGAAAAACTGAGTATAATACTTCAGAGGAAAAAATGGTCTTTCAGTGAAATAGAGGACTTTCAAGCATTCTTGATGAAAAGACCAAAGTTGAAAAGAAAATTTGACTTTCAAACACAAGAATCAAGAGAAGCTTGACAAGGTAAACAGAAAAGAGAAATCATAAGGGATAACTGTGCTCTACAGAAGGGATTTGGATCCCTGAGAGAAGATTTTTGGAAGGAATATCGAATCTCTGTATGAAGTAGCATATTCACCAAGATGAAGAGACTAGCTGGACTTTTTCACTGGAATAGAAAGGATCCATTATCCCCTAAGGCAACCAGTATCTCCCCCACTAAAATTAATCCAGAGAAAGAGAACCTTGCCAAGAGCAGGGAAAACTGATAAGCACCAGCCCCAAAGATGTGAAGATAGGTCTAACTTTCCTCAAACAAAGTAAAACTGGAAAAAAGAAGCATGAAAATAATTATGGGAGCCTAGTCCCTTCTATGTACCAATGATGATCATGGAATCCAACTCCTATAGGCTTGTAATCTCTCTTATTTACTCCTTTTGTTTATTTTTGTCACTTTGTTTTTTGTTTGTAAAAGTGAAAATCCTTAGAAACCTCTTGAGGTTTCAGATTGCTTATTTTAGAGACAATGGGGTATTAGGAGAAGTGAAAATCTGGGTCCTTCTAACCTTGGAGAACTCAGGCAGAAAAGGTAGGGATACTAGTAAATCAAGGGAACAGAGAGGAGAACCCTAGGTATGTGGGAGGGGAAGAACAAGAAGCAATAGTTTTTGGGTTTCTTGCAAGGCATTTGGGGTTGTGTCTCACCCAGGGTCACAAACCTAGAATGTCCAGTGTCTGAGATCAGATTTGAACTTAAATCCTCCTGACTACAGGGCTGGTGCTCTATCCACTTCGCCACCTATCTGCTGAGGAGGTAATAGTTTTAATGACAAAAGGCCTGCCTTGAGACTCAGCAAGAGCTAGGTTCTCATATGCTCTTCCTTACTGTATGACTTTTGGCAAATCCATCTCCCTCTCTGGGCCAGTTTCCTCATCTATGTAAAGCAATTGGGCAAGATCATTTCTAAATTCCCTTCTAACTGGAATAGTGCATAAATCAACCAAAACAAATGTTTCAACACTAGAAGGAGCAAACTTGCTATATGTACCTCAGGGAGGCTCTCCTTAAAGTGGAGAATGAAGAAACAGAAATATAGAAGTTAAGTTGAGGGCATCCTCTCCTGGCAGCCAGTGGTTTAGCAAGAGAATACCACTGAGCAGATTTTCCATTTTAAACTTTGTTTTATCTTTTAAAATATTGACCTTAACAGTAATGAACAAATACAAACATTGAAGACATAAAGAAAAATAAGGAAGAAAGTTGCGTTGAAAACTCTGGTCCACTTTATAGTTCTTGAAATACTTCTGAATTGTTTTGAAAAAAACCCCACCATATCTCTATATCCCCTTCTGTACTTTTTTCTTCTATGCCATTTTACAAATATGTTATCTGTGTTTCTTTTCCCTGCCATGTGCATCACTATCCATCTCCTACCCCAATTAGGAGTAGAAACCCTCTTTTTAAACAAATAGGTATAATTAAGCAAAAAACAAAAACAAAACAATAAACTGATTGTGATTGAATTAATACATATTGTATGTCACATTTCTAGTCCATCCCTTTTCTGCCAAGCAATAGGATGAGTGTTTAATATCATTCTTCAGAAGTCATACTTGGTTACTGCTCTTTTCCAAGTTCTGAGGTTTTTCAAAGGCATTTCTCCTTATATTATTACTGTAGTTATCACCTGAGTTGTTTTCCTGTTTCTTTTCTCATTTCACTTTGCATCATTCTTAGAAATCTTTCTACATTTATATGAAACCATATTTTTTTATTTTTATGGCAAATAAAATTCCATCATGCTCCTATATCTTTCCCTAATTCAGACATTCTCAAAGTGCCATCCATGAACTTCTGGGGATCCTTGGGACCTTTCCAGGTAGTCTACAAGGTCAAAACAATTTTTTTTAAATTTATTTTAATGTTCTACAATCACTATCATAAAACTTAGATTTTTTAGCCCCTCACCTACCCCCCCAGCCCCCTCTCTCCCCAAGATGGCATACAATTATAGGATCTACATATATTTTCCTATTGAATATGTTTTCACTATAGTCATGTTGTGTAGAAGAACTAAAATGGAAGAAATCATATAACAAATCAAAACATAATACACACACAAACACACACACACGCACACGCACACACAAACATGATCTACTGTGTTCTGTGAATGAATTCCATAATTCTTTCTCTGAGAGTGGAAGGCATTTTGCCTTAGAAAATCATTGGGAATTTTTTTTTAAGTTCTTGCATTATTATGAAGTTCCAAGTCTACCAGAAAAAACTCTCCCACACTGTGGTCATTGCTGTGCACAAAGTTCTCCTAGTTCTGCTCCTTTCTCTCAACCTCAGATCATATAAGTCCTTCCAGGCCTCCCTGAAGTCTTCTTGTTCATCATTTCTTATGGCGCAATAATACTCCATTACATTCATATACCATACTTTATTCAACCATTCTCCAGTTGATAGGCATCCCCTTGAGTTCTAGTTTTTGGCAATACAAAGAGTGCTGCTATAAATACTTTTGTGCATGTGGGACTCTTTCCCATTTTTATGATCTCTTGTGGATACAGTCCTAGTAGTGATATTGATCAAAGGGTATGCACATTTTTGTGGCCCTTTGGGCATAGTTCCAAACTGCTCTCCAGAATAGTTGAATGAGCTCACAACTCCACCAACAATGAATTAGTGTTCCAACTCTCCCACATCCTCTCCAACATTTATAATTTTCCTGTTCTATCATGTTTGCCAAACTTATAGGTGTAATGTGGTACCTCAGAGTTGTTTTGATTTGCATCTTTCTAATCAAAAGTGATTTAGAGCATTTTTTCATATGATTATAGATATCTTTAATTTCTTCCTCTGAAAATTACCTGTTCATATCCTTTGACTATTTATCAATTGGGGAATGACTGGTATTGTTGTACATTTGACTCAGTTCTCTATATATTCAAAAAATGAAGCCTTTATCCCCAAGATTAGCTGCAAAAATTCTTTCCAAATTCACTACATCCCTCCGAATTTTGATTGCATTGGGTTTGGTTGTGCAAAAACTTTTCAGTTTAGTGTAATCAAAACTATCCATCTTGCGTTTCATAATTCTTTCTATCTCTTCTTTAGTCGAAAATTCTTCCCTTCTCCATAAATCTGATAGATACACTATTCCTTGCTCCTCCAGTTTGTCCATGCTATCAATCTTTATACCTACATCGTGTACCCATTTGGTCTTTATTCTTGTGTATGGTGTCAGGCATGGGTCTATGCCTAGTTCCGCCACATTGTTATCCAGTCTTCCCAGCAATTTTTATCAAACAGTGAGTTCTTATCCCAGAAGCTGGGGTCCTTGGGTTTATCAAACAGGAGGTTGCTATATTCCTTGCCTACTGTGTCTTGAGTGCCAAGTCTATTCCACTCGCCTACCCTTCCGTTTCTTAGTCAGTACCAAGTGATCTTGATAATTGCTGCTTTATAGTACAATTTGAGATCTGGTAGCACTAGGCCACCTTCCCTAGGATTTCTTTTCATTAGTCCCTTTGATATTCTGCAACTTTTGTTCTTCCAGATGAATTTTGATATTATTTTATCCAGCTCTAGAAAATAATTATCTGATAGTTTAATTGGTATGGCACTAAAGAAGTAAATTAATTTAGGTAGAATTGTCATTTTATTATATTACCTCTGTCTACCCATGAGCAATTGATATTTTTCCACTTACTTAAATCTGACTTTATTTGTGCAAAAAGTGTCTTGTAATTGTTTTCATATAGTCCCTGTGTTTGTTTTGGCAGGTAAACTCTGAAGTATTTTATACTGTCTAACCTAGCTTTAAATGTGTTCTGTGTTTCTATCCTTTCTATCCTTTCTATCTCTTGCTGTTGGACTTTGTTGTTAATATATAGGAATGCAGAAGATTTGTGAGGGTTTATTTTGTAACCTGCAACTTTGCCAAAGTTGTTTATTATTTCAAGTAGTTTTTACTTGAATCCTTAAAAAATAGACTAACTCAACTGGCAAAAGAGGCCCAAAAAGTCAAGGAGGAAAACAATGCTTTAAAGCACAGAATTAGCTAAATGGAAAAGGAGGTTCAAAAGCTCACTGAAGCAAACAATTCTTTAAAAATTAGACTAGAGCAGATGGGTCCTAATAGCTTTATGAGAAACCAAGAAATTCAAAACAAAACCCAAAAAATTGAAAAAAATAAAGGTAATGTGAAATTGGATAAACAACTTACCTGGAAAATAGATCCAGGAGAAAAAATTTAAAAATTATGGGACTACCTGAAAGCCATGATCAAAAAAAGACTACACATCATCTTTCTTGAAATTATCAAGGAAAAATGCCCTGATAGTCTAGAACTAGAAGGCAAAATAAATATTGAAAGAATCCACTGATCACCTCCTGACAGAGATCCAAAAAGAGAAACTCCTAGGAATATTGTAACCAGATTCCAGAGTTCCCAGGTCAAGGAGAAAATATTGCAAACAACTATAAGAAACAACTCCAATATTGTGGAAATACAATCAGGATAACATAGAATCTGTCACTTTCTACAGTAAGGGATCAAAGAGTATGGAATATAATATTCCAGATGTCAAAGGAACTAGGATTAAAACAAAGAATCATTTACCCAGCAAAACTGAGTACAATACTTCAGGGTAAAAGTAGTCATTTAATGATATAGAGGACTTTCAAGCATTCTTGATGGAAAGATCAGACATGAAAAGAAAATCTGAATTTCAAACACAAGAATCAAGAGAAGCATGAAAAGGTAAACAGGAAGGCAAAAACATAAAGGACTTTCTAAAGTTGAACTGTTTACATTCCTACATGGAAAGACAATATTTGTAACTCTTGAGACTTTTCTCAGTATTTGAGTAGTTGGAGGGATTTTACACACACACACACACACACACACACACACACACACACACACACGTGTTGTATATATATATATATAGAGAGAGAGAGAGAGACAGACAGACAGACAGACAGACAGACAGAGAGAGACAGACAGAGAGACAGAGAGACAGAGACAGAAACAGAGAGCACAGAGTGACTTAATTAACAAGGGATGATATCTAAAAAACAAAATTTAAGGGGTGAGAGAGGAATATATTGGGAGGAGAAAGGGAGAAATGGAATGGGGTAAATTATCCTTCATAAAAGAGGCAATAATAAGCTTATTCAATGGAAGAAAAAAGGGAGGAGATGAGAGGGGAAAAGTGTAGCTTTCTCTCTTCACATTTGGCTTAAGGAGGGAATAACATACTCACTAAATTTGGTATGAAAATCTATATTATACTACAGGAAAGTAGGGGAGAAGGGGACAAGTGGGGTGAGGGTGATGATAGAAGAGAGGGCAAATGGACAAAGGGAATAATTAGAAGTAAACACTTATGAGGAGGGACAAGGTCAAAAGAGAGAATAGAATAAATGGGGGGCAGGATAGGATAGGGGGAAACACAGTCTTACACAACATTACTATTATGGAAGTGTTTTGAAAAACTACACATACATCGCCTATATTTAATTACTTGCCCTCTCAGTGGGGATGAGTGAGGAGGGAGGAAGAGAGAAAAGTTGGAGTTCAAAGTATTAGGAACAAATGTTGAGAATTGTTTTTGCATACAACTAGGAAATAAGAAATATAGGTAATGGGGTATAGAAATCTATATTGCCATACAAGAAAAGAGAGAAGATGGAGATAAGGGAGGGAGGGGTATAATAGCAGGGAAGGCATATGGAGGGAAAGGGGTAATCAGAATGCAAGATGTTATGGCGTGGGGGAGGAGAGAGATGGGGAGAAAATTTGGAACTCAAAATTTTGTGGAAATGAATGTTGAGAACTAAAAATTAATAAATAAATATGTAAAATTTTAAAAAATAGTATAAGATAATCAGCTGGAAATTACTTAGCTATTCTCAGCAATACAATGATCTAAGACAACTATAAAGGATTTATGATGAAAAATGCTGTCCATCTCCAGAAAAAGAACTGATGGTGTCAATTCAGATTGAAGCATACTTTTTAAAAAAAAAAAAACAACTTTATTTTTCTTGATTTTTTTTGTCTGTTTTTTTCTCATAGCATAACTATTATGGATATGTTTTTCATGACTACACATATGTAGCCTATATCAAACTGCTTGCCTTCTCAATGAGGGTAGTAGGGCTGGGGAAGGAGGCAGGGAAAGAATTTGAAACTCAAAGTTTGAAAAACAAATGTTAAAAATTATGAAACTGGGAAAAAATAAAATACTAAATTTTAAAAAATGCAATCCTGAGCACCACCCCCATGTAGCTACTTGTCACCAAACCCTCTGTCAAATGGCTTGATATCAGATACTGATATAATTTTATCAATGGAAACCACAAGAAGTATTGCCTTCTGTGTTGCCTCTGCCCACTAAGGACTTTTCCTTCTGATTTTCACTGTGTTTTCTCTCTTATTAGATTGTGAGCTCCTTTAAGGCAGGGGCTGTCTTACTTTTCTCTGAGCTTCTCCAGTGTTTGGTTCAATGCATTGTGTTGTTGTTTGGTTGTGTATGACTTTTCTTGACCCGTTTTGAGATTTTCTTGGCAAAGCATGTTGGAGGGTTTGCCATCATCCTATCCAGCTCCTTTTACAGATGAGGAAGATTAAGTGACCTGTCCAAGGTCAGAGTTATTAAGTGTCTGAAACTGAATTTGAGCTCAAATCTCTTGAGTTGAAGTCAGGTACTCTCTCCATTGTGCCACCAACTGCCCCGCTCTGCAGATAATAGTCACTTAATAAATATATTATTTATTCATAGAAACAAATTGTTAATTTTCTCTTTAATCTTATTCTCTGTACAGGCCTGTTAAAGGAGGGTGATTCTTAAGCTGACCCTTGAAGAAAATTAGATATTCTTAGAAGCAGAAAAGAGGAGGGAGTCTGTTGCAGGCCTGGGGCAAATCTGTTCAAAAGCACAGAGAAAGAGAATGGAATGGAATGAGTGAAAAAGAGCTTCTGCCTGGCTGCAACACAAAAAGTATAAAGAGGAGAGTAATATGCCATAAAATTTTCAAGGTAAAGTAGGGCCAAATTCTGAAAGGTTTTAAAAGCCACCCAGAGGAGTATGCATATTATCCTGAAACAATAGGGAACAACTGGAGATTCTGCCTTTTTTCAATGTCCTAATTTTATTAATTAGGAAAATGAAGTCCATAAAGGTGAAGAGAATTGTGTTAAAAATTGAAACTGGTAATAAATGAAAGGGATTTAAAAGCAGATACAACATTCTCTCTACTTACATTTAGCTATTTCTTTAAAGGAAATCAATTTTTTTTTCCCAGAAAAGGAAGATTTACCTTCTCTTCTTCTCCTAACCCCACTGAGAAAGTAAGAAAAACAAAACTTGCTTTTTAAACACACAGAATGAAGTAAAACAAATTTCCACATTGGCCATGTTCTCCCCTCCCTATAAAAAAATGCCTCAGACTTCACTGTGATTTCATTACCTCCATATCAGAACGTGGGTAGGCATGTTTAATTATGAGTCCCCTAGGATCATAGCTGATCACTGTGTTGATCAGAGTTCCTAAGTCTTTCAAAGTTGTTTGTCTTTAAAATACGATTATTGGAGGTGGAGCCAATATGGTGGAGTGAGAGCAACTACTCAGCTAATCTCTTACACAAACTCCTTCAGGTACCTCTAAAAAGAAAATCTGATGAAATTTTGGAGATGCATAATCCAATAAGAGACAGACTGTGGCAGAGTCACCACCCAGGATAGATTGGAAGGTCAATGGGAAGGACCTGTTCCATGGGGGTCGAGGAGCTTACAGCACATGGTGCAGTGCATCCCTGCCATGGGAGGGCTGAGCCAGAAAGCCCCGGAACAGACTGAGGCAGCAGCAGGATAGCAGAATCTCAAACAAAACACGCCAGGACAGGAGTCCAGTAGAATCAGACAAGTGACAGCCACAGGGTCCCAGGCATCTGCAGCAGCTGCTCCTCAAACAATGAGCCAGCAGATTAAGTGTCTGTAAGCCACCTACTTGAACTTCCCAGACGCAAAATGGTGGAGTGATTAGTAAATGCTCCCTCCCCTTCCCCTTGTTGACCTTGAAAAAACAATAAAATATTTCGCCAGAAAAATCCTGATACAGTGAGATCAGCAGAAGGGGCAAACAGTCTCGTAGCACCTGCGGCTAGGAAAATTGCTAAGAAGTATTCATTTTGCTGTGGTGGAATATCAGAGCTGTCCAGACAGCCCCACCTCAGTAAGCTAGGAAGAGATCCAGAGCTCCAACAGGGTGGAGCCTCACAACCACTAACACCAAGACCCCAGGAATGCCTTAGTACTCCAGGGAAAACAGGAAGACACTAGGGCAACTGGGATCACCAACCATTGAGCTTACCTCTGCTGTAACTCAGCTGAGGAGATCTCTTATGACCAGACCACCCCTCTCCCACACTTAACAAGCTAACTCCAGGGTGAATTTGGGAAAAACAGAACAAAAAAAACCAAAGCAAAACAAAAAAGAATCCAACTGCCCTCTGTTTTCTCACACTAGCTAGTTCAGCACCAGGTTCTATAACTTCTAGCTAAAAGAGCCATAGGCCACAATACATAAAGCATCATAGTCATGAGCAAGAAGCAAAGCAGGAATGAAAAGACCATAGAATCTTTCTATGGGGACAAGGACCAAAACAGGAATACCAAAAAGGTCAGTATGGAGACTGTACTCCCATCTGAAACTTCAGAAGGAACTATAAACTAGTCACATGCACAAAGAGCATGCTTGGAAGAGAGTGCTAGAAGGAAAGAGAAGAAAAACTGACCAATGATTTTAAAAATATGAAAAAAGAATTCATTGAAAAGAACAGTTCTTTATAAGGGAAAATTGAGCAGCTGGAAAAGGAAGCACAAAACCTAATTGTCCACTGGACAAATGGAAAAAGAAGTAGAGAAACTAACTGGAGAAAATAATTCCTTGAAAAGAATAACTGGACAGTTGGAAAATGAGATGAAAAAGTAAACTGAAAAAAACAATGTCATAAAAAAATTACAATTGGGCAAGTAGAAGCTAATGACTCTATGAGACATCAAGAATCAGTTATAAAAAAATCAAAGAATGAAAAGATAGAAGAAAATGTAAAATATCTAATTGGAAAAACAATTGACCTGGAAAATAGATCCAGGAGAGAAAATTTAAGAATTATTGGCCTACCAGAAAGCCATGATGTAAACAAGAGCCTGGACAATATCTTCCAAAAAATCATCAAGGAAAACTGCCCGGGGGGGAGGAGCCAAGATGGCAGAGTAGAAAGATACACATATGCTAGCTCCTAATCCACAACCCATAAAATACCTGTAAAGAAGAACTCCCAACAAATTCTGAAGCAGTGGAAGCCACACAACAATGGAGTAGAGGAGATTTCTGTTCCAGAGAGCCCTGAGAAACTGACAGGAAAGGTCTCTTGGGCACTGGACCTGGAGCAGAGCCCAGCCCTGCCTTGACTGCACAGCACCCAGGGGAGCAGATCCTAGCAGACTTCTGGGACTGAATCTCCAGCGGCCGTGTAGATCCATGCACCTACAGACGCCAAAGGTCAGTGAGAGAGCCTGCTTGGCTGCCCAAGAGGGGAGCGAGGTGTCTCCATAACTCAGGCCCCCTCGGGAGGCAGAAGTGGAGACAGCAGCAGACAGGGGCTCCCAAAGCAGACAGGAGCTCAGATCCATTATTGAAGGTCTCCACATAAACCTCCTGAGGGAGCTGAGCCCTGTGTGGCAGCCCTGCCCCCACCTGAGCGTCTGAACTTAATCTCACACTGAATAGTAGCCCCACCCCCACTGAATGGTCTGAGGTTGGGAAGCAGCATTTGAATCTCAGACCCCAAGCACTAGCTGGGCAGATCTGGAGGCAAGGCGGAGGGTAGAGAAGAATCTCAGAAGTCAAACAACTGGCTGGGAAAATGCCCAGAAAAGGGAAAATAATAAGACGATAGAAGGTTACTTTCCTGGTGAATAGATATCTCCTCCCTTCCTTTCAGTTGATGAAAAACAATGCTTACCATCAGGGAAAGACATAGAAGTCAAGGCTTCTGTATCCCAAACATCTAAAATAAATATTCAATGGACTCAGGCCATGGAAGAGCTCAAAAAGGAATTTGAAAATCAAGTTAGAGGGGTGGAGGAAAAACTGGGAAGAGAAATGAGAGAGATGCAAGAAAAACATGAAAAGCAGGTCAACAACTTCCTAAAGGAGACCTCAAAAAATGCTGAAGAAAATAACACCTTAAAAAATAGGCTAACTCAATTGGCAAAAGAGGTTCAAAAAGCCAATGAGGAGAAGAATGCTTTCAAAAGCAGAATTAGTCAGATGGAAAGAGATTAAAAAGCTCAATGAAGAAAATAGTTCTTTAAAAATTAGAATGGAACAGATGGAGGCTAAGGACTTTATGAGAAACCAAGAAATCAAAAACAAAACCAAAAGAATGAAAAAGAGGAAGGTAATGTGAAATATCTCACTGGAAAAAGAACTGACCTGGAAAATAGATCCAGGAGAGACAATTTAAAAATTATGGGACTACCTAAAAGCCATGATCAATACAAGAGCCTTGACATCACCTTTCATGAAATTAGCAAGGAAAACTGCCCTGATATTCCAGAACCAGAGGGCAAAATAAATATTCAAGCAATCCACCCATCACCACCTGAAAGAGAACCAAAAAGAGAAACTCCTAGGAACATTGTGGCCAAATTCCAGAGTTCTCAGTCAAGGAGAAAACATTGCAAGCAGCTAGAAAGAAACAATTCCAGTATTGTGGAAATACAATCAGGATAACACAAGATCTAGCAGCTTCTACATTAAGGGATCGAAGGGCATGGAAAATGATATTCCAGAAGTCAAAGGAACTAGGACTCAAACCAAGAATCACCTACCCAGAAAAACTGAGTATAATACTTCAGGAAAAAAATAGTCTTTCCATGAAATAGAGGACTTTCAAGCATTCTTGATGAAAAGACCAGAGCTGAAAAGAAAATTTGACTTTCAAACACAAGAATGAAAAGAAGCATGAGAAGGTAAAGAGCAAAGCGATGTCATAAGGGACTTACTAAAGTTGAACTGTTCACATTCCTACATGGAAAGATAATATTTGTAAGTCTTGAAACTTTTCAGTATCTGGATAGTTGGTGGGATTACACACACACACACACACACACACACACACACACACACACACACACACACGTGCAAGCACACACAGAGACAGAGAGCACAGAGTGAATCAAATAGGATGGGATCATATCTTTAAAAAATGAAGATAATGGTGAGAGAGAAATGTATTGGGAGGAGACAGGGAGAAATGGAATGGGGCAAATAGTCTCTCATTGAAGAGGCAGGCAGGAGACTTTTTAGTGGAGGGGAAAAGAGGGGAGCTGAGAGAAAAACATGAAGTTTACTCTCATCACATTTGACTAAAGGAAGGAATAAAATGCACACTCATTTTGGTATGAAAACCTATCTTACAATACAGGAAAGTGGTGAAGAAGGGGATAAGCAGGGTAGTGGGGGATGATGGAAGGGAGGGCAATGGGAGGAGGGAACAATTTGAAATCAACACTCTTGGGGAGAGACAGGATCAAAAGAGAGAATAGAAGCAATGGGGGGCAGGATAGGATGGAGAGAAATATAGTTAGTCTTACACAACACAACTATTATCGAAGTCATTTGCAAAACTATACAGATATGGCCTATGTTGAATTACCTGCCTTCCCAAAGGGAATGGGTGGGAAGGGAGGGAGGGGCAGAAGTTGGAATTTAAAGCTTTAGGAACAACTCTCGAGTATTGTTCTTGCTACTAGGAAATAAAAAATACAGGTAATGGGGAATAGAAAGTTATCTGACCCTACAGGACAAAAGAGAAGATGGGGACAAGGGAAGGGAAGGATGATAGAAAAGAGGGCAAATTGGTGATAGGGGAAATTAGAATGCTCGGTGTATTGGGGTGGGGGAGGGAACAAATGGGGAGAAAATTTGGAACCCAAAATTTTGTGAAAATGAATGTAAAAAGTTAAATAAATAAATTTAACTATAAAAAAAAGAAAACAAAGAAGAAAAAAAAGGAAAACTGTCCAGAAGTGCAAGATCCAGAGGGCAAAATAGTCCTTGAAATAATCCAGTGTTCCCCTCCTGAAAGGGATCCCAAACTAAAAATACCAAGAAATATTGTTGCCAAATTCCAGAACTTACAAGTGAAGGAAAAATACTACAGGCAGCCAGAAAGAAACTATTCCAATATCAAGGAGCTACAGTCAGAATCACACAGGACCTTGCAGCTTCTACATTAAAAGATTGAAGGAATTGGAATATGATATTCCATAAGGCAAAGGACCTGGGACCACAACCAAGGATCAGTTATCCAGCAAAGTTCAGCGTAACATTTCAGGGAAGGAGATGGATATTCAATGAAATAAGAGATTTCCAGACCTTTCTGATAAAAAGGTTAAATTCAATAGAAAATTTGATCTTCAAATGCAGATCTTATGAATGCCATAAAAAGGTAAAGAGGGGGAAAAAAGAACTTGTTACTCAATATCGACAAACTGCTTACCTCCCTACAAGGGAAGATATTTGTTAAACTTAAGAATTGCATATCTTAGACAGAGCCGACCTGAATTCTGTCCCTCACTCCCTTTCACTTGAGGCTATTACAATAGCCAGTCTTGAAGATGGTGGAGTAGAAGGACGCACATTTACGAGCTCCGAAACCAAAGCCCATAGAATTAATGTAAAAAGAGACCCCCATAACTTCTGGGTCAATACAAGGTGTGCAGAAACGGAGTGGAAGAGATTTCCGTGCCAGAGAGCCCTGAAGAGCCATCCCCGGGGTCCGCCCCGGAAAGCGGACCCCACCCCAACGCTGCCCTGGCCCCGGCCCCAGAGAAGCTGACCCGAGCAGGCTTCAGGGACGGAAGCTCCGGCAGCCGGGAAAGTCCCTCTGCCCACAGAAGCTACAGGTCAGTGAGAAAGAAGGCTGGGCTAGAGGAGGGGAGTGGAGCGTCTCCGTGACTCGGGCCCCCTCGGGAGGAAGCGGCGGCGGCAGAGGGGTGGGCAGCGGCTGAGGCGCCCGGGACTCAGGAATCCCCCAGCAGCAGGCAGGATCTTCATTATGGAAGGTTTCTGCATAAAACCTGACGGAGCTGAGCCTGGGAGACGGCCCTGCCCCCACTCCGCTCTATAACTGAAGGCTTCTGCATAAAGCCCCTGAGGGAACTGAGCTTAGGAGGCGGCCCCCCACCCCGCCCCCACCCGCTCCATTCCTGAAAGTCTCTGCATAAAGCCCCTGAGGGATCTGAGCCTGGGAGGTGGCCCTGCCTCCACCCCAGCACCAGAACTAAAGCTTGCTGCGGAAAGCACATTTGAATCTCAGAGACCAAGCACTAGCTGGGCAGATCCAGGCGGGGGTGGAAAGGAATCTCAGAAGTCAAGTAACTGGCTGGGAAAATGCCTAGAAAAGGGAAGAAAAATAAGACTATAGAGAGTTTTTTCCAACAAATGCAAATGATCCTGACCTTCGCATCTGATGAAGATGAGGACGCATTCTTGCCATCAGGGAAAGATGTGGAGGGCGGGGCCTCAGTACCCCAGACACCCCAGGGGGGTGGCGGGTGGGCTCAGGCCTTGGAAGAGCTCAAAAAGGATTTTGAAAAGCAAGTTAGACAGGTGGAGGAAAAAATGGGAAGAGAAATGACAGAGATGCAAGAAAAGTATGAAAAACGGGTCAATACCTTGCTAAAGGAGACCCAAAAAAATGCTGAGGAAATTAACACCTTGAAAAATAGGCTCACTCAATTGGCAAAAGAGGTTCAAAAAGCCAATGAGGAGAAGAATGCTTTCAAAAGCAGAATTAGCCAAATGGAAAAAGAGGCTCAAAAGCTCACTGAATTTAATAGTTCTCTCAAAATTAGAATGGAACAGATGGAGTCTAATGACTTTATGAGAAACCAAGAAATCATCAAACAAAACCAAAAGAACGAAAAAATGGAAGAGAATGTGAAATATCTCATGGGAAAAACAACTGACCTGGAAAATAGATCCAGGAGAGACAATTTAAAAATTATGGGACTACCTGAAAGTCATGATCAAAAAAAGAGCCTAGACATCATCTTCCATGAAATTATCAAGGAAAACTGCCCTGACATTCTAGAACCAGAGGGCAAAATAAGTATTGAAAGAATCCATCGATCACCACCTGAAAGAGATCCAAAAAGAGAAACTCCTAGGAACATTGTGGCCAAATTCCAGAACTCCCAGCTCAAGGAAAAAATCTTGCAAGCAGCTAGAAAGAAAGAATTCCAGTACTGTGGAAATACAATCAGGATAACTCAAGATCTAGCAGCTTCTACATTAAGGGATCGAAGGGCATGGAATAGGATATTCCAGAAGGCAAAGGAACTAGGACTCAAACCAAGAATCACCTACCCAGCTAAACTGAGTATAATACTTCAAGGGAAAATATGGTCTTTCAATGAAACAAAGGACTTTCAGTCATTCTTAATGAAAAGACCAGAGCTTAAAAGAAAATTTGACTTTCAAACACAAGAATGAGAAGAAGCATGAAAAAGGAAACAGCAAAGAGAAGTCTTAAGAGACTTACCAGAAGTGAACTGTTTACATTCATACAGGGAAAGACAATATTTCTAACTCTTAAAACTTTTCAGTATCTGGGTAGTTGGTGGGACCACACATACACATGTACACGCATGCACACACATACACACATGCACACACATACAGAGATAGAGAGCACAGGTTGAACTGAATAGGATGGGACCATACCTTAAAAGAAATTAAGGTAAATGGTGAGAGAGAAATGTAGTGGGAGGAAAGAGGGGGAAATGGAAGGGGATAACTATATGTCATTTAAGAGGCAGGTAGGAGTTTTTTTTAGTGGAGGGAAAAAGAGGAGAGCTGAGAAAAAAAAAAAACAAGAAGTTTACCCTCATCACATATGACTAAACGAAGCAGTGAAATGCACACTCATTTTGGTATGAAAACCTATCTTACAGTATAAGAAAGTGGGGGAGAAGGAGATATTGCAAAGGGGGGGATGATGGAGGGGAGGGCAAAGGGAGGAGGGAGCAATTTGAAGTCAACATTTGGGGAGGGACAGGATCAAAAGACAGAAGAGAAACAATGAGGGGCAGGATAGGAGGGATGGTAATCCAGTTAGTCTTACACAACACTACTATCAGGGAGGTCATTTGCAAAACTACACAGATATGGCCTATATTGAATTGCCTGCCATCCCAAAGGGAATGGGTGGGGAGGGAGGGATGGGGAGAATTTGGAACTCAAAGTTTTAGGAACAACTGTTTAGTATTGCTGTTGCAACTAGGAAAGAAAACATACAGTTAATGAGGAATAGAAAGTCATCTGGTCCTATAGGAGAAAAGAGAAGATGGAGACAAGAGAAGGGAGGGATGACAGAAGAGAGGGCAGATTGGAGATAGGGAAAATTAGATTGCTTGGGGTATTGGGGTGGGGGGAGGGGAGAAAAGGGGAGAAAATTTGGAACCCAAAAATTTGGGAAAATTAATGTAAAAAGTTAAATAAATTAATAAATTTAAAAAAAAGAATTGCATATCTTTATGAAATATAAAAGGGATGTGTATAGACAGAGGGAGCAAGTATAAAGTAAATGATGTGATGATAAAAATGTGATTTAAGGATATGAAGGGATTGTAACAGGAGATGTGAAAAGAAGGAAGCAGAAAATGGTAAATTACATCATAGGAAGAAGCACAAAATTGTATTACAGTAGAGGGAAAGAAAAGAGAGAGATGAACATTGTTTGAGATTTACTTTCATCTGATTTAGTTCAAGGAGGGAACAACAAACTTAATTGAGTATTTAAATCTTACAAGCTCTATAGGTAGTAGGAGGGAAAGAGGGAAAGAAAGAGGAGGGGAGGCTAAAAGGGAGGGAAGAAGTAATAAGGGTAGAGGAGACTAAAAGGGAGGGGGGTTGAAAGAAGGAAGGGAAGACTGTGGGAGGTGGTGGTCAAAAATTAAGACTCTATTGTGGAGGGGAAGGGAGAAGGGATAACTAAAAGCACAAATGGTGGAAAAGAGGATGGAGGGAAAGACACAGATAGTAATCATAACTGTATATGTTAATGGGATGAACTCTCCCATAAAACGGAGACAAGTAACAGAATGGATTACAAACCATCATCTAACCATTACAAACAACAATATGTTGTTTACAAGAAACACATATGAAATGGGGGTACACATGTAGGGCAAAGGTAAAAGGTTAGAGCAGAATATATATTGTGATTCAGCAATGTAAAAAAAAGGAGGGGTAGCAATCCTAATCTCAGACAAAGTAAAAGCAGAAATAGATGTAATCAAAAGAGATAATGAAGGAAACTAAATCCTGCTAAGAGGCCCCATAGACAATGAAGCAATATCATTACTAAACAGATATACGCTAAGTGGTATAGCATCCAGATTCTTAGAGGAGAAGTGAAGTGAGTTACAGGAAGAAATAGACAGCAAAGCTATGCTAAGGGGAGACCTCAATCTTCCTCTCTCTGAACTTGATAAATCTAACCTTAAAATAAACAAGAAAGAAGTTAAAGAGGTGAATAAAATTCTGGAAAAGGTAGATATGATAAATCTCTGGAGAAAATTGAATGGGGATAGAAAGAAATATACCTTTTTGTCAGCGGTACATGGCACATACACAAAAGTTGACCATGTACTAGGGCATAAATACCTCACAGTTCAGTGCAAAAAGACTGGGATAATAATGCAATAAAAATTATATGTAATAAAAGTCCATGGGAAGATAGACCAAAAATTAATTGGAAACTAAATAATCTAATCCTAAAGAAGGAGTGGGTTAAGCAACAAATCATAGAAACAATCAACAACTTCATTCAAGAGAATGACAGTAATGAGACAAATTACCAAATCTTATGTGATACTGCAAAAGAATTTCTTTGGGGAAGCTGTATATCTTTGAATGCCTACATGAATAAAATAGAGAAAAAGGAGATCAATGACTTGGGCATGCAGTTGAAAAAGCTAGAAAAAGAACAAATTGAAAATCCCCAAGCAAATACCAAATTAGAATTACTGAAAACCAAAGGAGAGATTAATAAAATTGAAATTAAGAAAACTATTGAACTAATAAATAAAACTAAGAGTTGGTTTTATGAAAAAACCAATTAAATTGATAAACCTTAGATCAATTTGATTTAAAAAAAAGAAAGAAGACAACCAAATTGCCAATATCAAAAATGAAAGGGATGAACTCACCTCCAATTGGGAAGAAATTAAACAGTTATTACAAATTACTTTGCCCAACTTTATATCCATAAATTTGACAATCTAAATGAGATAGATGGTTATTTTAAAAAAATATATAAATTGCCCAGATCAACAGAAGAGAAAGCTGAATACTTAATCCCATCTCAGAAAAAGAAATCGAATGAGCCATCAATGAACTCCCTAGGAATAAAAGGTCTCCAGGGTGGGATGGATTAACAAGTGAATTCTATCAAACATTTAAAGAACAGTTAATTTCGATATTATATAGACTATTTGGGAAAATTGGTGGAGTCCTACCGAATTCTTTTTATGATACAAATATGATTTTGATACCTAAACTAGGAAGAGATAAAACAGAGAAAGAAAATTATAGACCAATTTCTCTAATGAATATAGATGCAAAAATTTTAAATAAGATTTTATCAAAAAGAATACAGCAACTTATCATGAGAACAATGCATTATGATCAGGTAAGATTCATACCGGGAATGCAGGGCTGGTTCAATATTAGGAAAACTATTATCATTATTCATCATATTAATAACAAAACAACAGACATCACATGATTATCTCAATAGATGCAGAAAAAGCTTTTGATGAAATACAACACTCATTCCTATTAAAAACATTGGAGAGCATAGGAATAAAGGGAACTTTCTATAAAATATTAAGCGGCATCTACCTAAAACCTTTAGCAGGCATTATATGCAATGAAGATAAGCTAGATGCATTTCCAATAAGATCAGGGGTGAAACAAGGATGTCCATTATCACCAGTATTATCCAATATGGTACTAGAAATGTTAGCTGTAGCAATTAGACAAGATAAAGAAACTGAAGGAATTAGAATAGTCAAAGAAGAAACTAAATTATCACTATTTTCAGATGATATGATGATATGCTTAGAAAATCCCAGAAATTCAAGTAAAAAGTTTTAGCAAAGTTGCAGGTTACAAAATAAACCCACACAAATCCTCTGCATTTCTATATAGTAGTAACAAAACTCAACAACAAGAGATAGAAAGAGAAATCTCATTTAAAGCTAGGGTAGACACTACAAAATATCTGGGATTTTACCTGCCAAAACAAACTCAGGGACTATATGAACACAACTACAAGACACTTTTCACACAAATGAAGTCAGATCTAAGTAAGTGGAAAGACATCAGTTGCTCATAGGTAGGCCAAACCAAAATAATAAAAATGACAATTTTACCTAAATTAATTTACTTATTTAGTGCCATACCAAATAAACTATCAGATGATCATTTTCTAGAGCTATAAAAGATAGTATCAAAATTCATCTGGAAGAACAAAAGGTCCAGAATATCAAGGGGGACTAATGAAAAGAAATCCTAGGGAAGGTGGCCTAGCTCTACCAGATCTCAAATTGTATTATAAAGCAGCAATTATCAAAACCACTTGGTACTGGCTAAGAAGCAGAGGGGTGGGCAAGTGAAATATGCTAGGTACCTAGGTACTCAAAGACACAGTAGACAATGAATACAGCAATCTACTGTTTAAAAAACCCAAGGACCCCAGCTTCGGAAAAAAGAACTCACTGTCTGACATAATTGCTGGGTAAACTGGATAACAGTGTGGCAGAAAGTAGGCACACACAAATGCCTGACACCATACATAAGAATGAAGTCGAAATGGGGACATGATCTTGGTATAAATATTGATATCATAAACAAATTAGTGGAGCAAGAAATAGTGTATTTGTCAGATTTATGGAGAAGGGAAGAATTTTTGACTAAGATATAGACAGCATTATGAAGTGCAAAATAGATCATTTTGATTATATTAAACTGATAAATTTTTATACAAGCAAACTCAATGCAACCAAGATTAGAAGGGATGCACAAAATTGGGAAAGAATTTCTGCAACTAGTGTCTGTAATAAAGGCCTCATTTCTAAAAATATAGAGAACCAAGTCAAATGTACAAGAATACAAGTGATTCCCCAATTGACAAATGGTCAAACGATATGAACAGGCAATTTTCAGAAGAAGAAATTAAAGATATCTATAGTCATGTGAAAAAATGCTCTAAGTCACTATTGATTAGAGAGATGCAAATCAAAACAACTCTGAGATACCACATCACACCTATCAGATTGGCTAACATGACAAAACAGCAAGATGATAAATGTTGGAGAAGATGTGGGAGAGTTGGAACACTAATTCATTGTTGGTGGAGCTGTGAGCTGATCCAACCATTCTAGAGAGGAATTTGGAACTATGCCCAAAGGGCTATAAAAATGTGCATACCCTTTGACCCAGCAATACTGCTTCTAGGACTGTATCCCCAAGAAATCAGAAAAATGGGAAAGGGTCCCACATGTACAAAAATAATAGCAGCTCTCTTCATGGTGGCCAAAAACTGAAAATCAAAGGAATCCCATCAACTGGGAAATGGCTGAATAAATTGTGGTACATGAATGTAATGGGATACTGGAATACTGTTGTGCTATAAGAAATGATGAACAGGAAGACTTCAGAGAGACCTGGAAAGACTTACATGATCTGATGCTAAGTGAAAGGAGCAGAACCAGAAGAACTTTGTACACAGCAACAACCACAGTGTACAAGGATTTTTTCTGGTAGATTTAGAACTTCATTGCAATGCAAGAACTTAAAAACTTTCCAATGGTATTTTAAGGCAAAATGCCTTCCACATCCAGAGAAAGAACTATGGAATTAAATCGCAGATCGTAGCAGATCATTTTCTTTTGCGTTACATTTTGATTTGTCTTATGATTTCTCCCATTCGTTTTAATTCTTCTAAGCAACATGACTATGGTGAAAATGTATTTAATAGGAATGTATGGGTAGAACCTATATAAAATTGTATGCTGTCTTGGAGAGTGAGGGGGGAAGTAAGGGGGAAGGAGGAGGAGGGAGGGAAAAAAATTTAAGTTATGTGGTAGTGATTGTAGAACACTGAAAATAAATAAAATAAAATAAAATACAATTATTATATGAATTGTTCTCCTGGTCCTGTACATCTGGGGAAAAGGGAGAAGGATATTCTTTCAAGTTTCCAGTCTGGTCTTATGGCTTGGGGGAAGCCATTCCTTCAACTCAGAGTATCTGTCCCCTTGACTGAACTACCAAAGGCCTTGAGAGGTTTAAACCTGAGGCCAAACTTCTCTGAACAAAGAAAATATAAGTGAACTCATGCCAATGAGTAACAAATACCACCCCCCCTTTCATATCCATGCCTTCAAACCCCAGCTGTCATCATTCAAACCCATCCCCCATGGCAAATTCCCTTATTTTCATTCCCTTTAATCTAACTCCCCCAGTTTTCCACTCAAAAAATCTTTCCACCACTTCTACTGTGCTCTCTGTAATGTTTGTTCCATAGATGACAGACTTGCTTTCACCTCAAATCTTTTCCTTTCTCACTCCTTCCATCTTCTTGCTTTCACTGAGAATTGGCCCCCACCTGATGATACAGTCTCCCTTTCTAGCACTGGATGCAATTTCACTTATTCTCCTCAACTCATAGATCAAAGTAGGGGAGTTAAAATACTCCTTACTCCATATTGCCATTTCCACATTATCCCACTGCCACTATCATTCATCAACCTCTCCTCCTTTGATGTTCACTCAATTTGTTTATCATCCAATCAAGATTCTGGGCAATTGTCTACTCACCTCCAGGACACTCTCCTTCCTTGCTTAATAAATTCTGTGCCTGACCCAATGTTTTTTCTCTCCTCTTCAACTTCTGCCTTTATACTAGAGGATTTTGACACGTATAGTGATACTCCCTCAAACATCTAAACCTTATAGTTGATCAGATAATTCATTTCATAAGACCTACTCTTCCACCCCATCTCAGCTACATGCAAAGAGGATCAGACCCTTAAGCTTTTCACCAACTACAAATGCACCATTTACATGATCATAAACTCCGAAATCCCCTTATTGGATCACAATCTATTGTTATTCCATGTCTTTCTCTGTCTTGGAAGCCCAAATCCTGTCCTTTATCTTTATCATGACCTCAGTCCCTTGACCCCTCAGTTCTTTCCCAGACCATGCCCCTCTACTACCTATTATACTTGCCTCTTTTCCCCATATTTACCCCTCAGAGAACGAGTTCAATTCTGAACTATCCTTTTCTGTTGATTCTTTATCATTTTCCCAAACGTGCCCTGCAAAGTATCAGTCTTGAATCATTCCCACTATCCATTATATCCTTCTTACATATGTGTTGCCAAATGAAAATGGAGAAAATAATGAAACCATGTTGTCAAGTTCCAGTACGAACTTAAGTTAAATCATTTCAACTGAGTTCTCATTGCTGTAAAGCAATCCTTTTCTACCTCCTTAATTAACTTGCTAACCCATTCATCACAGTAGTGCTTCCCAACCTTTTATTCTTCCTCAAATATCCACTATCTCTCCCTCTTTCTACCCTCTCAGTTGAGAACCTAACCTCATATTTTACTGGAAAAAAGTTGAAGTCATTTACCAAGAGCTCTCTCTTTTCCTCATCCTTATTTAACATTACCCAGATTGTTGCTACCACAAGTACTTCCTTATTCCTTGCCTTATGTGAGGTAGCCTTTATCATGAAAGCAAACCCCTCCTCATGAAAAATGACACCATTCCATTCTCTTTTCTCCAGCAGATTGTCCCCTCTATCATTTCCTCTTTCTCATTTATATTAAATCTCTCTTTGGCTTCCCTACCAAATACAAACATGTCTATGCCTCCCTCATCATCAAAAACCCCTCACTTGCTCCATCTTTTCTTGCCAGCTACCATAATGTCATAGCTCTCCTTTTTGTTGCTAATATCCTGAGAAAGTCATCCTAAGAAGATGACCCTGAGAAGGTCATCCACAGTAGAGTCATCACTATATGTAGATCACAATATTTCCAAAGGCAGCCTAAACCAGATTAAAATGTAACTGAGAAATATTTAACAAAAAATAAGAATAAAATACAAAAAATTCTATAAAACATTGATGATGTAAATTCTTGGTTTTCCAAGACAATAAGTAGCCCTCCTTTCCTCATTCTCTTCTTAATTCTCTGTCTTGTAACCTTATCATTCAACCAAAACTTTTCAACTCTCTTCAAAGTTAATAATATCTTATGTATTAAATCTAATGAATACTTTTTCTCAGTCTTCATCCTTCTTGACTTGTCTACAGCCTTTGATAAACAATCTTCTACTTGATCCTCTCTTGTCTCCAGTTTTACATGACTCTATTCTCTCCTGGTCCTTCTCTTTTTTTGACCATTCCTTTGCTGGATCCTCATTCAGGTCATGCTTGCAAACATGGGTGTCCCCTAGGCCTCTCTGTCCGTGACCTCTTCTCTTTTCCCTCTATGTTATTTCACTGGGTACTCTTCTCCAGTCCCATAGATCCAATTATCGTTTCTGTGCTAATGATCCTCAAATCTACTTATCCAATCCTAACCTCTCTATTGACCTCCAGTCTTCCAGCTTTCTATTAGACTTTCTATTAGACATCTTTCTATTAGACATCTTTCTATTAGACATCTAATAGATTGTGTATACCATAGATAATACAAACTCAACATATCCAAAACTGCTTTCATTATTTTTTCCTTCAATTCTTCCTCTTTTCCTAATTTTCCTTATTTCTGCTGAAAGTACCAGGCACATAAGTGCCATCCTCAACTCCTGACCCTCTCTCATCCTCTATATCCAAACTGTTGCCCAAGTCTGTTGATTTCATCTTTCTAACATCTTTCACGTATACCTCCTTGTCTCCTCTGATGCTGTCACCACCCCGGTACCAGCCCTCATTACCTCAAGCCTGGACTGTTTCAATAGCCTACTGGTTGTTCTGCCCTTCACAAGTCTCTCCCCATTCCAGCCCTTTCTCCACTCAGCCGTCAAAGGTCTTCCTAAAATGTAGGTCTGACAATGTCACCTTCCCACCCCATCCCATTCAATACACCCCAGTAGTTGCTTATCTTCTCCAGAATTGAATATAAAATCCTCTATTTGTCACTCAAAGACCTATATAACCTGCCCCTCTCCATCTTTCTAGTCTTCTTATACCTTCCTCACCCTGCTCCCTCCCCAGGTACTCTAAAATTTAGTGACATTGACCTCCTTGCTCTTTCTCACATAAGAAACTCTATCCCCTGAGTCGGAGCATTTGTATTAGCTGTCCCTCCTCTCCTTCCTTATCTTTGCTTCCTGGCTTCTTTTAAGACACAGCTAACATCCTACCTTTCATAGGAATCATTTTCCATTCTCTTTAATTTTGTTGCCTTCCATGTGTTTAAGTTTTTCCTGTGCATAGTTTATCTTTATATAGTTGTATACACATGGTCTCTGCCATTAGACTGAGGATCTTGAGAGTAAGGACTATCTTCTATCTTTCTTCATATATCTATTGCTTAGGGCAGAGCTTGACACACAGTAAGCATGTAACAGGAGCTTATTGAGTCACTGACTTACTTTTCCTCCCAGTACTAACTGGTGACTAGCACTGGACCAATACCTTTACTCCACTGATTAAAGTTAGTAGAGTTTATTTGAGAATGAGGAAGGATCTAAAAAAACTCAGAGATTTCCTCTTGTCCAAAAATTGTTGATGTAAAAGAGGAGAAGTGGGGCTGAAAATGTCAAATAGCCTCAGTGGGCTATACAGACTGGAAAATAAGAGGCTATGCCTAAATTAAATGAATATATAGGCCATACTAAATTGAAATATAATGGAGAAAGATATTAGCTTCCATTTCCCTATGGCCATTGTAGCTTTGAGCTCCCTGGTCAAATCTACAAGTATGTATTAATCACCTACTATGTGCCAGGTACTGTTCTAAGGATGGGGATACAAAGAAAGGCAAAAGGTAAATCCTCTCCTCAAGGAGTTCATAATCTAATAGGGGTTATAGTGTGCAAACAACTATGTTGTCAGTCAATAAACATTTATTAAGTATCAGCCATGTGCCAGTCACCATACTTAGTGCTGGGAGTACAAAAACATGCAAAATATTATCCCTATTTCAAGAAAGTCTAAAAAGAAAGATAAAATGTTAACATGTACAAACAAATAGAGAAAGTTAGAGATAATCAGCAGAGGGAGAGCACTAGTATTAGGGGGCATAAGACTGCAACTTTGTCTTCTCTAAAGAAGATGGGAAGCATGGAGTTGGCTGGGAACAAGCCAGTTTAACTTATAAGGTTGGGGAAATTCAAATCTAACTTGAAGACACACACTCTTGGGACTGGGGGTGGAGAGAGGGCAGAGGATGTTTAGGACACATTGTCTGCGTGAGGAATGTGTTGTACTTGTCACTGTCCAAGGTAGAAGTGTCTCTGAAGTAGCTTGAGTCTGTTTGATGACTTTGTGTTTGGGCTACAAATAGAACACAATGAGAAAACACTTGGCCGCCTTTCCCTACACCTTCACTTCTTCCCTCTTCCCAGAAAGTGCTAGCATAAAGTCTGGGGCCCAACGAAGGTGATGGCACTTCATAC
The DNA here is from genome assembly GCA_023548195.1 of Bettongia penicillata ogilbyi. Taxonomy (NCBI): domain Eukaryota; kingdom Metazoa; phylum Chordata; class Mammalia; order Diprotodontia; family Potoroidae; genus Bettongia; species Bettongia penicillata. The sequence continues at coordinate 1,331,181 of JAJHZJ010000089.1, forward strand.
ACTACATGCAAGAATTCCATGAGTCATCCTTTTGTCATATATTATACTCATATATCCTCCAGACTAGCATTTCTTAGCCTTTTTATGTGACATGAATCCCTTTGGCAGTATGGTAAAGACTATGAACCCCTTCTCAGAAGGATATGTTTTTTTAAAAAGGATACATTTTTAAAAGATGATTTAAGGAAATACTAATTAAAATTAGATGTTAGTGAAAAAAAATGTAATTTTTTTACATACAAATTCACAGATCTCTTGAAATCTACCCATAGAACCCTTGATATTCTGGGGGCCCCAGGCTAAGGATACTTGGACTAGTATTTTAGTTTATTGTTCCCACAGTTGTTGTGGTGTTCAGGCTCATCTGTTTTTCCCAAATCCATTGACAACCTAGCTCAGGGATGGGGAACCTGTGACCTTGAGGCCGTATGTGGTCATCTAGCTCCTTAAGTGTGACCTTTTGACTCTCGACTAGCCAAATTTATCAATATGATTTGCTCTCTGATGAACATGAGAGATGCTAACTCCTAGAGGCTTAAAAGTCCATTAACTTTCTAAATTACCCCTTATTTTGATAGTTTTTTTCACTTTCCTTATCATTTCTAGAGTCCTTAGGAAAAGTAATGGGGATTGTTTGCCTGTTTCTAAGTCAACAGAGCATGGGGAAAAGCCAGTCTGGGTCCCTGTGTGAGTTCCTTATTGGTTGAGAAACTGAGGTGGAGGAAGAAGGGGATGATAGTGGGTCTAGAGATATCTTTATTGCAGAAGGCAAGCCTTGGTTCTGGAGAAAAAAAAAAAACATGGACCTAGGGAAAGGTGACCATTTTAGAGAGAAGAGCCCTGAATTAAGATTCAACAGTACTAAATAGTAAATTCTGCTCTTCCATTTCCATTTCCATTTCCTTACTGTGTGAGCTTGGATAAATTTCTTTTCTTCTCTGGGCTTTAATTCCCTCAATTGCAAAATTGGGGAACTAAGTCAGACTAAGTTCCCTTCCAGCTCTGAGTCAATGACCCTTAGAGTCAGGCAAGACAAGAATTTCAATAACGAAGATTGGGATGCACAGTGTGGACAGAAAGGAGTTTCTACTGAGTGTTGGTAGGAAGAGGGAAAAGGAAAATGAGGAAATGTATATTTAAAGTTTATATATATGTGTATCCTATTTCTTGAATGGGCATTATGTCAGTTTAAGTGAGGACATGAAAATGCCTTAGCCTAAAAGCGCCAGGGTCTCCCATTGCATCCTGGGCCATCACCAGTCATCCTGAAGAATGTCTGGTTACTGGATCCAGATGGCATAGGAGGAGAATGTGAGACTGGTGACCTTGCACAGCCCTCCCTCACTCAAATGAAAGTCAACTACAAGTCATGTCATCATTTCCCTGATATCTTAGTCCTCTTCAAAAAAAGACAAAAACAATCTATGTATGTATGTTTATCTATCTATCTATCTATCTATCTATTATATGTATGTGTACACACAAGTATATATACATATATACATATGCATATACACTCATATACATATATATGTATGTGTGGGCATGCATATACTTATTGGGTGTCTCAAAACATGTATGAATATATATAATGCACATATACCATATATATATGCATACACATGCACAACTCAGAATATCTCAAAGCATGTATGAATATATAATATATACATACATTATATAAGACATATGATAATACACATTATATATAGATACATACACACAGGTACAATTCAAGATATCTCAAAACATGCATGGATACTGTTTTTCACCATACAATCATTGCCATTGCATAATCATTGCACCCTACTCTTTTCAGTCCAAAACATTACTTTATAACCTTTAATTGTGTATTGTTGCATGGTGATTCTGTTTGTCATGCCACGTACACGGTAAACAGAGCAGCAATGTATTCATCGGTGGCATATGGATGCACATTTGTCTCTCGTGCATTCCGAGTCTAGAATTCTGAGTGCACATACATTTTCAGTATATTTCCAAAAGCTGAATTGCATGATTTGTTTAGAATGCTGCAGTACCAATCATATTGTCATTCAACCCAAAGAAGAGCCATAAGCACAAGAGAAGCAGGCAGGCAGGCAAAGCTACCATGAGTAAGTCAAGTGATATGGGTAAGACTTGCATGTTCCCATGCTAGCTGATCTCACAGCTCATCTACCAAAATGACTGGGACTTAAAACCAAAGATCACTATCCTTAAAGGAGATGATTAGAGAGGCTGGCCTCCATGAATTCAAGTCCCATGATAAATTACATTCCCTAGGTCCTTAAAAATGTCAGGCATAATTGCTAAATTTTGCATTGTTTATTATGTTTGCAGCACATGTCATTAAAGGGATTATTAAGAGGATCATCTAGAAAAGGAAGTGGAGATCACAAAACATAATGAACTATATCATAAACAGATCTTACATGGATATCATTTCTCTTATTACCTGTCTAGTTAGCCCTTCTTCATATCCTTTACTGAATCATCATCCTTATTTCCAAACTGTGGTTATAGCCCAAGATTTTATTCTAAATTCCTCTCTTGTGCATTGATGTGGACTATTCAATTTTAACATGAATTCTAATCTTACACCAAAGAAAGTTTAGTAATAAGTTATTTTTAAGTAATACCTGCACAATTTTAAAAAATCTTCATATAATGGTCACACCTCATTTTTTTGCCAAAAAAAATTGTCATAGAATCTATTATGATTGTGTAGTGAGGTATTGCATGTACATGTATACATATATGTGAATATATATTTAATAATTACATATCATACATACATACACATCCACGCATATGTGTGTATGTACTGTATATATGTAAAATCCTATTTACAAACATAGACACATTCATAAAGTATCCTAAAATACTCAGTACAATTTTCAACTAATAAAGTTTAATACTGTAGTGAGATTTTTAGGACACCCTATATGTGTGTGTATGTTATTTAACAAGGTAGGAAAAAAGTTATTTTTTTATTTCCCTTCTTATAATTCATATATACATATTCAGAACAAGAGAGAGAGGGAGAGACAGAGGAGAGTTTAACAATGTATTAATAAGTGGCTCTATTTTTGTCCCTTTCTGGCAATTCTTTTTTCCCCTCTGCATTAAAACATTCATACTTTTGGTGATTTTTGTCATGTCTGTCACAACCCACTAACACCCACCCATTTCCTACTAACAATCAACATTAACCTGCCCCATCCTAGCCCAGAGTGGAAGGTTGCTCTTATAACACCACATGTGAGAACCCATGACTCATTATGTACCTCCAGTTCATTTCTTCTCTACCAAGAGGTGGGACATGTGTTTCAGCACTGGGCTTTTGAGGTTGTAATTGTTTACCACTTTGGTCAAAGTTCTGGTGTTCTTTCAAAGTTGTTTTCTCACATTAGTATCGTGGTTATCTTATCACCTGAATTGTTCTCCTGGTTCTGCATTCATTTTATTTTGAAACAACTGATTATAGTTTTCATTTCTGATGGACAATAAAATTCTATTACATTCAGTACCACAGTCTGTTTAACCATTTCCCAATTGATGGAAACCTTTTTAAAAGTTGTTTCTTTCTTCATTAGATCAAAAAGTCCGGCCATAAATATAATTGTAAATAAAGATTCTTTCCCTTTGTCCTTGAATTCTTTTGGAAGGAGGTCAAAAAATATGTACAGTTTAACAAACTATGGGGTATTCTTCCACGTTACTTTCCAGAATATTTGAATCATTTCACATCTCCACCAAAAATGTTTTCCTGTGACTGTCTTGCCACAACCCTTCTAACAACTGACTATCATCTTTACAAATTTCATAAGTGTCATATGCAGATTCAGAGTTGTATTAATCATCTGCATTTCTCTGATCATGATGCATTTTTTCATATAGTTGTTGATTGTATTACTCTATTTGAAATTGTCTGTATTTAGTTAATTGCAAAAGGCAAAGGAAATTCATCTTTAATAAATAGGGGTTTTGTATATAGGCAGATTTCCCTTTTCCCTTTCCTAATCCCCTCCCCAAAGGTAGAGTTAGTAGGGAGAAGTGAAAGATAGGAAAAGAGACAGAAATACACACACACACACACACACACACACACACACACACACACACACGCATATACACATTGCCTGTGTAGACTGTTTGGCCATTATCTATTGTGGAATGGTTCTTATTCTTACATATTTTTATCAGTTCTTTATTTATTCCTATGTTTTCTAGCATTTTTAACTGAAATAGGTGTTGCATTTAGTTCAAAATCCTTTTCCCCCCATCTGTTGATATAAACAGGATTTATTATATTTACAGGTAATTCTTATTTTACATAAATAGACTGTTGCATAGATCTTGGCTTAAAGTGATTTTTATGTAATACAAATTTGCCTTGAGGAAAGGAGAGAGAGAGGACACAGCCTGGAACAGGGCTTTGTGAATAAAGAGAGGGGGCCGACATGTAGTTCACTTGTTGAGACAGTGGACAGACAAGTGAGGAGGAACAGAATGGGATCAGATCAGCCATATAGGAGGCAGGTCAAACTGAGAGGAAGAACATGGGGGAGGGAAGTGGGACAGATACATTACACATGGACCTAGATGGGATTAGGTGGGTAGCACCCCTAGGGATAGACACTTGGTACACAAATTAAGATGAACACATAGGGGTCAGATAGGTGGGTGGGAGATGGATCAGGTCAAAGATCTTCTTTCTATGTAGAGGCTTTAGAAGCCACTGAGTATGAAGCTAGGGACAGAAGCAGAGAGAGAGCATAGTACTGTACAGTAAAGTTAAAATGTTGTTGTTGGAATACAGATTTCTTTGAGAATTCTTCACATAAAGTTAAATCTATGTAAGCAAATTTACATAAAGAAAGAACTATCTGCACTGTATTCCTTAAACTAAATCAGTTGTGCATTCCTGGTGGAAATACAACCTGGCCATGTTGGTGTTGTTCGGTCATTTCCATCCTTGTCCAATGCTTGGTGACTCCATTTCAGGGTTTTTTTGGCAAAGATCCTGGAGTGGTTTGCCATCTCCTTCTCTAGCTCATTTTACAGATTAGGAAACTGAGTTAAACAGGATTAAATTACTTTCCCAGGGTCAGACAGTGTCTGAGGCTAGATTTGAACTCACAAAGATGAGTCTTCTTGACTCCAGACCTGATAGTCTATCCACTATGATGTCTAGCTGCTCATTATATATGACACTGGTCATAGGTATAATCTTTCAAATATTGTTGTAACTTGGAAGCATCTGACAGTAAAAAAAAACAAGTGACCTATAAAATAGATCAAGGAGAGACCTGTTAAGAATCATTGAATTGAGGGGTGGAGCCAAGATGGCAGACTAGAAGAATGGACCTGTAGAAGTTCCTTTCTCCCATAGCCCATAAAATACCTGTAAAAATGACAAAAAAAAATTCTAGAGCAGCAGAAGCCACAAAACAACAGAATGAAAGAGATTTCCAGCCCAGGACAGCCTGGAAGGTCGACAGGAAAGGTCTATCACACCAGGCACATAGCAGAATGCAGCCAATCTTGGTTGCTTGGCTCAGCACGGACAGAATGAGAGAAGGCCTGAGGGGACATAATCACAGGGAGCAGGTATGGTTCCCAGATTGCTCAACCCACAAATGCCAGAGACAACTTCAAAGGTCAGTGAGAAAGCTCTTTCACCTAGGTGAGAAGGGAATGAGGTCTGGCATCTCCACCAGCAGCCACTGCTGCATTCATTTTTGGAGCCCTTGACTTAAAGCCCCTAGGAGAATTGAGCATATGATCTAGATATCATCCCTGAGGGGCTCTCCGGTGTTGAGAAAGAGTGCTGGTGGTGGAGTCGTGAGTGGCTTTGGAAAGGGAACCCTACTGGCAGATCCTGGGCAGAAAAGAGTGCTTGTGGTTGCGCTCAGACCAGAGCACAGGCCAGAAGAGGAGGAAACTCCTCTCCCCTGATTGTGCCACCTTGGACGAACTGAGAAATTATAGGTCCCCAGAGTATACCTTCCTCTTGACAAAGGACTCAAAAGTCAAGTAACTGATTGGGGAAATGCCCAAAAAAAGGGGTAAAGATAAAACTATAGGAGACTAATTTCTTGGTGAACAGGTATTTTCTTCTATCATTTTGAATGAGGAAGAACAATACATACCACCAGAGGAAGACCTAAAAGTCAAGGCTTCTGCATCCAAAACCTCCAAAATAAATATGCAATGATCTCACTCCATGGAAGAGCTCAAAAAGGATTTTGAAAATCAAGTAAGAGAGGTGGAGGAAAAATTGGGAAGAGAAGTGAGAGTGAAGCAAGAAAATCATGAAAAGTGAGTCAGCAGCTTACTAAAGGAGACCCAGAAAAATGTCAAAGAAAATAACACCTTTAAAAATAGACTAATTCAATTGATAATGGGGTATAGAAATCTATCTTGCCCTACAAGAAAGGAGAGAAGATGGGGATAAGGGGAGGGAGGGGTGAGATAGAAGGGAAGGAAGATTGGGAAAAGAGGTAATCAGAATGACAGCATTTTGGGGTGAGAGAAGGTAGAAATGGGGAGAAAATTTGGAACTCAAAATTTTGTGGAAATTAATGTTGAGAACTAGAATTAAATAAACATTAAAAAAAGAATCACTAAACTACATGGATGCCATTTCTGGGGGTGGGAAGAGGAAGAGCCTACACATCATATTTCAAGAAATCAGTGAAAAAAACCTGCTTAAGTCTCTTAGTATCATCTGGCATAGTAGAAATAGAAAGAATCCAACAGTCATCTCCTAAAAGAAATCCCAAGATGAAAACTCCCAGGAATATTGAGTCCAAAATCCAGAGCTTCAGGTCTTGGGGAAGGGGAGAACAGCAATCAATAAAACATTCCAGCACCAAGAAGCCACAATCAGAATCACCCAAAATTTAACAGCTACCATTACAAAAGAATGAAGGGCTTAAAATATGTTATGCCAAAAGGTGAAACATCTAGTCTTATAGACGAGAATAACTTAACCAGACGAACTGAGTATAATCATGCAGTGAAAAATGGATTTTTAGTGAAGTGGACAACTTTCAAAAATTCCTGGGGGATGTACCATAGCTGAGTAGAAACACTGGAGGAGGGAGGGAAATAAACATTTTTATAATGTCTACTACTTCTCAGGCACTGTGCCAAGGAATTTTTACAAATATTAACCCATATGATCTTCAAGCAGCCCTGAGGGGTATATATGGTTTTTATTCTTGTTTTACCATTGAAGAAGCAGAGACAAAGATTAAGTGGCTTATCTACTGACACACACCTAATGCCTGATCTGAATTCAGCTCTTGACTCTAGGCCCAGCATTCTGTCCACTGTGCCACCAATATAACTCTACCTAGAAGCCTACATTGAAATACAAATATAGGAGTAAAGAAAAAAAATGTTTAAGGTAAACATGAGCTAAGGAAAAGGGAAACATAAGGGGTCAAAAAAGGAGAAACCGTTTGCCTTCTAGTATGAGGGAATTATAAATAAACTTTCTCTGTCTCAGTTTTCTTAGCTATAAAAAGGGGAACCTGCATCACAAGGTTGTTGTGAGAATCAAGAGAAATAATATTTCCAAAATATTTGGCATATGCTTGAGATTAGAAAGAAACTCTGACTCAGATTTCTTGCTGGCAGTATGATAAGAAGAAAATACTGCCTCAATCACATCAACTTCACAATCAAGGTGGGCAAACAAACCACAGCTTTTGCTCTGATCAGCTAGCAGTGAGCCTCATTCTCCCCTCTTCTGATGTGTATATCCTTATCTTCCCCTCCCACTTTCTGTAAAATTCCATTTTCATATGTTATTTATATAGTCACATTCTCTATAAGATAGCTGAAGCTAATGTGCTGGACTCTGACTTTTCATACAGATGGATCTGTAATCTGAGAATAAGTAGAAACTTAAGGTAACTCTTTCCATATCATTATTTCAATTACTAAAAGCAATCTAATCGATGAGCTCCTATGATAATTTTTATTATAATAGGTTGAGTCTATGTAATAAAAATGACAATGCTACCTGACTTCATTTCCTTATTTAGTGTGATAACAAACTACTAAAGGATTACTAAGTCTGGATTCAAAATATATAAGAACTGAATCAATTTCTTTATGAATAAAAGCTATTCCCTAATCAATAAATGATAAAAGCATGTGAATAAAAAATTTTCAGAGAAAGAAATAAGAGATATCAATAGCCATGTAAAAATGCTCCAAATCACTAATAATTGGAGAAATGCACATTCAAATAACTCTGTGGTAATACTTCACACATCAGATTGGCAAAGTTAACAAGAAATGAAAAGTACTAGAGGGACTATGGAGAAAACAAGTTAATTCATTCATTCTTCATGGAGCTTAAACTGGTATAGCTAATCTGAAAAACAATTTGACATTATGTCCAAAAGCTTGTAAATTGTGCATATCCTTTGACTCAGCAATGCCACTACTAGATCTTTGCCTAAAAGTAATTAAAGTAGGTGGAAAGAGATTTATATGCACACCAATAATTATATCAATAATACCAATAATTATAGCAGCTCTTTTTTGTGAGGGTAAAGAATTAGAAACTGAGGAGAGTGCCTATCAACTGGAAAAAGACTGAACAAATTAAAGTATATGAATGTGATGAAGTGCTATTATACTGTAAGAAATGATTAAGGGGATCATTTCAAAGAAGCCTGATAAGACTTCAATGAAGTAGAATGGAGAGAGTGGAACCAGTATAACAATTTATACAAAAACAACAATATTGTAAAGAAAAACAACTTTGAAAGACTTAAGAAGTCTAATGGAAACAACAATCAGCCATGACTCCAGAGGACTCATGACAAAACAAGTTATCCACCATCTAATAGAGAGGTGATAAACTTAGAATGCATAAGACACTTTTTTGAGCACGAACAATGTGGGACTATGTTTTCTTGACTAAACACACTTGTAATGAGTTTTGTCTTTTCTTACTTTACCATAGTAGGAGGGGGAAGGAAGAGAAAAAAATCCGAACCTGGAAAAAGAGGTGAATTTTTAAAAATATATGCGTAATAAATGTAAAGTCCTATAATTCAGGTTCAAAACTTCACAAGTGTATAATAAGAAATATATAAAGTGGGGGTAGAGTCAGGATGGTGGATTAGAAGCAGAGATTTGCTAGAGCTCTTCCCCCAAGCCCAGCCAAATACCTGTGAAAAAATGACTCTAAACAAATTCTGGAGCTGCAGAACCCACAGAATGACAGAGTGAAGCAAACCTCTCATCCAAGATAGCCTGGAAGGTCAAGGGGAAGCATCTATTGCACCATACTGGGAGCACAGCACAGTCCAGTATGGGCCAAGCTAGCACAGACAGAACCTGAGCAGGCCTCAAGGGGACAGAATCTCTGACACCTGTGGTGGTTTCCAGACTTCACGACCCCAAAACACTGAGGATAAATTGGAAGGTGAGTGGAAAAAGCTTGTGGGATCTGTGTGAAAGAGCACAGTAGCCCCCCATGGCAGTCACAGCAAGTAGCAGGGGCAGCAGCAGTGGTTGTTTCTAGAGCTCCAGGCCCACAAATTGTGTAGCTGACAGTACCTTCCGCCACCCCTACTCACTGGAAGCAGAGAACTACCTTGACAAAGAGGTCAAAAGTCAAGTAAATGTCTGAGGAAATTAGCAAAAGCCAGAAAAAGAGGTAGACTATAGAATCTAACTTTGGTGACAAGGATGACCAAAATATACAAACAGAAGGAGACAACAAAATCAAAGCTCCTACATCCAAAACCTCCAAGAATTGGTCTCAGACCATGGAAGAGCTCAAAAATGATTTTGAAAATCAAGGAAGAGAAGTAGAGGAAAAATTATGAAGAGAAATGAGTGATGTAAGAAAATCATAAAAACTGAGTCAGCTGCTTGCTAAAGGAAATCCAAAAAAAAAAAAACTTCTGAAGAAAATAACATCTTAAAAAATAGACTAACCCAATGGCAAAAGAGGTTCAAAAAGCCAATGAAGAGAACAGAATTAGCCAAATAGAAAAGGAGATTCAAAAGCTCACTGAAGAAAACAGTTCTTTAAAAATTAGGATGGAACAGATGGAGGCTAATGACTTTATGAGAAACCAAGAAATCACAAAACAAAACCAAAGGAATGAAAAAATAGAAGATAATGTGAAATATCTCATTGAAAAAACAACTGACCTGGAAAACAGATCCAGGAGAGACAATTTAAAAATTATTGGACTACCTGAAAGCCGTGATAAAAAAGAGGCTAGATATCATCTTCCAAGAAATTATCGAGAAAATTGCCCTGATATTCTAGAACCAGAGGATAAAACAGATTTTGAAAGACTACCAATCTCTTCCTGAAAGAGATCCCAAAAGGAAAACTCCTAGGAATTTTGTATCCAAATTCCAGAGCTCCCAGGTCAAGGAAAAAATATTGCAAACAGCCAGAAAGGTACAATTTGAGTATTGTGGAAATACAATCAGGACAACACAAGATGTACCAGCTTCTACATTAAGGGATTGAAGGGCTTGGAATATGATATTCCAGAAGTCAAAGAAACTAGGATTAAAACCAAGAATTACCTAACCAGCAAAACTGAGTATAATACTCCAAGGGAAAAAAATGGTCATTCAATGAAATGGAGGACTTTCAAGCATTTTTGATGAAAAGACCAGAGTTGAATAGAAAAACTGACTTTCAAACACAAGAATCAAGAGAAGCATGAAAAAGTAAACATCAAAGAGAAATCATAAGGGACTTACTAAAGTTGAATTGTTTACATTCCTACATGGAAAGATAATCTTTGTAACACTTGAAACTTTTCTCAGTATTTGGGTAGTTGGATGGATTATACACACACACACACACACACACACACACACACACACATTATACACACACATGTGCGCATATATACATATACATATATATATATATATATATATATAAAGAGAGAGAGAGAGACAGTGAGCATAGGGTGAGTTGAATAGGAAGGAGTGATATCTAAGAAAATAAAATTAAGGGGTAAAAGAGAAATATATGGGGAGGCAAACGGGAGAAATGGACCTGAGTTCAAATCACATCTCAGACACTTGGCACTCACTAGCTGGGTGACCTTGGGCAAGTCACTTAACCCCAATTGCCTCATCCTGGGTCATCTCCAGTCATTCTGATGAATATCTGGCCCCTGGATTTAGATGACTCTGGAGGAGAAGTGAGACTGGTGACCTGCACATCTCTCCCTCACTCAAAACAAAGTCAAGTGTAAGTCATGTCATTATTTCTCTAGTGGCATGGTCTTCTTCAGCAACGGACAAACACACTCTACAAGAAAGTAGGGGGAAGGGGATAAGCAGGGAGTGGAGGATGACAGAAGAGAGGGGAAATTGAAAGAAGGAAAATTAGAAGTAAACACTTTTGAGGAGGGATAGGATCAAAAGAGAGAATAGAATAAATGGGGATCAGGATAAGATGCAGGGAAATATAGTTAATCTGTCACATCATGCCTGTTATGGAAGTGTTTTGCATGATTACACATGTGTAACCTATATTGAATTTATTGCCTTCTCAGAGGGGATGGGTGGGGAGGCAAAAGGGGAGAGAAGTTGAAACTCAAAGTTTTAAAAGCAAATGTTAAAAATTGTTTTCACATGCCACTGGTAAATAAGACATACAGGCAATGGAGTATATAAATCTATCTTGCCCTACATGAAAATAGAGGGGAGGGGGATGAGAGAAGGGAGAGGTGTGAGAGAAGGGAGGGCAGATTGAGGGAAGGGTTAATTGGAATGCAAGGTGTCATGGGGTGTGTAAAAGGGAGAGATGAGGAGAAAATTTGAAACTCAAAATCTTGTGGTGAATGTTGAAAACTAAAAATAAATACACAAATTTATTGCAATTGTTTTGAAAAAAATTTGGCAGATTTACTTCAAAGTCAATGTGAGTCAATAATATAATTGAATCTAAAGAAATTAGTGCGGCCTTGGGCTATGCAAACCTGGATATTGTGTTTAGTTCTGGTTACATTTTAGGAGAGGTATTTTATTTTCACCAGTTGCCCAAATGAGAAAGGGAAGGAGAAATGGCCAGATAATAATATCATTTTCTAAGTCTGTGGAAGGAAAAGCAGAGGTAAAGATTGGGAGAAAGAGGAAGCTTTTATTTTCAACCTGAATCTATCCTTCATTGCCCTCTTCCATACCCAGAGGGACAGGGCAGCTTTTCACCTTTGTCCCCTAGCACTCCCCCACGTATCTTTTCAGTCTTCTCACACTTTATTCCCCAACAGGTACTTTTTGATCCAGTGACACTGGCATCCTTGATGTTCCATAAAGAAGACACTCCATTTCTTGGCTGTAGGTATTTTCTTTGTCCCCCATTCCTGGATGATCTGCCTTCTCATCTTCACCTCCCAATTTCTCTGGCTTCCTCCAAGGTTCTTATCTGCTACAGGAAAACTCCCCCAATTCCTCTTAATTCTAGAGCATTCAATGATTTCACACTTACCTTGTATATAGCTTGTTAACAAATATTGGTTTGCTTGTTTTCTTCCCCATTAAATTGTGAGCTCCTTGAGAGCAGACACTGTCTCTTTGTATCTTTGTTGCTTAGAACCATACCTAGCTCATAGTAGGTACTTAATAAATGTTCTTTAGCTGATTGACAAAAACAACAGGGCCATGTATTTATGGCTTCATATTCATTCAGTTCTAAATGACAGGCAGTTTGTACTGACATTATGTCTCAGAAATAGCAGGATCATGTGTTCTTGGCTTCATGACATTTTGGGGTGAAAGACAGCCCATCCCCCACCTGGAGTCCCACAAAAAGAAACTCATCTTCCTCACTTGTAGTCAGACAAAGAAAGAAAAGCTGGAGTTGCCCTGTAGATGTCTCACCAGCACCCTTCATCAGTTCTCAGCTCTTGGTTTTCAACTCCCATCAACCATTTCAAGAATTCACAAAGTCATGGAGGAAAAAAGAGTTGGGCAGATTAATAACCAGAGATAAGATATGCAGCTCTGCATTCCCCACTTTCCTCTTTCTCGCATGATGATCACAAGATGAAAGATCTCTCACGTTTTTCTTCTCAGAGGCTTCCCAAATCACATTCAAAAAGATGTCACCAAACTGCTAAACTCTTGGACAGAGTCTATTCATCATTTCCAGTGTTTTATATTTTTATGACAGAGCTCATTAAGTAGAAACCCAAACCATGGGAGTCCAGGGTTATAAGTCCATGTTTTAGGAACTCCTCCACTATAACTTTTAGTATTTAAAATCATAAAGTAATAATATTTTTATATTATATGTAATACTATATAATGTAATCAATAATGATTATTGATGTAGTGCTTTAAAATTCACAAAGTGATTTCCATATGTAGCACTTACTCTGAGCTCACTCACCCAACTCCTACTTCCACAGATAGATTGGTTCCCCAAATGAAGGTTGATTCTTTTCTCAGTGCTCTAAGTGATAATTATGATGGGCTAGGATAATTTTTTAGTATTATCACTCACAAGCATTCACCACTGTGCTCTCCACTGAATATCTAGTTGATATCAATATGCCAGCTGGGATTAACTAACTTTTAGTTAGGGGTATTTACAGAGGGTATTGAGTCAAGGGTATTTATATAGTAACAATGCTTGATAGAAAACACTTCTCCCCTCGCAAGGTCTGTCAAATCTTGTTCCATAAATGCATATGGAATTAAGGACAATATTGGCTCAATTATATGTGACAAAGAGATAACTCATAGCTCCTGATTAGATATGTCTTTTTCTCCCTTTCCTGAGTCCTTAGAAATTTCCCCAGAAGTATATGTAGCTGTCTGCTGGGTCCTGGTGGTCAAAAGCCCTTGTAAAGTCCTGAAGTGGCACCTCTATCCCTCCTGAAGAGGTCATGTCAGCTGAATCTGCCTGTCCTTACCTTTTCTGGTTTATCCTCTCTGTCCCCAGCTGGATGCACTGGTCCAGTCTCTCTGCTGCCTTGTTTAATGGAGGAGTGGGATATAAAGGGACAGTGTTGACACTCCTTCTGGGCTCACTCTTAACATGAGTTGAGCTATCTCCTGCCCTCTTGCTGTCCTCTTATAGAAACAAGGCTGTAGGTTCTTCAAAGTGTTACCCAAGTTCAACTCTCAAATCAGTTGCTGGAACATGGGTGCTGAAACATCTTTTTTCTGATATGTTATATAGGCCCAGAGATGGTTCTAATTATTTCAAACAATTTCAATGCATTTTTGTCATCTGATTTCATCCAATAACTCAAAAGGACTTTATTTCTTTCTTATTTGTAACTAGATTGTCTGTACCTATCCCATCCCTTTGGTTGATTTATTCATAGAAATGACCAGAAATTATTTACATTTACTTTAAACCTGTGATTGGTTGATTAATTGAGTAACAAGACTTTGAAAATGGAAAATGGATTTTACTTTATTTACACATTTCTAAAAATATATTTTCATTTGTTTTTCAACAATAATAATTACAATCGACAGTTATGAGGCAATTTTATATATATTATTTCATTTAACTCTCATAATAATCCTGTGAGGTAGATACTTAAGAGCTTTTGACACTCAACAAATAGGTAAACTGAGACTGAGAGGTTAATCAACTTCCTCAGTATTGTGCAGCTAATTAAGTGTTGCACTCAGGATTCAAACCCAAGTCTTCTTGACTCCAAACCTAGCATTCTCTCTCTATGTAAAATTAGTTTATCCATAGATCACTTCAAGGGCAGAAATATATAACCTAAAATTCTGTGTAAATCTCAGGGAGGATTTAGTTATTAAGGGAGAGGAGAGGGAAGTATTAGGAAAAATTTAGAATGAAATTCAGAAAATTAAGCTTATTACGATCCTGAAAACTTGATGTGCAAAATATTTTTTTGTAAAAAAAAACCACTCAGAATAAGAATAATAACTTCACTGTTATTAGTCTAGAAGAGAAAAGATCGCTAGAATTGAAATGTTCTCAGAGAACTCACTTGATCACATGGTATTGACCACAGGGGTCCCATAGGATACAGCAAGAGGAACTCTATTTTAAGATTAAAAAATACTAGAAATGATTCATAAAGGACAGAGAAATTAAATTATTACCTCAGAACTTTTCTAATTTTTTTTCACCTGGCTCTCATAAGCATTTAAGAGAGTTCCTGTACTTCTCTAAACCATGACCCATGGACCTTCAGGAGTCAGCTGTGCCTGACTCAGGGTTCTGTATAAGTATGATTCAAGAACTGGGGCAGGGACAGGGCCCAGATCAAAGGAAGGAGTCTAATAATCATAGAAATCTGGGATGGGGTGGGAGAGGGCATATGGGGTAAGACTTATAGAATATATAACTAACAAGTAAAAGGAATGACCCTTAAACCTTTCCAAAGTAAGAATTATACACAAGAGACAAAACAATTTCAGTTGTCTCCACAGTCTAAGATACCAAGAACCCTAATAAGGTAACAATCCAATGAACTAAGAGTGGAGAAGGTTAACCTTTAATCAATATCCCGTTCACCACCATCCACTACAATCTGTCCTGGATGCAGAAGTTGACCCACAGGATTGTAACAGAACTCAACATCACCTCACCCTGTGCCACACAAAACAGCAATGGTGCTTTGCAGAGAGGGCAGCATGGCATGTTCTTTGTAACAAGAATAATGATGGCTAATATTTACATATTGCTTACTGTGTGCCACATACTGTGCTGACAGCTTTTTTCTTTTTACTTTTTACTTATTTGACCCTCACAACAACCCTGAGAGGCAAATACTATTATTATTTCCATTTCACAAATGAGAAAATTGATATAAACAAAGGTTGTGATTTGCCCAGGATCACACATCTAGTAAGTGTTGAACTCGGGTCTTCCTGACTCCAAGGCCTACACTCTATCCATTGTGCCATCTAGTTGCCACCAGAAGTTCTCAGTCCCAAACCATAGAAACAAAGGGAACAGGGGAGGAGTGTTAGTGGCTTGAGGGTGGGGAGTAGAAGTAGGAGAGGAATTCACCAGGTCTAAAGGAGAAAATTGGGAAGAAAAATCACCTATGTGGATAATAACAAAACAACAGAAGAATCACTGGTAGAATCACCTTTCTAAAAGGTCATCCTTCTAATACATCAGGAAATGAGTGAAAATGAGATGTAAATAGGAAAAGCAATAATGGGAAAACAGACTTGAAATACAATGTACTAAACCTCACAACACCTTACCCACAGGTGAATCACGTTTTTTTGTGAGATTAAAGAGCAAAATTGGAAGGCATATAAAAGGGGAGTGGGGAGGAAGAAGATTGAGGGAAAACTGTTGTATCCTAAGTAAAGCAATAGTTTAAAAAAATGGAGGAAAATTCTCCCCAAAGGAAGAGAGCTTGAGGAGAATGATTGAGTATGCAGAAGGGAGGGACTGAAACAGGAGGAAAGGAAGAGGGAAATGTTGATTCAGTGACAGGAAAGTGCCTCACTAAAGAATGTTCCCATGGGGGCAGAGAGATATTCTTTAATGAAATTCTCTGCAGCTGTTATAAGCTGCAGAGATTCAGTACTTGGAGAGAATTGTACTTCTGAGAGAATGGACATCATACTGTCTTTAGAGGAGCACCAGTGTTTCTAAGGGCAAGTGACACCCTCAAGAGTAAGAGCGTATGGATCCATTGAGATGTCATGACAAATGGGGCAGGGGGGAGAGATGATCCTGGTAATGAAAAGGGGTAATAATGAAGTACATAATCTACTTTGTCTCTCTTGCTCTCTTCTTAAACCCTTACAATCTGGCTTTTGACTTCATTATTTCATTGAAATTGCTTTCTCCAAAGCTACCAATGACCTGTTAATTGCTATATGTGATTGACTTTTACACAATCCTCATTCTCCTTGTTCTTTCTGCAGCATTTGACACTATTGATCACCCTCTCCTCTTTGATCACTCTCTTCTTTCTAGGTTTTTAGGACAACACTGCTGGTTCTTCTTTTACCTATCTGAATATTCTCCATCTCCTTTGCTGTATCCTCATCAAAATTACTCCCTCTAACTACAGGCCTGAGACCATCTCCAGTCATCCTGACCTATGTGTTGCCACTGGACTACAATCACTTTGGAGAAGAAAATGAGGCTGATGACTTTGGGCAACCCTGCCTCACTTAAATCATTCATTTGCAAGTCAAGACATTACCCTCCTGATGACATTGATCCTCTTTGAGAATGAAAGACAAACAAAAACAATCCAACCATAGATGTTCCTCAGGGTTCAGCCCTGGGTTCTCCTCTCTTCTCCTATTATATTATCTTACTTGTTGATCTCATCAACTCCCAGGGATTTAATTATCATCTCTATACTGATGATTCTCAAATCACTATCCTGCCCTAACCTTTTTGTTAACCTACAATTTCACAGCTCCTATTCCCTTTCAGATATCTCAAACTGGATTCCAGTAGACATCTTAAACTCAACATTCCAAAAGTGAACTCATTTTATCTTCACTCCCAAATCCTCCCCCTTTCCAAACTTTCCAATTATTGCCTGGGGTAACATCATTCTCTCAGTCCCCCAGGCACACAACCTAGATATTGTTCTCTTCATTTCTCACCTACCCTTAGGTACAATCTTTTGCCAAGGATTTTTGACTTCTCTTTCACAATGTCTAATATATATCCCCCTCTCTCTTCCGATATTGCCACCAACCTAATGTGGGCCCTAAAATCTAGACTATTGCAATAATCTGCTGATGGGTCAGCCTGCCAGAGATCCCCTCCTCCCCACTCCGGTCTATCTTTCACATGAATGCAATGAACTATTATTGTACAAATAACAAATATGATAAATATAGAGAAGCATGGAAAGATCTATATGGACTGATTCATATAAGCAGAATCAAGAAAACAATATGCATGATGACTACACCAACGTAAATGGAAAGAACTACAAAATAATAAAAAATGAATATTAAAAAGTAAATAATAGGCCTAGGGGAAAGAGCCAAGATAGTGGAAAAAAAAGAAGGTGACACACCTAAACTCTCCCCAAAACTCTTTTGAATACCTTTAAATAATGCCATAAAACAATTTCTGGGATAGCAGAATACATGAAAAGATGAAATGAAATAATTCTCCATTCAAAGACAACTTAGAAAGTCAGTAGGAAGACATGTTGCTCCTGGCTGAGAGTGGAGTCAGAACAAACCATGCCAGCAGCCCTGACCCCAGCAACCCAGGAGGAGGCCTTGTGTGCCATTGAATCAGCAGTGATTGCAGCTGCTTCCTGAGCTCTCAGCCCACAGATGGCAAGGGGGTAGAACAATTGGTGAGGAGGAGATTACAAAGGCCTCTTTGCTAGCACTCAGGTAGGACTCTGTTGCTTTGCTTATACCTAGATATTGTTGGCAGTCCTATATGGTAGACCAGGGGAGTAGAGAACACCACTAACAGTGGAGCATAGACCTTGGTCACAGTTACAGAGCATAAAAGAGTACTTGTGGTCACTCATAGACCACAGCACAGGCCAAGGGAGGAATAAACACCTCTCCTTAAATCATGCCCTGTTGGAAAAACTGAAAACTTACAGGTCCCTAGAAGTATCTCTGAAAAGAGCTGCACAAAACCTCTGGTGTTTGGGACAGTGCCCCCTCCACGCTAGAAGCAGAGTTTCACTTTAACAAAAAGCTAAAAGTCAAGAAATAGACTGGGAAAATGAGCAAACAACAGAAAAAACTCTGATCATAGAAAGTTTCTATGGTGACAAGGAAAATTGAAACATACGCTTAGAAGAAGATAATTAAGTCAAAGCTCCAATATCCAAAGACTCCAAAAAAAAATATGAACTGGTCTTGGGTCATGGAAGAACTCAAAAAGGATTTTGAAAATTGAATGAAAGAGGTAGAGGAAAAATTGGGAAGAGAAATGAGAGTGATGCAAGAAAAACATGAAAAATGAGTCAACAGCTTGGTAAAGGAGACACAAAAAAATACTAAAGATAATAACACCTTAAAAAACAGACTAGACAAAATGGTAAAAGAGGTACAAAAAGCTAATGGGGAGTAGAATGCTTTAAAAATCATAAATGACCAAATGGAAAAAGAGGCACAAAAATTCACTGTAGAAGAAAGAAACTCCTTAAAAAGTAGAATTGGCCAAATGGAAAAAGGAGATACAAAAAGGTCACTGCAGAAAATAATTTCCTAAAAATTAGAATGGAGCAGATGGAAGCTAATAATTTCATTAAAAATCAAGAAATAAAATAAAACCCAAAGAATGAAAAAATAGAAGACAATGTACATCTCTTTGGAAAAACAACTGATCTGGAAAATAAATCCAGGAAAATAATTTTAAAATTACTGAGCTGCCTGAAATTCATGAGCCATAAAAAGAACCTAGACATCATCTTTCAAGAAATTATCAAGGAAAACTTCCCTGATATTCTAGAATCAGAGAGTAAAATAGAAATTGAAAGAATAACCTCCTGAAAGAGATTCCAAAATGGAAACTTCCAAGAATATTATAGCCAAATTCCAGACTCCCAGGTCAAGGAGAAAATAGGTCAAGCAGCCAGAAAGAAATAATTCAAGTATTATAGAGTTAGCAACTTCTACATTAAAGGATCAGAGGGCTTGGAATATGACATTCTGGAAGTCAAAAAAGGTATGATTAAAACCAAGAATCATCTACTCAGTAAAACTGATTATAATCCTTTAAGGGAGGGAATGGATATTAAATGAAATAGAGGACTTTCAAGTATTCTTTATGAAAAGACTAGAGCTGAATATAATATTTGACTTCCAAATACAAGACTCAAGAGAAGCATAAAAAGGTAAATGGGGAAGGAAAATCATAAGGGATTTAATAAGGTTAAACTGTTTACATTCCTACATGAGAACATGATATTTGCAGCCCCTAAGAACTTTCTCATTTTTAGATCATTTAAAAGGAGTATATATAGATAGAGGATGCAGGTGTGAGTTGAACATGAGAGGGTGATATCTTTAACAATAAAATTAAGGGGTCAAAGAGGAGTGTACTGGGAGACAGGGCAAGGAAGAGGTAGAATTAGATAAATTAAAAGAGGGGGAAAAAAGCTTTTATAATGGAGGGAAAGATAGGGGAAGTTAGGGGAGTGAGTGAACCTTACTCTCATCAGAATTTGCTCAAAGAGCAAATAACATATACACTCAATTGGATATAGAAATCTATCTTAACTGACAGGAAAGTAGGAGATGAAAGGGACAAGAGAAGGGGAGAATGATAGAAGGGAGCGCAGATAGGGGGAGAGAGTAGTCAGAAACAATACACTTTTGAGGAAAGACAGGGTGAATGGAGAGAGAGAATAAAATAAACAGGGTGGGGAGGAAATAGAATGGAGAGAAATACAGTTAGCAATAGGAATTATGAAAAAGATTTGGAAGCAAGTCTCTCTGATAAAGGCTTTATTTCTGAAACATATAAATTTATAAAATTGAGAACCATTCCCCGTTTGACAAATAATCAAAAGATATATTTAGATGCAATAATCAAAGATATCTGTAGGCATATGAAAAAATACTCTAACTCACTAGTAATTGGATAAATGCAAATTGAAACAATTCTGAAGTATTACCTCACACATATTAGATTCACTAATAGGACAGAAAAGATACATGACAAATGTTGGAAAGAATAAGACTCTAATGCATGGCTGGTAGAGTTGTGAACTGATTCAACCATTCTGCAGATAAATTTAGAACTATGCCAAAAGTGCTAGAAAACCAGGCATAGCCTTTGATCTAGCAATACCACTAAGTCTGTACCCCAGAAAGAGATTTAAAAAAGGAAAAGGACTTATATATACTAAAATATTTATAACAGCTCTTTTCTGGAGACAAAAAATTTGAAATTGAGGGGAAGCCCAACAATTTGGGGCAAGGATCAAACAAATTGTAATATGTACTTATGATAGAATCCTATACTGCATTAAGAAATGATGCACAACATGCTCACAGAAAAACCTAGGAAGACTTACATGAACTGATACAAAGTGAAATATACTGTGTACAAAGTAACAGTAGTACTGTAAGATGATCAGTTATGAATAACTTAGCTATTCTTAGCAACACAATGATCCGAGACAACTCTGGAGGACTTAAGATGAAAAATACTGTCTGCCTCCAAAGAAAGAACTGATGATGTCTGAATACAGATTGATGCATACTTACTTCACTATATTTTCCTTGAGGTTTTTTCCCTGTATTCTCTTTCACAACATAACTAATAAGGAAATGTTTTATATGACTACACATGTATAACCTATACTGAATTGCTTGCCTTCTCAATGAGAATGTGTGGGGAGGGAGGGAGAAAATTTGTAGCTCAAAGTTTTAAAAATAACTTAAAATTGTTTTTTACATATAACTGGGGGAAAATACTAAATAAACTCAAAAAATGAGGATAAAAATAAATAAGATTCTTTTAAAAAATTAATGTTGCAAGCTTACAAAGAATAAACATGACTCCAAAGATGAGCTAGGAAATGGCCCCACCTCACTCCTTCGCAGAGGTAAAAAATACTCACATATGATCTATTGTATACCACTTCATATTTTCTCAATGTATTGATCAATTTGACTCATTTTTTTCTCCATTTTTATATTTTTCTTTAAAAAAAAAATATTTGGAGTGGGGGGAGCAGAGCCAAGATAGGGGAGTAGAAAGACTGACCTGCTGCAGCTCTCCCACCATAGCCCATAAAAATACCTGTAAAAAAAGATTCTAAACAAATTCTAGAGGAGCAGAAGCCAGAAAACAACAGTGAAAGAGATTTCTAGCCCAAGACAGCCTGAAAGGTGAACAGGAAAGTTCTATCGCATCTGGCTCAGAGCAAAGTGCTGCCCATCCTTGGCCAGGTGGCACTGACAGGACTGGAGCAGGCTTCAGGGTGTAGAATCATGGATAGCAGCAGTAGTTCCCATATTTCTCAACCTAAAAATGGCAAAGATAGCTCCAAAGGTCAGTAAGAAGGCTCTTTCACTTGGGTGAGAAGGGAGCTCAGTCAGATCCCAGCCTCAGGGCAGCAGTTACTGTGGCAGCAGCCACTGAAGCAGCAGTATCCACTGTTGGAGCCTTCAGCCTAAAGACCCTGGGGGAATCAAGCAGTGATCTGGGTCTCAGTCCTGAGTCTGGGTCTCAGTCCTGAGTGCCAGTCCTGGGTAAGGAGGAGCACTGGAGTCATGGAGCTGGTAGAGGATCTGGAGAGGGAATTCTATTCGCAGATCCTGGGCAGAAAAAGAGTGCTTGTGGTTATTCCCAGTACAGAGTGCAGTGCAGGAGAGAAGTAAACTCCTCTCAACTGATTGTGCCAACTTGGAGGAACTGAGAATTTATAGGTCTTCAAAGTATACCTTCCACTTGACAAAAGACTCAAAAGTCAAGTAACTGGCTGGTAAAATGCCTGGAAAAGAGAAAAAAATAAGACTATAGAAGACTACTTTCTTGGTGAACAGGAAGAACAAAGCATGCCATCAAAGAATACCTAAAAGTCAAGGATTCTACATCCAAACCTCCAAAAAATATGCAATGATCTCAGGCCATGGAAGAGCTCAAAAAGGATTTTGAAAATCAACTAAGAGAGGTGGAGGAAAAATTGAGAAGAGAAACGAGAGCTATGCAAGAAAATCATGAAAAGTGAGTCAACATCTTGTTAAAGGAAACCCAAAAAAGTGCTGAGGATAATAACACCTTTAAAAATAGACTAACCCAATTGGCAAAAGATGTCCAAAGAGCCAATGAGAAGAATACTTTAAAAAGCAGAATTAAACAAATGGAAAAGGAGGTTCAAAATCTCACTGAAGAAAATAGTTCTTTGAAAATTAAAATTAAGCATATGGAAGCTAGTGACTTTATGAAAAACCAAGCAATTACAAAACAAAACCAAAATAATGAAAAAATAGAAGAAAATGAGAAATAGCTCAATGGAAAAACAACTGAGCTTATTGGTCCAACTGAAAACCATGATCAAAAAAAGAGCCTAGACATCATCTTCCAAGAAATTATCAAGAAAAACTGCTCTCATATTCTATTACTAGAGGTTAAAATAGAAATGGAAAGAATTCACTGATCACCTCCTGAAAGAGAACCCCAAAGGAAAATTCCTAGGAATATTTTAGCCAAATTCCAGAGTTCCCATGTCAAAATATTACAAGGAGAAAATATTACAAGCAGCCAGAAAGAAACAATTCAAGTACTGTGGAAATTCAATTCAATCCGGATAACACAGGACTTAACAGCTTCTACACTGAGGGATCAAAGGGCTTGGAATATAATATTCAGAAGTCAAAGGAGCTAGGATTAAAACCAAGAGTCACGTATCCAGCAAAACTGAGTACAATACTTCAGGGGAAAAAATGGAATTTCAATAAAATAGAGGACTTCCAAGCATTCTTGTTGAAAAGACCAGAGTTGAATAGAAAATTTGATTTTCAAATACAAGAATCAAGTAAAACATGAAAAGGTAAACAGGAAGGAGAAGCCTTAAGGAACTCATTAAAGTTGGACTATTTACATTCCTACATGGAAAAATGTTATTTGTAACTCATAAGACCTTTTTCAGTATTAGGGTAGTTAGAGGGAATATATATATATAAATACACATATATATGAATATGTATGTGTATGTATGTGTTTGTGTGTATATATATACATATATGTATACACACACACACATAGAGGCCACAGGGTGAGCTGAATATGACAGGAGAATGCCTAAAAAAATAAAATTTACTGTTGAATGGAATGTACTAGGAGTAAGAGAAAGGGAGAGGTAGAATGTAACAAATCACCTCACGTACAAGAGCCAAGAAAGAGTTTCTACAATGGAGGGGAAGAGGGGAGAGATGAAAGGAAATAATTGAGACTTACTCCCATGGGATTTGGCTTAAGGAGGGCATAACACCCATCAATTGCATATGGAAATCTAAAATCTATTTTACTCTGCAGGAAGGCAAGGGGGAAGGGAATAGGAGAGGGAAGATAATAGAAGGGACAGAAAATTGGGGAAAGGAATAATCAGAAGCAAACACTATTGTGGAAGGACAGGTCAAGGGAGAGAATAGAATAAATGTAGGGCAGGATAGGACAGAGGGAAATGTGGTTACTCTTTTACATAATAAATATTATGGAAGTGCTTTGCATTGTTACACATATATGACCTATATTGAGTTGTTTGTTTTCTCAATGAGGGTGGGTGGGGAGGGAGAGAGAGAATATGAAACCCAAAGCTTTAAGAATGAATGTTAAAAATTGTTTTAGCATGCAACTGGAAATTAAGGTATACAGGTAATGGAGTAAAGAAATCTATTTTGCCTTACAGAAAAACAGAGAGGAAGGGGAATGGAAAAAAGGTGAGTAATAGAAGGGAGAACAGACTGGAGGAAGAGGTGGATGAGGTGCATGCTGTCCTGGGGTGGGGGTGAGGGGAGATGGGGAGGAAATTTTGAATTCAAATTCTTGTGAAAGTGAACGTTAAGGACTGAAAAATAAATAAATTACATATTTTAAAAAATTTCTGCCTATATTGTTCTCTGAAATGAGTGAGGGGGAGAGATACTATGGAAATTTTGGTGATGCAAATAACAAAAGGTTATCAATAAAAATTTATTTTGAAAAGGATGTTCAGTAGGTGAAAGTGAAGCCCAGACTAATGGTTGGGTCCTTCTGATAATTTTTAGGGTTCCCTAGTAACATGCCTAATATAACTATTGGTTACTCTAACTTTGCGTCAGTTTCAGCCAGAGTCAATAAGCACTTAGTAAGTATTTACCTATGTGCCAGGCACTATGCTAAGTGCTGAAGATATAAAAATAGTCAAAAACGCAGTTTGAGACAAGACAACGAGGTCCATTAGCATCTGACACCTGAACTTGACCTTTATTCTCCACTCTTCTGAGCAACCATCCTGGCCTGGAGAATGGGCAGAGATCCACTCTTCCCAGGAGATTTTTCAAGTCACTCTCAGAGCAAGGATAATTTTCAGAAACTCATTCTAGTTACACTTCCCTTTAGATCTGTCAGTACAAAGGACCCAGCATTAGGTGGACAGGGCATCCACAGATGACTTGATTAAAGAGGCCTCTGGCTGCTGATCTGATCTACTTGGGTGCCCCTCTAACCAATCAGTTCACTCTACAATCTCATGTTGATCAGATAGCTTAGGGTCATTATCTTTTTCTCACCAATATGTATGCCCAAGGTCAGGGATTCTTAACCTTCCATTGCATCATCAGCCCCCTTTAGCAGTCTGATGAAGCCTATGGATATTCTCAGAATATTTGTAAATTAATACAATAAAATATTACATTACAAATGTTTATCTTATGTTACAAGATTACAAAATATCATATTACAAGATTACAAAAGAAATTAATTGTATTAAAACACAGTTACCAAACTATTTTTTAAAATAAGTTCATCTACTTCAGTTTAAGAAGCCCTGCAAGTGAAATACACCGTATAGATTCAGAGGGAAGGCTCCACAGTTCCTTCTGTATCTCTGACATGATAGCACAGTACTCACCACACAGTAAGCTATTACTAATGTTAAATTATTAATGAATTCTTAATAAATACCAACTATCATTAATAAATACTTCATGAATGAATGAAAGAATGTTAATTGGATGATGGGCCTTATTTTGCCCAGGAACAAGGTGCACAATCTAATTCTGATCTATTAACTGATTGTGGACTGTGGAGGTTCCTGGAACTTAGACATTAGATTTGACATATCCCCAAGATGTGGGGAGGAAATGTCCTGAGGCAAGAAAAGTCAGTTATCAGTTACCCTACTGCTCTCAAAGTTGCCTCTGTCAATGACCAAGCTTACCCAAGAGTGTCCAGAAGTGGGACAGTGATGAATTCCATGTTTAAAGAATTTAAATCCCCTTTCACCACCACCCCCTCCCAGGAAAGCAAGGAAAGTCACAGGAAAGTAACTTTTACCCACGTTAAAACCAAGGGAACAGAGTCAAGTCTGCTGGTAGAAGGAGGGGGTAGAAGCATAAAGACCATGAGATTTTTCCCTCAGAGAGGACAGACCCCATTGAAAGGGGTTTAGTTTCAATCAGGGACCTCATCCCAGGAACTACCCCAAGAGGGTTTCACTTCTCAAAGGAAAATTCTAGACCTCCACTTCCTTCAGAGAATCCAAAAAGGAAATCCACAAGTACCTGTGGTCTCCCACATTCCCACCTCCCCGCCATGAAGCTAAAGTTCAAAATGAGAGAATCAGATGATGCAGTTATTACCCCCCAGAAAAGAGGAAAAGGGAAAAGGGAATTCCAGATTTCTCCAGTTCCTCCCTTTGCAAAGTGGTGATATGGTGGTGTTTTTTTTTTCATTTATAAAATGGGCTTATTAGTCCCTTACTCTAAGCCAGTGTTACTGTTTAGTTGTTTTCAGGCATGTCCAACTCTTAGAGACCCCTTTCAGGATTTTCTTGACAAAGATATTGGAGTAGTTTGCCATTTTCTTCTCCAGCTCATTTTACAGATGAGGAAACTGAGGCAAACAGGGTTAAGTGACTTGCCCAGGGTCACACAGCTAATAAGTATCTGACACTGGATTTCAACTGTTTATCCATTAGGATTTATGTTATCCGGGCCTCTCAATGTGGGCAGAGTGAAAGAAATTTCTCTGGTATCATATTAAGGAGTATTTTTCCAAGACTGCTCTGTTTTGGAAGATTCTGCCAACCAGGAGAAGGCTCAAGATCCCCCTGTCTTCAGGGGGTAGTGCTAGAAAAACCTTTAACCTTGCATCTAGCCTAGCACTCTGCCTTCAAAAAGTCACAAGGGCCCTTTCCCAAGCTGAGCAGTCTGTCTGGGTTGCTGCTCTACTCCTCTCATCAATGGACTGAGCACTGAGCTTTCTCACCCCTTGCCTTCACATTTGGAAGGGGAATAGTATCTGTTTTCTAGAGGCAAATACACCCCTGGTATTACCCAAATCCTCCTACAATAGCCAGCCATCCTCTGAATCCAGGAGCAGGGATGGATTCTCATCCCACTGGATACTGGAGTCAACTCTTCATTAACCATCTTTCTCTTTGCAGAGTCCAGCACCAGACCAATTGGAAGAGGATCTTCCTTCCATAGTGACTGGGACAGGGTAGTCTCAGACTGCCTTGACCTGCTTCGGAAGGTTTCAGCTCTTCAAGCCTGTTGGACCAGGGTGATACTGGGCCATCTTATACATAATAAGCTGAAAAGATATAAAGAGAATAGAGTCTATAGACACTATGCCAATGTAGTATCCCCAACACATACTGGGATATACCAGGTGTATGTTCTTCCTTCACTCCCATCCCCTAGATTCAGGACTAAAAATGGAGAAGAAAACTTCTTGTACTCATTAGAACATAAGCCCCTTGAAGGAAGACTGTTTCCCTTTATTCTTTGTATTCCTATAGTGCCTGATCAAAAGAGATAGGGAATATACCTGTGATTTTATTGGTACAGGGAACTCCCACATGAGGAAATTCCCTCTACCAAGATAGATCAGCAACCACGCTATAGCTTATAGGGTTAGAATGTTTAATTAGAGCATTGAGGGGTTAAGTGACTTGCTCAGGAGCTGATATCCAGTATGTGTTAGAGTCAGGACTTGAACCCAAGTCTAACCAGTCTAAATCTGCTCTAAAGCTTATTGTTTGAGTCATTCCCCCATTCCTGGATTGTTCTGCCTATTTCTAGGCTTCCTATAAGACTCAGCTCAAATATCCCCTTCTGCAAGAACTTTTCTAGGTGCTAACATCTTCCTGTTTCAAATTACTTTCCAACTACTCTATGTATATGTATGTGTGTGTGAATATATGTATATATGTGTGTATATGTGTATGTATATATACATATGTGTGTATGTACATATATATAATATACATATACACACATATATGCCATATATATGGAAAGTTATATAAATATATATAGGAAGGTTTTATATAGATGCATATATATATACACATATGTATCTTGGATATATCTAGTTATTTACATGGTCTCTCACCAAGTAGAATGTAAACTTCTTGAAGACAGGGACTGTTTTTGCCTTTCTCTGCCTCCCCATTGATTAGAACAGCAAACAGCATATCTTAAGTGCTTAATTAGTGCTTGCTGACTGACTGGCTGACTAGTTGCCCTGAGATCTGTGTTCTGCTGTTCCCCATTCCCTTGCCCATGAAGTATCATGAAGTACCCTCTCCCCAGAGGCAGGAAGCAGGACATCCAGCAAGGAGACTGAATGACATGGAATGACCAGTAGTGGTGCTGGAGCTGACCTCAAATGAGATCCACATCAGCCTCCTGCCTTTAGGCAGGTCAAGTTCATACTCACTTCCCATGCGTTTCTTTTTCCATAGGACATAGAATACAGCTGAAAACATCAGGATTGTTAAACTTCCCCCCAATAACATGGGAAGAGTGAGGCCAGAGTTGTGGAAACTAAAAACAAAACAAAATGAGAGAATGGAGGGGAAATAGGTTAGCACAGGTGTGTTCCTTCTGACAACTCCCATTCTGGGTTGAAGGAACTGATGAATCCAGAGTGATGGGAGCGGGGAGGGAGAGGGAAGGATACTTAATCCTCCTTAACGCTACTCCAAAGAAGGGAGTGCAGACACCCAAAGGTTCTCTAGCTGGAGATACCAGCAGAACTGCCCAGACAGAACCCTTATTTATCACTGGATTCAGACTAAGGAAACAATAGTCCCTGAGAACCCAGATGGAATAGAAAATTAATGATCTTAAATTTTGGAGGGAGAGTCACTTACCACACAGAAAATTGCCAAAGGATACTTAGTGTGGTTGCGATTGTGTCCTCTGATAAAAGGAACAGGGCTTCTTAATCTCTCTTCATCATAAACTCCACACACATACATACACATACACACCAACTTTACTCTTCAATCAGAGCATGTCCCCAAAAAGGTCTCCATCAGTAATTGATGGAAAAATTATTTTTCCTATGAGTGATGGAGAATACCTATCTTTTCTCCCATCCCCCATTTCCTGTTTCATATCTGTAACCTAATATTCTTCACTCCTTGACTTGCCAACCACTTCTCTCTCTTTCTCCTAACTCCCATCCCCCCATAACTCCCATGATGCATCTCCTGTCTTCCATCTCCCATCTTTCCATTTCTGCTCTCTCCTGCCCAAATTGACTGACTCAATAGCATCTCTAAAATGGGAGAAACTTCAGAAGTTTTCTAATCTGACACATACCTAAGAAAAGGAATCTCCCTACTAAATCTCTAGCAAATGCTTGTCTAGTATCTTCTTGAAGATCTCCAATGAGGGAGCATCCATTACCTCCCAAAGGAGTTGATTCCAATTTTCCAAGCTCTAATTGGTTTCTTTAAAATCTCAACTAGGGATTTCTTTAGTACAAAGTACTCCTGATAAAGAAATTCCCTCTGTCAGTGCAATCTGGCACCTCCACTGAAACTTACAGTGTGGGAAACTGAGAGGTTAAATGAATTGTCCAGTGATTTATTCTTTTTTTCTCAATTAAATTTTATTTTATTTTCCCAGTGATTTATTCTTAAATAAATCATGCTGGGCTTTGTGCTTGTGAATTAATTTTCTAGATGTTTACTAACAATCCCTTCAAAAATATGTTTTTGAATTTTACTGAGAATCTTAGGCAAGCTAATTGGCCTGTAGACTGTGGTCTCCATGTTCTTTCCATTTTTAAAAATTGTGGCAATGTTTGCTCTTCCTAGAAGTCTAAGAGTTCACTGATCATTGATCAACAATCATCTCTACCAGTCCTTTAAGGACCACAGAATGAAGTTTGTGTGGCCTTGGGAACGTGAATTCCTCAAGGAAAGTTGGGTTTTCTCTTACTATTTCCTTACTTAGATTCAGTTTCAATTTCTTATCCATAATTTTGTTAAGTCATTTTCAGTCCAAAAATATTCTTCTTTACAAGGGAAAACAGGAGCAAAACTAAACTTGCACAGTTCTTCCTTCTTCCTGCCTTTCACAATCACTATCTCATCTGCTGAGAGTGGTAGCACTGTTCCTCCTTAGATCTCTTCCTTTCCACAATTTCACTAAAAACAAAAAAAAAAAAAAAAAAAAAACCCAAAAAAAACCATAACCTTTGGACTTAGCTTTCTTCATTAGCCTTAGCTCACTCGGAGCTTTACCAAATCCTTATATTTTTCTCAAAGGGTCATGTAACGCTTTTGTATTCATCCTCTGTTCCCTGTCCTTGCCTTCTTCTATACATGACTTTAAAAATCTAAATTGATTAGTGAGCTTTTTGTGCACTGACGTAAATTTCCTTAGGCACCGACCCCCTTTCACTAGTTTTTCCTTCTTATTGGAATTGTTTCTTCTTTATATTTTCAGAATTTCACATGAGTTTCCCATTTTTCCAGGATGGATTTCCCCCGATTTCTTCATATCATATGTCTTATCTCTCACTCCAACTTCCCAACCAGTTTTCCCCATCTGTATCTCTTATTCCCCATCCCCTGTGCACATGCCCTTATATTTAAAATATCTTGATTTACCATTTTCTATACCTTATCTATCTTCCCCTTCATTTTGATTATATAAACTTCTCCATATCCTATTCCCAAACTCACCTTCTGTTGTCAATTCCACACAACTGCAATCCACCTGCCTGTCCCCCATTCTTCTCTCTCAGTTCCCCACTTTTTAATCAACTTTATCTGACAAAATGTCAAATCAGAAAACAGAGATTGGGTGATAATTCTGATGTGAGCCTTGAGTCAGGGAACCATCAAAGCCTAATAGAGGGTTGCTAATGTACTTGACAAATGGTATTGTCATATCCTAAGATTGGTAGGGTACCTGTTAGGAGGTAATCCCTTGGGATGTGACCTGATGGTGGTGGATATGGTACTGGAGGATCTGGCCTTGACTGTGACCAACATCACTGGAGCAACATGGGTGGATCTTGCCTTGCAAGGAGATCCATTGGTTGCTGAGTGTCTTGTGGTCATCCTTGACATTGCAGTGGTTATGGGTCTGGTGACTGGTGTGGATCTCATCGTCACTCTAGATACAATGGTTGCTGATCTGGCCATTGTAAGGAGAGTAGCTGCGTCAGTTGGCATCCTATCTATTGAGGCAGGTAGAGAAGTAGTGATAGGAACAACTAAGGGCAGTTCCTTGTCCTTTTTGAGAAATGGGCCAGT
The DNA here is from genome assembly GCA_023548195.1 of Bettongia penicillata ogilbyi. Taxonomy (NCBI): domain Eukaryota; kingdom Metazoa; phylum Chordata; class Mammalia; order Diprotodontia; family Potoroidae; genus Bettongia; species Bettongia penicillata. The sequence goes on from JAJHZJ010000089.1 coordinate 1,362,389, forward strand.
GGTGACAGCAATGCTAAAGATGCGATCTGGTTCCTGGATGGAGGCTTCCTTTGTAATAAGTGGAATGTTTCTCTCAGTCGAAGGCACTGAGGAAGAAGATAGAAGGAAAAGTTAGTATAAAAGTGCTGACTGATATGAGGGACAGAAGAACCTATCTCCAGAAATTTCCGGTGGGGTTGATCAGTATTATCTTGGGGGCTTCAAGCATACAAGTTGAGGTGTGTGGATTGGGATGGGAATGAGGGATAGCAATGGAGCTGGGGTAAAACTGAAAACTCCTTTGTATTTCACATCCCACGTTCATTACAACTACTATCTACGTGGGTGAGACATACCTAGGACAAACTGAGTTTTGGGAGAGTGAAGTAAGGATATAGGGTTATGTGGTTAAGTACAGCAGTCCCATCTCCTCTGCTGGAAGGGGTTGTTCCATTACCCAAAGAGTAATTTCTCTCTTTTCCATAAGGTTTGAGAATAAAGGACAACAGGATTCTAGATCCATTGATTTAGAACTGGAAGAGACATTTGAGGTCAGCTAGTGTAACTCAATTTACAAATGAAGAAACCAAGTCCCAGGAGAGGTATACCATGGCAATGGGACCCTGGGAGTGGCAGCTTTGGACAGGGTTTACACTAGACCCTCAACAAGAACATGAAATGAGGCTTGGTCTGGGGAGGAGTGTCCCTAACTGTCATCACCCTGAGACAAAGCTACCTTTCTGGAGTGAGAGCTCTGATTTGGGCTCTTTTTGTAGAGGATATTCCAATGATTCTTCTTTTCTCTCTTCACCTCGCACTCTTTCCTTATGTTCCTACCCCTTTTAGAATAGATATAGTTTTGTGCAATTCAGAGAAAAATTTTGCTTCCTTAAATACTAATTTGAATTACCGGAAGTAGTGCAAGTGTAGAGTACATGGGAAAGAGTCTCTTCTCTCCTTATCCATGACTTTATCTCTTTGATATCAACCTCAGTAAAGGGAGGAGCTGATAAGAATTCAAGGAATCAAGGTGACCTCCTTTCCCCCTCTTGGGTCAGACACTCACTCACCTCGTGAGACCACCAACTGAATACCCTTCACGGGATAGAGGGAGCGTGAACTGTTTCTCATACACCAGTATCTCCCAGAGTCCTGGTGTCGAAGTCTCTCCATGGTGACAATGAGGAGCCCGGCCTGGGAGTCATCATGCAGCTTGTAGGGGGGGCTAAATCCTGAGCCCCGACTGAACCTTGATTCACACTTCTTTCTCCTCACCTTGCACCAGACCTTGCCCTCCCATCGGTCAGAACGGACAGTATAGGAGCATTGAACAGACAGTGTCTCTCCCTCTCGGTGACGGATTATTGTATATACATCCTCTGCCTGGGAATCTGGAGGGACACACACCCCAGTGGGAATAGATAAAGAGAAGAAGAAAGAGAAAAAAGGTGAAATAACAAAACTAAACCATGTAGGAAAAGTCTAGGAGTCCTACGACTTGGAAGGGACCTTAGAGGCCATCTAATCCAACTTTGTCATCTTCCAGATGAGGGAACTGAAGCCCAATCGCATAACCTTCTCAAGACCACTCAGGCAGTAAAGCAGCAGAGCTGGACTTTGATCCAAATCCATTCCTTTTTCCACAGTACAAAGGAAATATTGGTATTAGGAGTTCCTCTCTGGAATCTCCGTACACTAATAAAATTATGGGTCTAACAAAAAATGACTAATAATAACTGACATTTGAAAAGTATTTTACATACAGCATTTCATTTGCTCCTCACAACATCTCTGGGAGGTAAGTGATATTATTGCCTCCATTTTACAGATAAGCAAACTGAGGCTCAGTTTGACCTGCCCAGGACCATACTAATAGTAACTGTCTGAGGAGGGATTCAAACCCAGGTCTTCTTGACTCTAAGTCCGATGATTTCCACACTATGGTACTGGTCACTATAGCCTTCTCCTCCATAGTGTCTTAAGAACTAAGAATCAGCTAGTAAAGGCTGTGTTGAGTATTCCTTAGGTATATATAGTCTTATAGTTGGAAGTGTTGGAAGGAAGGGGAAAACATAGTTCCTGCTTTCATAGGACTCCCAGTCAGATGGGGATCTGGGATCCCCATCCCTGGGATGGGCAGAGGCTAGTGTGAAGGCAATGTGGTACAGAGAAAAGGATGGTGGCCTGGAGTCAGGAGAGCGCTGAGTCTGAATCCTACCTCTGACCCTGTCTGTACTTCCTTGGTTAAGTCATTTCAGTTGTCTGAGTTTTCCAGTCTATAAAATGGGGATTATAATAATAACTGTGATGTCTGTGTCACACAGTTAGTTACTGTGAAGACCTATAGAGGTGATATCTGTGAAACACTTTGCAAACTTTAATATACTATACAAAGGTCAGCTGTCAGTGATACTTAAGTGTGCTTAAATATGAATACATTCTACTTTAAGCAAATTCATGATGTGAAAATCCCGAATTACAAAAATGTGATAAAGGAATGACTATTTCACAAGTTCATTTATTATAAGACTTCTTCAATTTGCAAATCCCACCCAGTGTATTTAAAATGAGGTTTATTTAACACATCTATCAACAAGCATTTTATTAAGTACCTGCTGTTTGCCAGATACTGATTTCATTTCCACCACACTGCAAGGAGGTAAAACTTTTTGGAAGGTCCTATAAGCACTAAGAAGATTAGGAATAAAATAGAAATCAGAAATGGGTAAGGGCTAATCAGAAGAATTTTCCTGGAAAAAAGATAATTAATTATAAATGAAATTTTGGAGGCCAGGGAAATTGATAATAGGATTTAATATTAAAAAGAAACTCTGAGGTGCTCTGATCCTCCTTCTATATCTGACTACTCCTTAGTTTCCTGTGCTGGATCTTCATCTACCATCTCCTGCCTTCTCTAATAGCTAAACTTTGTCACCCTGAGCAAGTCACTGAACCTCTGTGTGCCTCAGTTTCCTTATCTGAAAATGATTCTGTTAGATTGAATGGCCTCTAAAGGATTTCTAAGCCACATTACCAATTTTTTTTTCAGATCCTTACAACCTATCAAACTTCTCCAAAATAGAAATTATGTACCAAAGATAAGGCAACTCCAGGTGTTTAGAACACAGGAGTCCAAAAGAATATTGAAAAATATATAGACTCTGAACCCCTTCAGCATTCTTTTCCCCACCACCCACCATTCTTCCAGCAGCAAGGCTGCTTATCTGATCCAAAGACTTCACCCATGGACTTGCATCATAACCCAGCCCCACACCTCAGCATCTCTTCCTTTTTTCTAGTGCCTTGAGGAAGTTTTCTGGAGGCTCAATGGCCAGAACTGTGGCAATGTTCTGTGATACAAACAAAAATTCTATAGGAGGGCAAAGGAAGAAAGAAACATGTTTGAGGGCAAGAAATATGTCTGGGGTTGACATACCCCATACCTTCTCTACCCAGAACCTCAGAGATTTAAATTCCAAATGACAGAAATTCTCCTAACTGTGGTATATCTAGGGTAATAGCACTCAAACTGCTGTGGAATAGAGAAACAGAGCATTGCGGGGTGGTGATGCAGCACCCCACCAAGACTGAAGGAAAGAGCCTAGCATCCACCTTGTGACAGTTCTGTCCCCCAAAAGTCAGTTGGGGCAGAGACCTAAACTGGTGAACCATGCATTGCTCACTGTTAGAAGATGCTGAGACACTGAGATTTAAATCCAGTAGAAGCCACCATCAGAGGGGAGAGAATGAGAAAATGAGCAATAGGGAAAATAAGGGGGTTGAGGGGGGAATGGTTAAAATTGCCAAAGATCTTAGGAGGAAGAATTTTGAGGATAAGCAGATAAATCAACCGGGAAAATATTAACTAGCAAAATATTTGCTAGCAGGAAATATGGGCTTCAGATCTGTTAAATGAATTTGGGCTTCCAGGGGAGAAATACTATAAAACAAAAAAAAAATGAATCAATACTTGGCGAGATAGAGGACTCCATGAATTTGACAACAGAACCACAGCACACCATTCCTAAGAGTAGTAAAATAGAAGTGATTATAACGGCAGAATTTATGACCTGCAGAGCAGAATAGAATAGAAAACAATTGTAATAGAAAGTCTTACCAAAGGAATAATAGGGAAAACAACCGATTAAGAATAAAAATATAGACATGAAGGGCAATCTAGAAGAAGAAAATCAAAAGCAGTAACATTCAAAAAAGACATGCTAGCCATTCAATACTGATTTTGAAGATAGGATGCACAGAGACAATATAAGAATTATAGGTCTCCTAGAACATGACAAGACAAAAAACCCAAACACCATAATGAAAGAAATAATACAAGAAGGACTAGAACTTCTGAACACAGAAAAAGGAAATGCCAGTAGAAAGACTGCATAGATTGCATCTGGATGGATTCTAATGTTCCTTCCAGTTCCAAATCTGATTGTTTGATCCAAGATTGCTCCCCAAAACTGTCATGGTCCTTGATTCTTCTATCTATACCCTGTCTCTTTATGATAGCATCCATTCCTGTAGGTTCAGCTGTCATATCTATGAAGATGAATCTCAACTCTATGTACTCAATTTTCATCTTTCTTCAGTCTCACATCACTAACTGTCCTGCTTAACGTTTACATCTAAATGTTCCATTATCACCTCAAATTTCCATAATGGACCTGGTAAACTCATCCGCCACTGAACATTTTTGTCAAGAGATCATCCTTAAGTCATCCAGGTTTACAGCCTTGGAACCGTTCTTGGCTTCTTCCTCTCCCTCACATCAATTTTTCAAATAATTTGATTGTTAGCTTTATCTTCATAACTTCTCTGACATTCATCCCTTTGTCTCCATTTGAAGAGTCATTATCATTACCCAGATTGTGCTCACCCCAATCCAGACTGCAGTGCTATCCTCACTGGTTTCCCACCTTTCAGTATCTCCTTCCTCCAATCCATCCTCCAAATAGCTGTCAAAATCATCTTCTTAAAACATAAATCTGACAATGTTACCTGATTAATAAAAGTGGTTAGTGTCACTCTGTTGCCTCTAGGATAAAACACAAGCTACCATCACTTCACACTACCAAAGCCCTTCACTCTCTGATTCCAATCTGGATTTACAGATTTATTTCCTATTATTTCTCTTTCATACACTCAAATTCTAACCAAATGCACATTCTAGCCATTCCTCAGATTTGTAATTAATCCCCTCTACAATTATATAAGAGACTTGCTGGAATTTCATACTGGAATGCCCTCCCATTTCATCTCCCTTGGCACAGTGTGTGGCACATAAAAGGTGCTTAATAAAGGCTTATTGACTGACTTCATCTCCACCTCTTGGAATCTTTGGTGTTTTTTGATCACTTCGGTTCTGTCCAACTCTTTGTGACCTCATTTAGGGTTTTTTTGGCAAAGATACTGGAGTAGTTTGCCATTTCCTACTGATTTTACAGATGAGAAACTAAGACAAACAGGGTTAAGTGACTTGCCCAGGGTCACACAGCTAGTGTCTGATGCTGGATTTAAACTCAGCAAGATGAGTTTATCCACTCTATCATCTAGCTACCCTTTTGGAACCTTTAGCTTCCTTCAATGCTTTGTAAAGATTCCATTTCCTATGTGAAGGTTTTTCTTCATCCTTCTTCACCATCTCTTTTTGTATTATTTTTTCTCCTCAAGTTACCTTGTATTTGTTTTACCTATGAGCAAGCTATATGCATCCTTCTAATAGAGCATAAATTCTTTGATTAGAGAATTTGTTCGATTTTTATAATTATATTTCTGGTGTCTAGCATACAATAGGTGATTAATAAATGTTTGTTGAAATTGTGGTCATCTAGTCCAGCCCCTCATCCATCCATTTTGTGACTAGGGAAAACTGAAATCCAAACAGGAGAAGTGATTTGTTCATGTTTCTATTTCCATTATACTTTGAAATCTTCATGAAGGAGAAGATGGAGTTTTCTTGGGTTGCCTGGCTCCTGCTCCACATTAGATCACCTGCAAATAGTTATTTCTTCAGGGCTCCCTGGTAATTCAATGCCAATGACAAGGATGCCAAAGAGAAAAGGGAGAAGGGGTCCACCTCCAAGTCACAGGAAAATCCTAATCCTAATCCAATATGCACTATAGAAATGTTTTTTTTCCCTTTTGAAAAAGTCTATTTCCTGCTCTGAACTGTATGGCCCCAACCTAGATGACTTAATATATAAAGCACTTCCAGAAACCCCATCTGGAAGTCAGAACTTTACCTGCTAGATCTCTAGCAAAGGGGAGACAAATTTCTATCTCAGATGGGACAGAGCTTATCCTGCCCTGAGACTGTAGGATGGATAGGATGACTTTGGTGGGGCCCTGCTGACCCAGTGTTTATATACTTTGGAAAACAACTTGACCTTTGCCTTCCAATCCAACCCTTGCATCTGGAGAAGAGGTTTCCTAAATGTTGGAAAGATTAACAGGAAGTGGTAACCCAGTAGCCATGACTCTAGGAATGGACAGTATTTCCAAAAAAGACCAATAGTCATTGCTATGCTAGATAGTTGCCTTTAGGGATTGACCCCAACCCAGGACAGGAGGCTGGCACGAGCATTCTGAGAATCACACACATTCATTAATACTCTCAAGGGACTTGTAAGTTCACCTGCTGATGAAATCAAAGTTGTGATGTCAGTGCCAATCAGAGACAGTTCTTAACCCCTTTAAGAGAGCTTAAGGACATATTTTAAGAGTTGTTTCTTTCAGGAGGAAAGTTAGTATCCAAGACAGAAACCTAGCAAATGGAAGACCCCCAAACAGAGATTCATCTGGGTTCATTAGTATCTCTGACTTCCTTGGCCCTTTCCCAGACAATTAGTTTGATATGTTCATCAGTAACTGGCCAGAGAAGTTAAGATCACTTTCTCACAAATAATCACATCTATCTCAAATAATATTCAAGTTTTTTAGATAGCGAGGGAAATGGAGAGATAGAAAAGGTCTTTCTGAAACAGAAATGGGTCATGTATAGATTCAGTAAAGCCCAGAAAATCCCTCTCCCTCTAAGACCTCTAAGACAACCCACTTCCCACCCCTCAGAATCATACAGACATCCCAGACCCCATCTGCCTTCTCAGACTCTCACCTGAGACACAGAACAGCACCAAGAGAAGTAGCAGCAACCAGAGACAGGTCCCTGGCTCCATGGGGCTCTGGGAGGTCACAGCCTCCTTTGAACACTCCCCCAGGGACTTGGGCACCTTGGGGTCCTGAGGTCAACGTCCAAAGCCAGCTCTGGGCCTTGCCACCTGGGTCTGGTGAATAGGATGGTGAAGTTGTGAAAGTGAAATTGCCCATTTAGGGAAATGAGGAAACTGCTGGGAACTCAAGCGTGCAGTAAGCCCAGGGCCCCAACCGCAGGGGCCCCAGACAAAGCCTATCACTGGGAGAGGCAGCCTGCTGTCACTTCCGTTCCTCATTATTTGCAGGTGTGGTCAACTCCACCCTGTGGCCTAGAGCTCCTCTGCCTTTGGGCTTTCATGCCCCTTCAGTGGGGGAGATGATCAACAGTCTAGACAGAATAATTAACACCTATATTTAAAGCCTGAAAGCATTTGATATAAACTATATCTTTTGGTCCTCCAAAGACCCTTGAAAGGTAAACACTGCATATATTGTCATCATTCTTTTACAGATGAAGAAATTTAGGTTCACAGTGAGGTTCAGAAACTTTGTCCAGGGTCACATAGTTCACCATTGCCGGAGGCAGATTCAAAATCATGTCTCACTCAAACCCAAGTTTCCACTCCTCTGTTATGTCTCCACAGATAATGTAGGAGTCCAGCTCAGAGGAGAAGAACATTTGGGTAGCTAACAGCAAAGTCTGTAGAATAAATATGATCCGGGGGAAAAATGCAGGATCTGGGGTCCAAGGACCTAGGTTTGAATTCTCATTCTGCCATTTACTACCTACATGACCTTGGACAAAGCCTGGGACCCCTCTCTCTTAGTATTTTCTATAAAATAAGCTTCAAAATTCCTCTTCAGCTCTCCTGGTACGAACTAAGTGTTGTTATTTGTTGTTCAGTTGTTTCAGTTGTGTCTGACTCTTTGTGACCCCCTTTGCACTTTTTCTTGGCAGAGATACTAGAGTTTTTGTCATTTCCTTCCCCAGTTCATTTTACAGATGAGGAAACTGAGTCACACAGGGTTAAGTGACTTACCTATGGTCACACAGCTAGTAAGCATTTGAAACCACAAACTAGGTAATGTCTCTTTAAAAGGGAGTTTCCTGGTTCAACATGGTTCAATGCCTACAGAGTTTCCCAGAAAGAAATGCTCCCCAAGAGAAATAATGCTTCATTCATACATACCCATTCATACTTTCAGAATCAAAGAATATTAGAACGGGATGGGATACCCAGCTCTAATCTGGCTCATCTAGTTCAACCCTTGCCTTTAAAAGACCAGAAACTGAGTCACAGAGAGGGAAAGATGATTGCCAAAGGTCACACAGAGAGAAACCGAGCTAGAGGCAAGGTTTCCTAAAGGCAATTGGATGGTATAGTGATTAGAATGCAGGAATTGGAGGCGGGAAGACCTGAGTTCAAATCCAGTGTCAGACACATAATAACTGTGCTATTCAGGTGGGAGTTTGCTGAAATTGAGTAGTACCAGTGATTGCTAAATTTTCATTGGGAGTATTTGTTGTGTTACAAATCAGACACTGATTTTTTTTAATGATTGTCTAGACTTTAAAAAGTATTAGAGAAAATGTTAATGCAAATTAAACTCAAAAGTATATCATGCACGAATTTTTCCCCCTGAATGCCTATTGTTAAGCACTTGCAGGCATACCCCTCAACCCAGGGTAAGTCATTTAACCTCTGCCCCAGTCTCCTCATCTGTAAAATAGGGGTAATAATAGAACCTACTTACCCAATGTTGTGAAAATAAAATACAATAGTATTTGAACAATGCTTTGCAAAACCTAATGCACCATATAAATGTCATTCTTCTCTAGTGCCTTTTGCACTATATATGTCCTCTGGCTCATTCACACATTCTCCCTTTTAACAACCTTATTTGCACACAGGTGTTTCCTCCTGTATTATATCGTGAGCTCCTCAAGAACAGAGCCTGTGTACATTACCCTCTTAGCACACAATTGGTGCTTACTGAGTTTTTATTGGCTTCAGTAAAATGGGACAGAACCATGGTGCATGTCCATTTACAAACCCTCATTCCCACTCAACCATGTTTGCCAATTATTCCTTTACACATATCTACACACAGTCCTGCTCAGTTAGAATCCTGCTCACTCACCCACATTCGTTCATTCATTCATTCACTCCCAAATGTCCCTCCCATGGAACAATATTTTGTCACCGAACTTGAAGAGAAACTCTGAGGTCTCCTCAGAAATACCTAACCCTTTTGATTTCTCTCCCTTCTCCTACCCCTCATTTTTTGTCTTTAGAGTGGTCCCCATTCACATACCATCTTCCTCGTGTCTTCCACACTGCCTTGCAAGATCCGGCATCTTGTTGCCTGCTTCCTTTCACTCATCTCTCCTCACAGAAACCACTCCTCAGCACCACCCCCTTCTTCCTCTCAGTCGCATGCACAAATACAGTACATGCATGCCCTCTTTTTATCCAGCCTCACTCTTATCTCCATCCCACAGCTGCCAGCAACTGAAATGACCCAGCATTTCATAGAAGGCCTCCACCCTTCTTGCTACATCCCTCTGGGTCAACTGTTGACATCTGTTAGCTTTGCACCTTTCTGCTTGGGAAGGATGGTGGATCATGGGAGGCCCAAGAGGGATGAAGGGAGCCATCAGGGTATCTAGGAGCATGATCTGGAGTCCCCTCATTCTTCTCATATGGGGCCTGGATACCCTCCTGAACCTCTGGAGCCCAAGATTTTAACACTGAGTTCAGAGATCAAAGGAAAAGAGAAAGATCCTTTGTGTACAAAATTATTTGTAACAGTTCTTTCTATAGTGGCAAAGAACAGGAAACTGAGAGAGAGAGTTGCCTCTCAAATGAGGAATGGCTGAGGAAATTGTGTTATATGAATGTGTTAGAATATTATTGTGCTGTAAGAAGAAATGAATGGTTTCAGAAAAACCTAGGAAAAAATGTACGAACTGATGAATGCAGAGTGAAGTGAGCCTAACCGGGAGAATCATTTATATAATGACATTGTAAACAGGAAAAATTTTGGAAGACTTAAGAACTCTGATCAACACAATGATCAATTATGATTCCAGAGAATCTGGCATACAACTCCTGATAAAGAAGTGACAGACTAGATACGTAGAGAAAGAGAGATGCTTTTGGACATGGTCGATAAAGGAATTTTTTTTTTTTACTATGCATTAGATCGTGAGCTCTCTGAGGACAGGAATTGTCTTTAGCCTCTTTTTGTATCCCCCATCACTTAGCACGATGCCTGGCATACAGTAAAGATTTAATTAAGGTTTGTTAATTATTTGATCGATTATGCACATTTCTTATGAAGATTTTGCTTTTCTTTTTTCAAGTTGGGGAAAGGTAGAAGGGAGGGGGAAAATTAAATGCTTGGTAACTGAAAGCAAACATAATTTTAAAAAAACCACTAAACTCAAAGAAGTTGTTTTTATTGTTTGTCCTTCACTCTCAGAGAGGATCGCAACATCAGCGACTTTCAAGTGAACTGGATTTAAGTGAAGAAGCCTGGGCAAAGTCATCAGCCTCATTTTTTCTCTGGAACTGAGTCCAGCGGCAAGATATAGATCAGGATAATTGAAGATGGCCTCCCACATATGGCAATAAAGAAATTAGAAGGGAAGAATGTTTGGGGGAAAGGTAATGAGTTCAATTTTGAATATATTGGGCTTAAGATGCCTACTGTGCATCCAGTTTAAAATGTCTGAAAGGCAGTTAGGAGGTCAGCAGAGAGGTTAGGTCAAGCGATAGATCTGAGAATCATGAGCAGGGAGGTGATAATCAAATCTAAAGAACTGATGAGATCACCAGTTGATAGAATGTAGAAGGAGAAAAGAAAGTCCAAGACAGAGACCTATGTAATACCTACAGTTAGTTAACATGACCTGCATGAGGATTCAGCAAAGGAGATTGAGAAAGACTGATCTGAGAGATAGGAGGGAATTCAGGAGAGAGTATTGTCCCCAAAACCTAGAGAGAAGAGAGTATCAAGAAGAAAAGGATGATTGACACTGTCAAAGGTTGCAGAGAGAACCAGAAGAATGAGGACTGAGAAAAGGCCATTGGGACAAGCAGATCATTAGATCATCACTTTAGAGAGAGCAGTTTCAGTGGAATGATGAGATTAGAAGACAGATTACATTGTAGAAGTGAGTGAGTGGAGAGAAAGTGGAGGCACATATTGTAAACATCCTTATCAAGGAGTTCGGCCACAAAGAATATATAAGACATTATAAGACAAAGGAGATATGACAATAGTTAATGGTGATGGAAGTGAGAATTTTTTTAAGATGAGGAGATATGGACATGTTTATAGGCAGTGGGGAAGATATCAATAGACAGGGAAAAACTGAAAATAAATGAGAGAGTAGGGATGACAGAAGGAGACATCTGTTTGAGGAGATGAAACAGAATAGGATTCCCTGGTAATGAAATGAGTAGGGTCACATATTCTTGTGAGAAAAAGGTTAAGGAGGAGATAATGGCAGAAGACATATGAGTGATAGGACACAAGGAAGAGGAAGAAAAAGAGAGCTCTCAGGAAAAGACCTTAATTTTTTCGATAAAATATGAGGTAAGGTTTTCAGCTGAGCGGATTGAGGTAGAGGAAGCCCTAGGACATTCAAGGAGAGATGGAAAGGTTTGGAAGAGCTGCTATGAAGAATGGAATAGTGTATTGATGAGGGAAGTATAGAAGGATTGCCTGTTGGCAGTGAGGACCTAGTTGAGGCCGTATAATGTAAATTTGTAGTGGATCCAGTCAAGGTGGTCATATGGTTTTCTCTTGTTTTATTTATCAGCACATATGTAAGAGTAAAAGCAGAGGATGGTGGGAGTCATTTAAGGCACAGAGATATGATAAGGAATAGAAGGCAATGTAGAGGTGAATTTCTTCTTCAAAGGATTAAGATGAGGAAAAGAGTGATTAGCACAAGGGTGATGGCCTGGGAGAAAACTGAGAGGTCAAGAGATCAGAGGTTACAGTGTAGTTGAAGATTAGAATTTGGTAAGGGAAGGCACAGGAAAAGGTGGAAAGCCTGTAGATTACGGTCAAGGAAGGGCAGTTAGCATTTTTGAACATGGAAGCAGTACATTTATGTGTGGCGACAAGATCAAGGATTTGACTATCTTTGTGCATGACTGAAGTAGGTTGGAGGTCATGGGAAATGAGTTGAAGAACTGAATAGTTAAGGTATTTGAGGGAGATTCAATATGCAAGTTGAAGTCCCAAATACGTGGACAAGAGTTGGGGAAGAGAGAAAAATTGTGAGCCATGTTGTTTTTTGTTCTTCGTTCATAAAGAGGACCATGACATCAGGAAGATGACACCATGATTTGAAAGTAAATTAGACTTAAGTGAGGAAAGGCTGTGCAAAGTCACCAGCCTCACTTTCTCCTCCGGAGCCATCTGGGTCCAGTGGCCAGATATAGATCAGGATGACTGGAGATGGCCCTAAAGTCAGGTACTAAACTCATTGAGGTAAGAAGGGCAGTAACTGGCAGGTCTGTAAACAATAGCTACCTTGATTTTGATTGCTTTGGAAGATATGGATTATCTTTCCTAGTCTCGTTGATCCTCCCTCAAGACACTCTATACTCTTTCTGGGTAAATTTTTAACTGACTGTTTTCTATGACTAGAATATGCTCTCTACTCAGCTCCAAATCCTGGCTTCCTTCAAGACTCAGCAAAAATCTTATGTTTTGCAAGAACTTTTTTCCAATTCTCCTTCATGCCTTCCATCTGAAATTACTTCTCATTTATGCTGTATATATACTATAGGTACGTAGTAGTTTTCATGTTGATTCCCTCATTAGAATGTGATCTTGAGGCAGGGATAGTTTTTCATTTTCTTTGTTTGTGCAGCATTTTGCATGGTGCCTGGCACACAGTATTTAAATGCTTGATAAATGCTTAATAAATGCTTGTTGTTGACTGACAGAGAGATTAAATATCATATGGGATTAGAGATCACAGGATGACAGCTTCAAATCTGGAAAGGATAGAAGTTAGATCATTAAACACTTTCATTTGATATATATCACATTTAGAGGGTATGGGTTCTAAAGGCTCTCTCTTCCTAGACTGAAAATGGCTTATTTACCCCCAAACTTCACTCACACTGCGACTCCTGGTGTGCTTTCCACTTACCAAATTAGCATCAATGACACTATTAAATCTCAAACATGAAACAGGTATTAATTGAGAAGGGAAAAGCAAGAATAATTTCAGTATATCAGATGGATAATATAGAAATGTTTTATATAACTTCTCATGTATCATATGATGGGTACCATATTGTTTGCCCTCTCAATGGGTGCTGGAGGGGTTTAAGGGAGGGAGAAAATTTGAAACACAAAAATTTTAAAGTGAATGTTTTTAAAATATAAATAAATAATCCCCCCAAAGACATGGCATTTAAGAAGAAATTTCCTATCAGTTCTACAGATAGGTGAAGAATTCACAACTAAACAAGAGATAGAGAGGGTCATAGGAGATTAAATGAAAGGCTTTGAGAATATAAAATTAAAGACTTTGTACAAACAAAACCAATTCATCTAAAATTAGAAGACAAGCAGAAAATGGTTGGATGGGATCTTTGCAATAATTTTTTTTTATATAAAAGTCTCATATATGGGGAAGTAAGACAGATTTATAAGAATGAGCCATTCCCCAATTGAAAAATGACCAAAGGATATGAATAGGCAGTTTTCAGGGGAAGAAATCCAGACTATCCTACAAATATACATTAAAAATATAAAAATTCTAAATCAATAATAATTAGAGAAAATCAAAATAAAATAATTATAAGATACCCCTTACACCAATCACATTGGTAAAGTTGAACAAGAAGAAAATGATAAATGCTGGAGGGTCTGTAGGAAGATAAGTGCATTAATGAACCATTTGTGAAAGCTGTGAACTTGTCTAGTCATTCTGTAAAGCAATTTTGAACTATGCCCCAAAAGTTATTAAACTGTGCATACCCTTTGATCTAGTGATACCACCATTAGATCTATGCCCCATGTAGATCAGGAAAGGACTAAAGGGATCCATAAATGCAAAAGTATTTATTGAAGCTCTTTTCATGATTACAGAGAACTGGAAAATAATGGAATGACCATCAATTAAAAAATTGTTGAACAAGTTGTGGTACATGAATATGATAGAATACTTACTATGCTGTAAGAAATGGTGAAGGGAATGGTTTCAGAAAAATCTGGGAAGAACCGTATGAACTGATGTAAAGAGAAGTGAGAAGAATCAGGAGAACAACTTAGAAAATAACAGCAATAATGTAAAGACAACTTTGAAAATTTAGAAACTCAGATCAACACAATTACCCATCACAATTTCAAAAGTCTCATGGTGAAATATTCTTACTCATCTGCAGATAGAGAGGTGTTCGACTCAGAGTGCAGATTAGAGTGTATGCTTTGTTTTGTTTTGAATATATATGATACGAGCTTTTTTCTTTTCTTTTTTTTTTTCACTTAAACGTATGTTTGAAAGGAGCTTTCTTTTCCTTGCTTTCTCATTGTGTGGGGATTTCATAACTAAATAAAATGTAACTTTAAAAAATATAGTAGTAATAAATGCAAATCTTACAGTTTAATAACAAAACTTCACAAATTCATGATAAAGAGCAATTGCTTTGAAAAAGATGTGACTACTTTGGTGGACTCAATATGAATCAATATTATAATATGGCAAAAGAAGCTAATGCAGACTTGGAAAGTACCCTGGCTTTAAATACATTTAATCCAACCTCCTCCATTTTACAAGATCAAGAAATTGAATCTCTGCAAGGTTAATTGACTTATTCAAAGTCATTCTCCAAAAGCAGGACAACCAGGATTCTAACCCAGATTGTGACTCCAAATGAGGTCATATGCAGTAAGTATGGTTGACTAGGGGGAGGTTGCGGACTTTAGAAAACAGGAAAAATATTCACCACACATTGTGGGAAACTGAATAGGGATTCACTAAGTGTCGATAAAGTAGTTGTCATGGTGACACTCATACATATGAAACATGTTAAAGGAAGACTCCAGGTGCAAAAAGAGGTACCCTAAATGAAACAAAATCAGAATCTGATCCCTCATTATAAAAGTGTTTGTTTTCTGAAAAGACCTTGCAGAAGAAAAGTTGCAAGGAAGAAAAGAGAGAGAGAGAGACAGAGACAGAAACAGAGACAGAGACAGAGATAGAGACGGAGAGAGAACTTAGCTGGCCAAAGAGGAAGAAAAGGGTGAGATAATATAGCTTCGAGAGGCTTTCATGGGGGGAGCCGGGTGTGCAGAGGTAAGGCAGAAGACATCTGTAAACATCATAAACCAGGCATTAGGATGTTTAGAAAGTTCCAATCAAGGTCTTAAGTCTACAACTGCTGTTCAAGGACCCTCTTGAGTTGGGCAAGGCTGGTTCAGTGGTTTCTGGCTGCTACAGGCATCTCCAAATTTGACTAGCATTCACTCTTAAAGAATCATTGGTATGTCAAGAAGTTTTGGACTTCAGAAGACTTTCTGATTGGCTAGTTGTGATGTAATTCTGTCAGATTAATATAGTCATTACAGAGCCCATGTTAACATCATGACCCCCTACATGTGACAAAATCAATGACAATAAATATCTATGGGCTATTTCCTTAGAATATGGGTTCATAGATACTGCTATACAGGTAGAAATCTAGAGGATTTTGAATTAACTTAGATTGCAGTATCTCATTTAGCCTTCAGGTGGTGCTCTTCTTGAGCTAGTCACCTCCTTGGGTACTTTAGGATGTTCAAAAAAACTTCTGAAGAATCTCACAGTCTAAACTAGTCTAGAAGATGAAATACTGATAAAATATTTAAATATGAAATTTACTACATTTGCATATTTGGCTCTGCACCCTACCAAATGAGATAGTGCACTCTCTCAGAACTCTTTTCTGATAATCCATATACTCAGTATGTAATCACATAATTTTAATTTAAAATTCATATGGCAAAGGGTCGAGGGGATAAAGATAGCAACAGATCTGTTTGATAAGGTGCCCAATCAACACGATGAGATTATGAAACCTAATCATATAATTGGCAACTCTATGAATTGTGGACATTCCTACCACCATTTTGCTAATAGAACACAGGAAACTCAAAGTAATTAACTGATAGACTCAGGGGAAACAGATACATATTGAAGAAGCCATCTCTGCTTGTGGAACATAAAATGTGAGTGGTGAATCAAATGTTCTCGGTATGTGTTCCTTACTCATCCTTTATTTAACTTTAAGACTAGAACTATATTCTGAGAGAACTATGATTAAAATTAGAAGGACTTTTAGATAACTTACAGGTTCTCCCCCAACCAGGATGGTGGCTTCTGCCAAAAGCATTTGGAAGAGGAAGGCATACTTGCATGTGACCCAAGAGGTAATTTGTGGGCAATGTCCCTAAATTCCAATTTCCCATGTAAAAAGGAGAGATTTTTAAATGTCTCACCTGTATGATCTCAGAATAAATCTACCCTTTTAGTCAGAGAAGGGAGATTTCTTAGACAGCACTAATTTGGGATGTTGTCTCTTGGGTAAGCCTAAATTCAAGATTTCCCAAGTTTGAAAGTTTGGTCCCAGACCTTGAGAAAAATGATTCATTGAGGACCCCTACTCAAACTCTAATAAATATTAATCAGTTCATTATGAATTATTTTTAGTAATTATTTTAATATATTCATCTACTAACATATATCTTGTCAATTATCTAATAATAGTATAAGAATAAGCAATATATTAATTCGTACTTTGTATAAGTTACATAGGAATATAGATTCTAATAAGAGGGCCTTATAATAGGCCTCAAACTTTCATATAATGTTCATTACTTATTTACCAGCTATGGAGCTCACTTGTGCAATCTCAAGAATGCCAACAGAGATCTCCATCCTGCTTTGATCAAATTCCATGATCTAACCAATCATGGGTGGTGGTATGGTATGGAAAGTCCACCCCAGTATGTTCTTGGAGCATAGCTTGTACCATCTCCTCCTGCCTAACCAAGGAGGAGCCCATTCATCTTTCTTGCTTCACTTAACTTGTGACTCTGCTGACAGATCTTTTCACTTGCTTTAGTGTATGTGTCATATGTCAGCCAATGGGTTTCTGTATTTTACCATGTCTCTTTTGTATATTTGGACATGAAACTCAACATATACAAAGTCCCAGAAGAAGGGAACGTCTCACATTATGAGGAAGATCTGTGGTTCACTTCATTAGTTGTTTGGAGCTCTGCCTCAGTCTCTTTTATTGCAGATTGGACAATTTTAATCCCTTTAATTTGTAAAAGCAAGGACCCTAACATACACAGGAGGACCTGCTATCACAGGCTCTTAGATCTGCTTTTCTAAAAGGAAAGCAACTTTGGAAGGGTCAACAATCACAGTAATCAAGCACATATATATTTTTCACTTAGTTCAGGGCGAGGGGGTGGGTCTCATGAGGGACTGCCCAGAGTCTTGTCTGGCCAAACAAACACTTCCAATGAGTAAGCCCCAAAGTAAAACCTCACCTCAGAGTCTTTATACACTTTTCAGTCAGAAGGTATCACAACTCTTGAGAACCAGTGCCTCATTGGAAAATTAACAAAAGGTATGAGCCCCCCTAATCAAGCTTCCCTTAATGGGAAGGCCCATTAACATGTGAGGAAGATCTTTAATCTCATTAGCATTACACTATTGTAGCCTATTCATTTGACAAGAGGAAAGTTCATATAGTTCTATGCAACATCGTACTTGCAGATCAAAGATAGTGAGTTGTTAAATGATTTCTTATTCAGCAGCACCCAAAGTATTCTTTTCTTTTTATTGATATCTACTGTATAAAACAAGAGAACTAGGTGGCATAGTGGATAAAATACCAGTCCTGGAGAAGGGAGGATCTGAGTGCCAGTGTCTCCAGCTGGTCATCTGTGCCAGGCCTTCAGGGCATTAGAATGTTTCACAAAATGGTAGACTCATCCCACAGTTAGGTTGTGTCTCTCTGTTATGTACATCTCTTCCCCCTCTTCCACCTGATCTTGTAATGCTGAAGAGAAGAGCTAGTCAGAGAATCCCCACCCTCCCTTCAGTTCCCACCTTCCAATTCATGTATGTTTTTCTTCCTCCAGATTTAATTTATATTACAGCTTAGAGTTCTTGGCTCAAAAAGAGGATAAACATAGGTAGTAGATCTGTGATTTGTTTTTAGTATAAGTAACTCCCAGGTGAGGAAATTCCCCCTATCAATTGGTGCCTTCTTTGCTATTTATACTATACTGAGTCACTGAGAGATTAAGTGACTTGACCAAGATCACACAGTCATTGTGTATCAGAGTGGATCCTCATCTTCTGGAAATGTCAGCACTCTGTCCACCAAGCAACACTGTTTAGAATAACAATGGGTTCCATTCATATAGGCTTTTAAGGTTTTCAGTGATGGACTAACAGATCTCATTCCCCCTCCCTTGAAAGAACAGACAAAAGAAAGGAGGTGGCCAGAGTACTGGGTCTCCTCTCTCCCTTTACCCTAACTTGTCCACATTCTTCAACCAAATCCCTCCCAGAGTCTGAGGAGAACTGGGATAAGGAAGGGTAAGAAAGAAAAGATTATTGTGTCCTATAGAAAAAGAAATGGAACAATTTCTTGCCGAACAGTTGACTCCGATGACAGCCATTGTGGTTTGTCCTTCATTCTTGAAGAGGACCCTAACATCAGGAAGATGATGACATGACTAACATTAAATTGGATTTGAGTGAGGGAGGTGGGGAAAAGTCACTAGCCTCACTTTCTCCTCCTGAACCAGCTGGGTCCAATGGCCAGATATGGATCAGGATGACTGGAGATAGCCCAGGATGCATTTGGAGACCTTTACCTTTTTAAGTTATTAAGGTCATTACAAATTCTCAATTTGAGTTGAGGCAACACCCACCCATTCAGTGAATAGGCCTCTTTAAGAAGTGAGTAAAGGGGTGGTGCCTTTAACTAAAAAAAAAATCAGAATGAGAGGGGAACACCCTTGAGTTGCTGACCAAAAGAGAAACAATTACTATTTACATTCCCTGAGCCAGGAGGACCTGAGTGGTGTTGGGGCTGGGTCCTATTGTCCAATCTGTGAGAGCCAAAGTGACAACCTTTAAGAATAGAGATGTGTGGTGTGTGTGGTGTACATCATAGTCCCTGGTGCTAGAGAGGTTAAGGCTATTTGACTTATGCGAGCTCAACAATTCTGGGCCGTAACAGGCCTCCGCACAATCAGGCATCCGCACAAATATAGTGGGTCCCAGGGAGCAAAGAGCAACCAGGCTAAGTAAAATCTAAATGACTTAGGTCAGAAAAAAAAATGATGCAGGTTAAAGCTTCCATGGCAATCAATACAGGGATCAAGCCCAAGAGTGACTATTGTACTTCCAGGCTGGGCAAGTTAAAGAGACACAGTCTTAAAAAAAATTAAACTAAAAAAATAATACAGGGATAGGAACCAGATTTGTGATCTTATTGGTGTGGGGAACTTCCAGGTGAGGAAACTCTCTTTACCAATGCAGGTGGGCACTTAAGCACAATGTGAGATATTCTCATTTCTTAAAATAAAAGTCCCAGAGCTGGACTTCATAATCATTGAGCTGTATGGAATTTGCCCCCTCTCTGTGCTTCCGTAACGCAGTTTCCATGCCTTCGGTGTCAGTGGCCTGAGAATGTCAGTTGTTTTGACTGACTAGGAAGAAGGGCCAGGATGGGAGGAAAGGGCTTGGTGCTTGAGGTCATAGTCTCAGGAAGCTCTTGGGGTACCAGCTAAAATGGGGGAAGGTGAAGAAGGGATAGCAGGAAGAGTTGGGGACAGGGAAAATTCCAGATGGGACAGGGTAGGTACAAGAATCAATAATAGGAAATGAATGGCCAACTCTGATAAGTTGCCTCCAGATTCCAAAATAACTTACTCCAATTTCACCAACTCATAGATTAATCATCTCCCAGGACCCAAACATTCCTGTTTCTGTGTGTTGGCACCTACTCTTTTCCATAGCTGAAATGCCCTTCCCTCTGCTACCTAAACCCTATCTCTTGTCCCTCCCAGCACAAAGAAGTGCAGGGTGCCTTCCTACCCCACTGTATTCCTCAGAATTTTTTTTTCCCTCCTCTGAAATTGTAGCAGATAAGTAAATACATAAAAGCAAATGAATTTGAAAAGACATTTTGGATGCTTCCAAAGATGGTAAGGCAACCTGGTAGAGTGGAAAAAATGGTAAGATTGCAGCTAGAAAAAAAAAAAGACCTGCCTCTGACTCAACTACCTGGTTGAATTCGAGCAAACACTTAATACTTACAGGTCTTACATATTTAAAAAGGAGGTCAGAAATATTCAATGACTTCTCAGGTCTCTTTTCATTCTCAATCCTGTAATCCTGTGAATTCTGGGCTCTTCTTTGGCTCAGATAGCAGCTGAGCCTCCCTACACACAGTTGCCTGCACTCTCATCCCTCCCTAAGCACCACCTTTCCCAAGGAAATAAATGAAAGGGTGAAATGAGGAGTAATTAGAAAACTCCTTTTCAAGAACTCCTCACTATCCTTCCCTAACTCTGCCCATTACCATCTCCATCATGCTTGTGCCTTCAAAGCAGAGAAATAGCAAAAGCAGTTTCTTCGACCTCCAGTGTCCTACCACCTCCATCTTTTCCCTAGCTCTTTGATCCACCTGTGACTGACTGTGCCCAGAGTTTCTGTCCAAGGACTTCATGCCACCAGTTCCCCTCAGCCTCAAAATATTTTCAGGATGTTGCCTCATATGATGTGTGTGTGTGTGTGTGTGTGTGTGTGTGTGTGTGTGTGATATTAGAGGATGAGAGTTACTGACGAGGGGAAACAATGCAGTAGGATGTGTCATGTCATTGGGGACCTACTAGACAAGAAGAAAGAAAGGAGTTTTCAAAACCTGCCTCTGCAACCCTGATTGGGTTTGGGCAAAACATCGAACACTCATAGGTCTTATCCATTTAAAAAGAAACTTGTACTCAATGACTTTTCAGATTCATTTTCTTTTTTTGTCCTATTTAAAAATCTTTAATAATATTTCATTTTCCTCAATTACATGTAAAAACATTTTTTAACATTCATTTTTTTTTTTAAGTTTTGAGTTCATGCCCAAAGGGCTATAAAACTATGCATACCCTTTGATCCAGCAATACCACTATTAGTTCTGTATCCCAAAGAGATCATAAAAAAGGAAAAGTACCTCCATGTACAAAAGTAGTTATAGCAGCTCTTTTAGTGGTGGCAAAGAATGAGAAATTGAGACAATGCCCAGCAGTCTGAAAATGGCTCAACAAGATGTGGTATATGAATGTAAAGGAATGCTATTGTGCTATAAGAAATGATGGGCAGATGGATTTCAGAAAAACCTGGGAAGACTTACATGAAGTGATGCTGAATGAAGTGAGCAGAACCAAGAGAACATTGTACACAGTAGCAACAACATTGTGTAATGATCAGTCTTGATAGACTTAGCTCTTCTTGGCAATATAGTGATCTAAGACAATTCCAAAAGAATCATGATGGAAAATGCCATCCACATCCCCAGAGAAAGAACTATGGAGTCTGAATGCAGGTCAAAGCATAATATTTTCACTTTTTTGTTTTTTCTTTCTTGTGTTTTTTTTTAACTTTTGCTTTAATTCTCCTTTCATAACATGACTAAAGTGGAAATATGTTTAATATGATTGTACACATATAACCTATATCAAATTGCTTGCTGTCTTGGGGAGGAAGAAAATTTGGAACCTAAAATCTTATAAAAGTGAATGTTGAAAAGTATCTTTACATCAAATTGAAAAAATAAAATATTTTTTTAAAATATTTTAATAAATCTTTGAGCTCCAAATTCTATCTCTCCCTCCCCTCCCCTCTCCCTGAGATGGTGAGCAATTTGATACAGGTCATATATCTGCAATCATGTAAAATATTTCCATATTAGTCATTTTGAGCAAGAATAGAAAGGAAGGAAGAAAGGAAGGAAGGAGGAAAGAAAGAAAGAAAAAGGAAGGAAGGAAGGAAGGAAGGAAGGAAGGAAGGAAGGAAGGAAGGAAGGAAGGAAGGAAGGAAGGAAGGAAGGGAGGGAGGGAGGGAGGAAGGAAGGAAAAAAGAAAGAAAGGAGGAATAGTATGCTTCAGTCGATATTCAGACAATATCAGTTCTTTCTCTGGAGGAAGATAGTATTTTTCATTAATAGTCTTTGGGATTGTCTTGGATCATTGTATCACTAAGAATACACAGTCACTGCTAAGAATACTGTCATTCACAGTTCTTCATCATACAACATTTTTGTTACTGTGTACAATGTTCTCCTGGTTCTGTTGATTTCACTTTGTATGAGTTCATTTAAGTCTTTCCAGGTTTTTCTGAAAATCATTCAGCTTACCATTTCTTACAGCACAATAATATTTCATTTCAATTCAGCTCCCTTTTCATTCTTTATCCTGTAATTCTATGAATTCTAGGCTCTATTTTTGTCTCAGGCAACACTTGGTTCCCCCACAAACACACATAATTAGCTGCACTCTCATGCCTGGAAAAAATGTTGCCCTTGGTATTCTTCTTGCTAAAATACTGTCTTCATCATGTCACTTCCCTGCCGAAAAACCTCGAGAAGGCACTTCTTTCTTTTCATGTAAATTCTAAATATTTCTACTTGACTTTTGAAGCATACGTAACCTAGCACTTAACTTTTCAATCTTACTTCTATATAGACATACACATATACATACATATACACATATATGTTTATATACACAGACATGTATATGTGTATGTAGGTGTGCATACATGTATGTTTATATGTAAACACACATATGTGTGTATACTCTGTTATAGTCAGGCTGGTCTCCACAGTGCCCCTTAAACATACCATACATTTTGCATCTATTTATTTTTACTGTGTAGATTGTCAGACCATTCTATTTTGAGCAATTACAGAGCTCATTACTTAATGAAAAACAACTCCAACCTTTCCATATAAAGATCTTCAAATATTTGAAGACAGCTATCCTATCCTGTTAAATAGTCTCAATTCCTTCAACTATTTCTCCATGAATGCCCTTACTCTAGTTGCTTACCCTCTATGGGATACTCCCTAGAGTAGGTGTTTCTTCTAAAATGTAATGCCCAGAATGGGACATGTGATCTTGACAGGGACATTGGACATTTCATCTCCCTAATTATGGACATCATGCCTCTTATTGAAGAAAGGAAAGGGTATGAATTTATTAAGATCCTACTATGTGATTTTCACAACAACTCTGGGGTGGGGGAAGTGCTTTTATTGTTCTTATCTTACAGTGGAATAAACTGAAGACAGTTACATGATTCATCCATGGTCACATAGTCATCAGCCTCAACTTCACTCTCTTTTTCAGAATCATTGAAGTTCAGTGGCAAGATAAAAGTCAGGATAATTGGTAATGGCCCAGGATGCCATGCATGACCTTGGTGTTCTTGATATTTGACCAAGCTCCAAGTGCTACACAGTTCCTGCCATTGGAACAAATAGATTCTCACCCACCCATTCCATCAGGGGAAGTCTTCACATACTTGTGTTAGACACTCTCCTAAGTCACAGATGGGTTAGAGGCCTGTTGGTTACCTTCAACCTGGTTTAGCCTGACTACTGAGAGGGCTTACCAGGGTGTGGCTGCTGCATAGGCTATAGCTTCTTGGAACCACAGGGAGAGTTGAATGGTAGGTAGATACCAAAGCTGGATGAGCAGTCCTGAAGAAGGCTCAGCATGCCCTCATACCAGAAGTACTAGGTCTCCTTGAACACCTCAAATACTCTAGATTCTATTGTATTAATTTTTCAAATCTCAGATTGTTAAGGAGTTTTTTCAATGAGATCTTCTGGACCAAACTCTCTCATCTCCATCTGGAAACTCTCAGGTCACTAAATCTAGTGGTCTTAGACAACCACCAAGTCTGCGAGATGCAGATTATATATGACTGAGATTTTTCACTCTCCTAGGAGCAGTTTCAAAAAGCCTCTGCACATTGTTGAGCATGGAAGGAAAAAAGAAGTTTATGGAAGATCAATGGTACTATCACACTTTCCAACTCAAAAATTTTATTGTTGAGGAGGAGCCAAGATGGTGGAGTAGAAAGACATACATACACTGGCTCTTCCTACACAGCCCATAAAATATGTGTAAAGAAAGACTCTCAACAAATTCTAGAGCAGCAGACGTGGAGAACAACAGAGTGGAGGAGATTTCCAGTCCAGGGTGACCTGAAAGGCTGATGAGAAATGTCTGTCACACCAGATGTGAAGCGGAGCCCAGCCCAGCCTGGGCCGCATGACGGGGCTCTGGGAGGAGGACTCAAGCAGGCCTCACAGGCAGAATCCTCAGTCACAGTAGCAGTGGTTTGCAGAACCCTCAATCCACATGTGCCAAAGGTCAGTGAGAGGGTTTTTTCAGCTGGTCAAGAAGGGAAAAGGGCCTTCCCATAACTCCATTCTTGGGTAGCAGCTGCAGAGGCCACATAGGGTGGGCAGCAGCAGTTCCCACAGCAACCCCTACAGGAGCCTGCATCCATTGTTGGATCAGAAAACCTCTGGGGGCACTGAGAAGCTGATTCTTATCTCAGCCCTGTGTAGAGGCCCTGCAGCAGTTGATCATTATCTCACCCTGAAGGGTGGCCCTGCCCCTGCAGCTTATCTGAATGTCAGCCCCCAGTGCTAGCTTGACAGAACTGGAGGCCAGGTGGTTGTGAAGAGGAAATTCTGCTAAAATTCTGAGCACAAAAATTTCTTCCTGCTCCCAGACCAGTGTACACACTTGATTGTGCCACCTTAGAGGAACTGAGATCTTACAGATTCCCAGAGTATAACCTACTCTTGACAAAGGACCCAAAAGTCAAGTAACTGGTTGGGGAAATGCTCAAAAAAGGGAAAAAAAATAAGACTGCAGAAGGTTACTTTCCTGGTGAACAGATATCTTCTCCCATCCTCTCGGATGAGGAAGAACAATACTTACCATCATCAGGGAAAGACATAAACATCAAGACTTCTGTATCCCAAACATCCAAAATAAATATTCAATGTTCTTGGGCCATGGAAGAGCTCAAAAAGGATTTTGAAAATCAAGTAAGAGAGGTGAGGAAAAATTGGGAAGAGAAATGAGAGAGATGCAAAAAATCATGAAAAGTCGGTCAACAACTTGCTAAAGGAGACCCAAAAAATGCTGACGAAAATAACACCTTTAAAAATAGGCTAACTCAATTGGAAAAAGAAGTTCAAAAAGCCAATGAGGAAAAAACTGCTTTGAAAAGCAGAATTAGTCATATGGAAAAGGAGATTCAAAAGCTCACTGAAGAAAACAGTTCTTTAAAAATTAGAATGGGAGGGCGGAGTCAAGATGGCGGAGTAGAAAGACTCACTGTAAGCTAGCGCCAAACCCACAGCCCATGCATTTAATGTAAGAAGAGCACCCCACAAGTTCTGGATCACTGCAGGTTGTGCAGAAACACACGGGAAGAGATTTCCATTCCAGAGAGCCCTGGAGAGCGGTCCCCAGGGTCTGTTGCGCCCTGGAAAGCGGACCCCACCCCAGCGCTGCCCTGGCCACGGCCCCAGAAAAGCTGATCCGAGCAGGCTTCAGGGACGGAAGCTCCGGCGGCCGGGAAGGTCCCTCCGACCACAGACACTACAGGTCAGTGAGAGACACGTCTGAGCTGGCTGAGAGGGGAGTGGGGTGTCTCCATGACTCGGGCCCCTTCGGGAGGAAGCTGCAGAGGCAGGGGTGGGAAGCGGCAGAGGCAGCAGCGGCGGCCCCCAGGATTCCCCGAGCAGGCAGGCAGAATCTTCATTACTGAAAGTCTCTGCATAAACAACCTGAAGGAGCTGAGCCTGGGACACGGCCCTGCCCCACCTGCTCCATCACTGAAGGTCTCTGCATAAAGCCCCTGAGGGAACTGAGCCTGGGAGGTGGCCCTGCCCCCACCCCAGCACCAGAACTAAAGCTCACATTGAATAGCAGCCACAGCTGCCAGAGAAAGCCTATTTGAATCTCAGACCCCAAGCACTAGCTGGGCGGATCTAGGCAGGGATGGACAGGAATCTCAGAAGTCAAGTAACAGGCTGCGAAAATGCCTAGAAAAGGGAAGAAAAATAAGACTATAGAGAGATTTTTTGAGCAGATGCAAATGATCCCGACTTTTGGATCTGACGACGACGAGGAAATATTCTTGCCATCAGGGAAAGACATGGAGGGCGGGGGCCTCTGTATCCCAGACATCCCAGGGGGTTATCGGGTGGGCTCAGGCCTTGGAAGAGCTCAAAAAGGATTTTGAAAAGCAAGTTAGACAGGTGGAAGAAAAACTGGGAAGAGAAATGAGAGAGATGCAAGAAAAGTATGAAAAACGGGTCAATACCTTGGTAAAGGAGACCCAAAAAAATTCTGAAGAAAATAACACCTTGAAAAGTAGGCTCACTCAATTGGCAAAAGAGGTTCAAAAAGCCAATGAGGAGAAGAATGCTTTCAAAAGCAGAATTAGCCAAATGGAAAAAGAGGTTCAAAAGCTCACTGAAGAGAATAGTTCTCTCAAAATTAGAATGAAACAGATGGAATCTAATGACTTTCTGAGAAACCAAGAAATCACAAAACAAAACCAAAAGAATGAAAAAGTGGAAGAGAATGTGAAATATTTCATGGGAAAAACAACTGACCTGGAAAATAGATCCAGGAGAGACAATTTAAAAATTATGGGACTACCTGAAACTCATGATCAAAAAAAGAGCCTAGACATCATCTTCCATGAAATTATCAAGGAAAACTGCCCTGACATTCTAGAACCAGAGGGCAAAATAAGTATTGAAAGAATCCATCGATCACCACCCGAAAGAGATCCAAAAAGAGAAACTCCTAGGAACATTGTGGCCAAATTCCAGAACTCCCAGCTCAAGGAGAAAATCTTGCAAGCAGCTAGAAAGAAACAATTCCAGTACTGTGGAAATACAATCAGGATAACCCAAGATCTAGCAGCTTCTACATTAAGGGATCGAAGGGCGTGGAATAGGATATTCCAGAAGGCAAAGGAACTAGGACTCAAACCAAGAATCACCTACCCAGCAAAAGTGAGTATAATATTTCAGGGGAAAATATGGTCTTTCAATGAAACAGAGGACTTTCAATCATTCTTGATGAAAAGACCAGAGCTGAAAAGAAAATTTGACTTTCAAACACAAGAATGAGAAGAAGCATGAAAAAGTAAACAGCAAAGAGAAGTCAGAAGGGACTTACCAAAAGTGAACTGCTTACATTCCTACATGGAAAGACAATATTTGTAACTCTTAAAACTTTTCAATATCTGGGTAGTTGGTGGGATCACACACACCCATGTACATGCATGCACATGCACACACACACATACACACATGCACGCACATACAGAGACAGAGAGCACAGAGTGAATTGAATAGGATGGGACCATATCTTAAAAGACATTAAGTTAAATGGTGAGAGAGAAAGGTAGGGGGAGGAAAGAGGGTGAAATGGAATGGGGTAAATTATATGTCATTTAAGAGGCAAGCAGGAGACCTTTTAGTGGAGGGAAAAAGAGGAGAGCTGAGAAAAAAAAAAACAAGAAGATTACCCTCATCACATTTGACTAAAGGAAGGAATAAAATGCACACTCATTTTGGTATGAAAACCTATCTTACAGTACAGGAAAGTGGGGGAGAAGGAGATAAGCAAGGGGGGGGATGATGGAAGGGAGGGGGAAGCAATTTGAAGTCAACACTCAGGGAGGGACAGGATCAAAAGACAGAATAGAAACAATGAGGGGCAGGATAGCATGGAGGGTAATTCAGTTAGTCTTAAACAACACGACTATTATGGAAGTCATTTGCAAAACTACACAGATAGGGCCTATATTGAATTGCCTGCCTTCCCAAAGGGAATGGGTGGGGAGGGAGGGGTGAGGAAAATTTGGAACTCAAGTTTTAGGAACAACTGTTTAGTATTGTTGTTGCTACTAGGAAATAAGACATACAGTTAATGAGGAATAGAAAGTCATCTGGCCCTACAGGACAAAAGAGAAGATGGGGACAAGAGAAGGGAGGGATGACAGAAGAGAGGGCAGATTGGAGATAGGGAAAATTAGATTGCTCAGTGTATTGGGGTGGAGGGAGGGGATAAAAAGGGGAGAAAAAATTGGAACCCAAAATTTTGTGAAAATGAATGTAAAAAGTTAAATAAATAAAAATTAAAATTAAAAAAAAATTTAAAAAAATTAGAATGGAACAGATGGAGGTTAATGACTTTATGAGAAGCCAAGAAATCACAAAGCAAAACCAAAAGAATGAAAAAAATGGAAGATAATGTGAAATATCTCATTGCAAAAACAACTGACCTGGAGAATAGATAAAAGAGAGACAATTTAAAAATTATGGGACTATCTAAAAGCCATGACCAAAAAAAGAGCCTAGACATCATCTTTCATGAAATTATCAAGGAAAATTGCCCTGATATTCTAGAACCAGGGGGCAAAATAAATATTGAAAGAATCCACCCATCACCTCCTGAAAGATCCAAAAAGAGAAACTCCTAGGAACATTGTAGCCAAATTCCAGAGTTCCCAGGTCAAGGAGAAAATATTGTAAGCAGTTAGAAAGAAACAACTTGAGATTGTGGAAATACAATCAGGATAACACAGGATCTGGCAAATGGGAGAAGGGAGTAACAAGAAATAAACACTTTTGGGAAGGGACAAAGTCAAATGAAGGAATAAAAAAATAAGAGGGGATAGGGTAGGATAGAGGGCAATATTGTTAGTATTACACAACATGATTATTATGGAAGTCTTTTGCAAAATGACACATATTTAGCCTGTATTGAATTGCTTGCCTTCTCAGTGGGAATGGGTAGGGAGGGAGGAAGAGAAGTTGGAATTCAAGGTATAAGAAACGAGTGTTGAGAATTATTATTGCATATAACTGGGAAATAAGAAACACAGGTAACAGAGTACAGAAATTCAATTTACCCTACAAGAAAAGAGAGAAGATGGGGATAAGGGAAGGGTGAGGTGTGATAGAAGGGAGGGTACACAGAGGGAAGGGGTAATCAAAATGCAGGGTATTAGGGGATGGGGAAGAGGAGAGATGAGGAAAATGATTGGATATGTTACAAAGTGATGTAAAAGCAATTATTATTAAAACAATTGACTGAATTAATTACTGAGACTAAATCAGAGACATCCTTATTTTGGGGAAAAGAATTCTAGTCTGTTTCCTAGAGGCAAGTAACCTCGGGTAAAATTTGACATTGCTGGAAAAGTTAAGGTTTTAATGGTAAATTTGATTTTATGATTGCTATTTAATCAGGAACTAGAACATGTATAGAAAGGCATGTAAGACTTGCCTCAAAAGATATTCCTTAGCCAATGTAAAATTATAGTCATATCTGAAACCTGGTTATTGGAACTTACTATTTTAAAATTCTATGGGACTATTAACTGACTACTGTTCCTCTGAGTCTAACTCCAGGTGTGGATAGCAAGAAAGGCAGTCTGAGCCTCCAATCTATGATGCCAGTAAGCCTGTGAGATGCTGGTATGAACTGCAGAAAGTGACCTCATGGGAAGGGTGGGAGAGGAGCTGTTCAGCCTGGGCTGAGGTAGGATTCTCCTGACTCAATTTCCCCACTGACACCTGGCAGACTTTAAGCCTGACTGAATGCAAGTTGACAATCTCCTCCTGCCTGGAACTGACATGAAGTTGGGAAGATATTGTCTCCCTGCAACGTCCCTACTCTTGTGGCAATTTCCTGTAGTCAAAAGGTTTGTAAGCTTAATACCAGGTCTATTAGATTATAGATTGTTGGTAGGGAAATTTCCAAGGTTAAGTCTAAAATTAAGCCATTAAGCTTAGGACATTAGACCAACAACAATAATTTAAGGTCCTTTAATTCTTAGTAATAGTGGGGAGACAATTAGGTCAAGGACTTGTGAAGTGAGCCTACATAGTTATTATTTGTGTATCATTTGGTTTAATGTTAAAAAAAATTCATTTGTGGTCTATATTGCAAATACTTTAAAAGAAGTATCACCTGACCAATAGGTGGAATTGTTTTATGTCATATGAACTGTATTAAAAATGAAAAATTAAAAAAAGAAATTTAATTTTCTTATTTTATAGATGAAAAAATTCAAGCCCAGTGTGGTCAAGCGACCTGCCCAAAGTCATTTGCCTAGACATCACAGAGAAGAACTAGAATTAGAACCCAGTTCTCCTGACTCCTAATCCAGGATTACATTCAGCATACCAAGCTACATTTTTGTAGCTCATCCTTCTAACTTCTCTGTCCCAGAAACCAAAAGTCATAGGAAGCATCTTCATTCCCTGACTCCTCTTTGCTGCTTACTGTCACACGTAGTTAGTAGGAATGAGTTCTGCAGGATGAGGGGTTCCTGGGGTGGCTGGTAGATCACACATTGGTATATTCCAGAGTCCTACTTCTGGAATCTTGTGATTGTAAAATTCATCACAGAGTCGGGAGGTTTGTCTGAAAACAGATAAACTTGTCAGTCAGAACCTGATTTAATTCTCCTTTCATGTTACTCATTAGTACCAGGGTCCCCAGTTGGCCATCACTCCCTAATCTTTGCCAGGCCTTCAGGACACTGGAATACTTCCTAATGTTGTAGGCATAATGCAGAGTCTACTGTGCACAGGGGACCTTGTCATCCTGGAGGAAAAAAGAATTTTAGTCAAAGAGAAAGAAATTGAGTCACTTGCCTCTTTCCCTCTATTTCCATCCTCTAATTCATTTCAAAGATGTAAAAAAACTGAGAGCTATGAAGGGACATAAGATAATAAAAGTGGCAGGGCCTGGATCCTGGACCAGATCTCTCTGATATCCTCAACCCAGGACAACAAATCTGAGCTCTCTTGACTCACATATCCCTTATTAGAACCAAATCAAAAAAAGTTTTGATATTTAGCATCAATTTTGCCAACTAAGCTTGTTTGGTCTTCATATTTAGTTCATTATTTTTAAATGCATAGTCACAAATGTCAGAGTATATGATGAGGGTAAGAGAAGGTGTAAGAAGATTGGAAAGGTAAGGGATAGGAAATGAACTTTGAACATTATTATGAGCTTTCAACATCAAGCAGAATGTTTTATATTTGAGATTTATATTTGACCCTGGTAGTAATAGAGACCTACTAACATTCATTAAGTAGTAAGGGTGGGGGATGGCATAGTCAAGTCACTTGACAGCTGAATGAAGGATAGACTGGAATGAGAGATTTGGAGTGATCAAAAGGCTACCACAACAGTCCAGGTGTGGGGTGATGAAGGTATTGAACATAGTGGTGGAAGTATCATAGGAGAGAGGGGCACATATGCAAGAGGCAAAATTCAGATAAAAACCAACAGTCCTTAACCAATGGTTGGTTGTTGTCCTTCGTTGTTGAAGAGGACCAAAATGACATCACCATGATAAAGTTAAATTTCAGTGTGTCCAACTGTGACTGATCAAGCCAATATGAGCTTGGAATGCTCTGCCACAGTTTGGGCAGAGATAGTCTGCGTGAATATTTGGGGTGGATACTCCAAATCTGCATATCCTACATTTACTTTGTGCTTTCTCAATTCTGCTTTGCTCATAGAGCACAGCACCCTTTCTGATGTGGGCATGCAATGTTGAGCGGTCCTGTGCCAGTGTTTCCCATGTTATACAGTCAAATCCAAAGTTCTTGACAGAGACCTTGAGAGTGTCCTTGTATTGCTCTTCTGACCACCATGTGATTACCTGCCCCATGTGAATTCTCCATAAAATAGTCTTTTTGGCAAGAGTACATTTTGCATTAGAACAATGTGGCCAGTCCATCAGAGTTGCACTCTCTGAAGCATTGTTTGAATGCTTGGCAGTTCAACTCAAGGGAGGACTTCAGTGTCTGGTACCTTATCCTGCCAGGTGATCTTCAAAACATTCCAAAAACAGTTCAAATGGAAGCTATTCAGTTTCCTGGCATGGCACTGGTAGACTTGCCATGTTTCACAGGTGTACAACAAGGCCAACACAATGGCTCTGTAGACCTTCAGTTTGGTAGTCAAATACCTCTTCTCTCCCAAAATTTTCTTCAGAGCCTCCCAAATACTGAACTAGCTCTGGCATTGCATGCATTAACTTCATTGTCAATGTGTACATCCTTGGAAAGTACACTACCAAAGTAAGTGAACTTATCCACAGCATTCAAAACTTATCCTTTTGTTATAACCAATGATTCCACATATGGATGGTGTGGTGGTGGCTGATGGAGCACCTGTGTTTTCTTGGTGTTCATTATTAGGCCAAAATTAGCACAGGCAGCAGAGAATTGATCCAGACTTTGTTGCATCTCAGCTTCAGAGGCTGTATTGAGCACACAATCATCTGCAAACAAAAAATCACACACCAACACTCTCTCCACTTTTGTCTTGTCTTGTAGTCTTTTTAAATTGAAGAACTTTCCGTCAGTATGGTAGTTGACCTTGATGCCATGTTCATCTTCACTGAAAGCATTTGACAACATGGCTGAAAACATCATGCCAAAAAGCATGGGAGCAAGCACACAGCCCTGTTTCACTCCATTGGTGACTGGGAAGACATGAGAACATTGTCCACTATCCAGAACCTGGGCAAATATGCCATCATGAAATTGACATACAATACTGATGAACTTCTCTGGGCAACCAATAGTTTTCCATAAGCCCTCATGACCAACAGCATTAAAGGCCTTTGTCAGATCTACAAACATTGTGTACAGACCTCTGTTCTGTTCCTGGAATTTCTCCTAGAGTTGTCAGGCAGCAAACATCATGTCAATTGTTCCTTGGCCCTTTCTGAAGTCATACTGACTCTTAGGTATGTGACCATCTTTCAAGAGAAGGAGCAGTCTGTTAGGGTAGACTCTAGCAAAAATTCTGCCAGCAATGACCAAGAGATCC
Organism: Bettongia penicillata ogilbyi; assembly: GCA_023548195.1. Classification (NCBI taxonomy): domain Eukaryota; kingdom Metazoa; phylum Chordata; class Mammalia; order Diprotodontia; family Potoroidae; genus Bettongia; species Bettongia penicillata. Next base: position 1,395,551 of record JAJHZJ010000089.1, read on the forward strand.
ACCCCCCATGATTATCACAGGACAATCAATTCCCTTTACCTTTATAGAGATGGACAGTGGAGGCATCCTTGAACTCCTGGAGGATAACCTCCTCTTGCCATATAACCTGGAAAATTTTAGTCAGCTTTTGTGTGAGTAATGGTCCCCCTACCTTGTAAATCTCAGCTGGAATAGAATCAGTACCAGGTGCTTTGCAACATGAAATTATTTTAATGGCCCTCAAAACCTCTTCTTCAGTTGGAAGTTCAATTAAGGAGGGATTGACTTCAACCTGAGGTAAACAGTCAATAGCCTCAGCATTGATTGATGATGGTCTGTTGAGAACACCATGGAAGTGTTCAGTCCATCTCTCTAAGATCATGTCCTTATCACTAATCAATGTGGTTCCATCAGCACTGAGTAGTTGTGACACGCCACGAGCTGTTGGTCCATAAATAGCTTTCAGGGAATCAAAAAAGCACTTTGGATTGTTACTATTAGCATAAGACTGAATTTCATTTGCCTTGTTCCCAAGTCAGGAATCCTGCATCTCTCTAAACTTTGCTTGTACTTTGCTTTTAATGGAATTAAATGCTGCCCTCTTAGAGGTGGATAAACTATCCAGCTGGTATATCCTGTGGAGTTCTCGTTTTTCACTGAGCAGCTTCTGAATTTCCCTATCATTTGGCTCAAACCAGTCTTAGTTTTTGTGAGTGTTCTGACCCAGATGAGGAAATGCAGTACACCAAATCTCTAAAAGCTGCCCACTTCTTTTCTGCTCCTCTGTTGCCAACTATGTGTTGACTCAACTTTCCCTCCAATTTAGTAACAAACTGTTCACACTCAGAGAAGAGCTCTAATTTGTATCAGGGATGAAAGAGAGAGTGAACACAGAAGGTATTGAGCTTGGATGACTGGGAGTGGTACCAGATAGTGGTGCCCTCAACATAAGTATTATGGAAAAAAGATGTTTCTTTTTATATATGTTGAGTTTAGGAGGATATACATTTTGAAATCCCTAATAAGCAATTACAGATGAGAGCCTGGGGATCAACAGAGAGGCTAAAATTATATGTGTAGATTTGAGAAGCTTCAGTAGGGAAATGATAATTGAATCCATCGGAGCTTATGAAATCATCTAGGAAAATAGTAGAGAAGAAAAAGAGAGCCCAGGACAGAGTCCTGAGGGGCCCTATTATGTGTGTCTTGGATCAAGATTCAGCAGAAGAGACTGAGAAGACCTAGGCAGATAGATAGAAGGAAAACAAAGAATGTTATCAAGGGGAGGAGGGTGGCAGTGTGAAAAGCTGTAGAGAGATCAAGAAAGGTGACAATTGAGAAAAGATCATTCATTTTGGCAATTAAGTAATCTTTGGCAACTTTGGAGAGATCAGTTTCAGTTGAATGGTGAAATGGGAAACTAACACTGCAGAGAGTTTTTTAAAGAGTATAGGGAAGTAAATGCATTATAGATAGCCTTTTCGAAGAGTTTAACCACAAAAGTGAGAACTCAGAAAGACCTTAGCTTAAAAGGGTCAATTTCTCCCACTGCATTCTGGGTCATTTCCAGTTGCCCCTGACTGATACCTGGTCACTGAACCCAGATGGCTCCAGAGAGAAAGTGAGGGTAGTGACCTTGCACAGCACTCCCTTACTCAAATCAAAGTCAATTGCAAGTCATGTCATGGTCCTCTTACAGAACAAAGGACAAACCACACACAATCACAAAAGAGAAGACAGATACAGGACAATATCTAATGTAAATGAATAGATCAAGTGAGTTTTTCAAAGATATGGACAATATGGGCATATCTGTAGGTAGTTGAGAAGCAACCAGTAGTACATGGGGAGAGATTGAACATAAGTAATAGAATGGGGACAATCTATTGGAGAGGATGAGAAGGAATGGTATCACTTGTGCATGTAGAGGGGCAAGGAAAAGAGTCACCTCATCACATGAGACAGGAAAGTAGCAGAAGACATTCAAATAATATGCGATGAGTAGGAGGGGGGAAAAGGGAACTCTTGGAGAATGGCCTCAATTTTCTCAGTAAAATAAGACACAAGTTTCTCAGCTGAAAGGGGAAAGAGAGGGGGAGTTGTAGGAGGCTTGAGGAGGATAAAAAAATTTGGAAGAGCTACTATGGGAAGTGATTCTGATGTTATTTTCAATTGGTCAGTGGCACCCAACCCTACATGACCCCATGCACTTTGTCCATGGGGTTTTCTGGGCAAAGATACTGTAGTGGCTGGCCATTTCCTTCTCTAGTGAGTCCCCATTTTACGATGAAAAATTGAGGAAAATATGGTTTAAATGACTTTCTGAGGGTCAAATAGCTAGTGTATGAGGTCACATTTGAACTCAGATCTTCCTGAATCTAGGTCCAGTGCTGTATCCACTACACCACCTAGTTAATCCATGGGCAGGTAATTAGGGAGGTATAAAAGAATTGCTTTGCATTAATAAGGGCCCAGTTGAGGTCACGTCACATTAGTTTGTAGTATACCCAGTCAACTTGATTTCATGATTTTCTCTAGCTTTGTTCATCAGCATATATGTAGGAATGGAAGAAGTGAATGGTGAGAGTAATCCAAGGTTGAGGCATAGCAGGGCAAGATCAGTGATATGATACAGGGGGAAAGGTTTCAATATGGCAATGAAGAGTCAAAGTGGTTTACCAAAAGGTCACGATGGGAAAGAGAGGAGAGGATAGCTAGTGTAGAAGTGATGGTCTGAGAAAGATCTGAGGGTAGAGGGATTGGAAGTTAAGATGTAGTTAAAGAATAGTGTTTGAGGTTGTAAGGCAGAGAGAGAAGCGGAATGAGAATAGAAGGATAATGTGTATAACCATTTTTGTGTGTGTGGATGAGGTGGGGCAGAGGAGCAGGTAAAAAAAATTGAGTAAGTTGAGGAACCATGAGGTTAGAATGTTTAAGGTTGTATCAATTGAACGCTGAAGTACCCTAGTATGAGAGTACAGCTAAGGAGGAAAGACTAAGTCAGACACTGAACTCATTGAAAAAGATGGGGAGAAGTCCTAAAAATTAGTAGACAACAGCTACACCATATCCCATTCAACATGTCCCAAGCTTGTGTTTTGGTTTTCCCTGAAACCAACTCCTTCTCCTCACTTCCTCATTTCTGTCAATTACACCATTTAAGTAATAGTTATCCAGCCTCAAAACCTTTGAGTCATATGTAGTTCAATCTCATTCTCTTATGTACTGACTCCTACTGATTCTGCTAGTGACTTCAGAATTTATTTCTTACTCTCTCTTCTCAATGTCATTGCCTCAATTTTGTCCTTACTATATTTTTTTTTCAAAATTCTCAACATTGTCCAAGTTTTGGGGACAAGAACTCACTATTTGACAAAGACTTTGGGAAAACTGGAAAGCAGTTTGGCAAAAACTAGGTGAAAACCAACATATTTCATACCATATGCCAAGATTCTTATTTTGGGTATGTAATTTAGACATAAATGATGATACCATAAGCAAATTAGGTGACAGTTTACCTGTCAGATCTATGGATAAGGGAAGAATTTATGATGAAACAAGAGATTACAGGATATAAAATGGATAATTTTGATTGCATTAAATTGAAAAAAAGGTTTTGTATAAACAAAATCAATGCAACCAAGATTAAAGGGAAAGCAGAAAATTGGGAAGAGGGAGGATTTTACAGCAAGTTTCTCTGGTAAAGGCCTCATTTCTCAAATATATAGAGAACTGAGTCAAATGCATATGAATCATCCCAAGTTATTTCCCAGTTCATAAATAGACAAAGAATGTGAACAGGTAGTTTTCAAATGAAGATATCAAATCTATCTATAATCATATAAAAATGTTTTAAATTACTATTCATTTGAGAAATGCACATTAAAACAACTCTGAGGTACCATCTCATACCTAGCAGATTAGCTAATATATCAAAAAAGGAAACTGGCAAATGTTGGAGGCGATGTGAGAAAAGTGGAACATTAATACTTTATTGGTGGAGTGTGAATTGATCCAACCATTTTGGAGAGCAATTTGGAACTATGACCAAAGGGTTATAAAATTGTGCATACCCCTTGACCCAGCAATACCACTACTAAGTCTGTATCCCAAAAAGATTTCAAAAGAAAAAGGGAAAAAGACTTATATGTATAAAAATATTTATAATAGCTTTTTTTGTGGTGGCAAAGAATTGGAAATTGAGGGGATACCTATGAATTCAGGAATGATTTATAAGTCGTGGTATTTGATTGTGATGATATACTATTGTGCTATAAGAAATGACAAGCAGGATGCTTTCAGAAAAACCTGGAAAGACTTATATTAACTGATACAAAGTGAAGCAAGAAGAACCTGGAGAACATTGTACACAATAACAGCAACATTGTAAAATGATTAATTGTAAATGACTTCATTTTTCTCAGCAATACAATAACCTAAGACAATTCTATACAACTCATGATGAAAAATGCTCTCCATATTCAGAGAAAGAACTATAGAGTCTGAATGCAGATCAAAGAATACTATTCTCTTTTTTTGTTGCTTGGTTTTTTTCTTTCTTGTGGTTTTTCCTTTTTGTTCTGATATTAATGTGGAAATATGTTTAATATGATTGTACATTATAGCCTATATCAGACTGCTTGAAAAGGTCACTGGGTCTAGAGTCAAAAAAAAACCTGAGTTTAAATCTGGCCTCAGACATTTATCTGCTGTGTGACCCTTCAAAGGTCACTTAATTTTTGTCTGCCTGTTTCCTCAGCTATAAAGTGGGGATAATAATATCTACCTCCCATGGTTTTATTAGGGATAAAATGAGGTAATATTTATAAAGCACTTATTACAATATCTGGCACATAGTAGGCATTTAGTAAGTACTGGTTTCCTTCCTTTAGTTAAACAATCAGCTCTCTAGGAGAAAAAAAGTGCACATAATACATTTTTAATCGGCATTATTGACATTTTCTTCATTACTTTCATAAGTCTAAAAAATCAACAAAACAATAAGCCGCACCCCGATTTGTAGAATTTGTTGATTTCCAACATGTAAATGCTCACAATGAAAATTTAACAGTTGGTTCTCAAAAGGAAATTCAAAACAGCTCTAATACATTACTGACTACGTTACATACCTTTTGTTTTACTTTCATTAGCTAAATACAGTATGTAAAGTGAAGGGGTCAGAGATAAGACTCTTGACAGAGACATTAATTAATCATTTTGACAAAGTTATGAAATAAACTGTGAGATTTTTTTCAACCTTAGACTGAACAAGATGAGATAGAATCTTGGCACTAACAGTCTAGGCCAAGGCACTAAGAGTCTAGGACCTATAGAAAGCTCTAGCTAGTCTATCCCTTCCAAAAGATAAACAGGTATTCAAATAAGGTCCTGGCACATTTAAGAGACAAGTAGGAAGTCTACATTCACATAAGTAGTGAGACCCTGGTCAGATGGTAAGTATCTTGATCTTAGAGCACCACCTAGTGGTAAATATAAAAATTACACTCTGACTCCACCACCTAGCCACCCTTCCACTGCAGTACCCATGTAAAGCAGATGCTCCTAAGGAGATGAGAATCCTTGTATCTATATAATGAAAAGGATTGTCTTGTGTGACTTTAAAGATGAACTTTTGTCCTTTTTCTGGTTCAACTATATTAATGACTTTCTGAAGAAAAAGACAGGGGCAGATTTAGAGGTTCAGCTGTGGCATGGTGGAAAGAATACCAGACTCAGGCAATCCTAAGGACTTAAATTCAAATCTCAGTTCTGACATTTATTAGCTATATAAGCCTAGCATCTTGCATAGTATGTATGTGTGTGTGTGTGTGTGTGTGTGTGTGTGTGTGTGTACACTGATTTAAATTGAATTGAAGAAAGCCCAATGTATGCTCTAAAGTCCTCAAATTTCTTGGCCAGCACTTCCTAATTCCTAGGAATTTTTTCTAGGTTCCTTCTTCTGCTATCATTTCTTGTCATATAAATTGACTGAAGTGAGCATTAACTTCTGGTTTAGAAATTCCTAGGAGATTTTCTTCCACTTCCCAAGCACATGTCCCAGAAAAACAGAAGCCTCTCTAATATTTAGAGGCACTATGTAATGGGAGGTAAAACTGTATTCAGAGTCACAACTTCGTGGGTCAGAATCCTTGTGGAGTAGCTGGACATCAAAGTACCAAAGATCCTGATCTTTGGATAGAAAATGACCAGTATAACCAATGGAATGTGAAAGGTACTTTTTGTCGTAATTTGGCTTTGAATAGACATAAGGATATTGTGCACATTAATAAAGTACACATTTTGTATGTGTGAAGATGAATTACAGAAAAAAACAGAAACCCTTTTGCTTCGTAGCAGAAGTGGCAGTCATCCTGGACCCTGAACGGAGGGAAAAGTTGAACTTGTCCTCAATTAGATCCCTGCTAATTGATGCAGAAACACTACTGTAAAGATACTATCAAGAAAAAGAACTATTGCTTGCTATAATTTTGTACTGCCTGGTCATAAGTACGTTAGGTGCATGAAGAAGAATTAGCATTTGGTTCAGAGAAAGCCAATGCCAACAAAAGCAGTCTCGAAAACAGAGATCATGTGAATTCACATTTCTTTCCAAAGAATGAGACAAGATTACAAAATTTGGAGGAATTTTTCATGGTAGGGATTGGGAAAGAAAATTTTGTTTTTCAGGAAGCTCTTGAGAAACTTGTGAATCATTTGGAAGTTGTGAAATGTGAGATACTAGAATTTAAAAAAAAATGAAAATTAAGGGCACAGAGTAGACAAGTGGCACAGTGGATAGAGCACTAGAGTCAGGAGGACCTGAGTTCAAATGTGACTTCAAATACTTACTAGCTGTGTGACCCTGGGCAAGTCACTTAACCCCAATTGCCAGAAAGAAAAGAAGAAAAAAAGAAGGAAAGAGAAAGAAAGAAACAGAAAGAAAGAAAGAAAGAAAGAAAGAAAGAAAGAAAGAAAGAAAGAAAGAAAGAAGAAAGAAAGAAAGAAAGAAAGAAAGGGAGGGAGGGAGGGAGGGAGGGAAGGAGGAGGAAGGAAGGAAGGAAGGAAGGAAGGAAGGAAGGAAGGAAGGAAGGAAGGAAGGAAGGAAGGAAGGAAGGAAGGAAGGAAGAAAGAACACAAAAGTAACAATGTAACCAGAAATCCAAGTGACACATCAGAAGAAACTGCTCTGTTGAAACAGAAACCAAAGACTACTGAAAATGAGTGTGTCTGAAAACTAACAAAAAATACATTGCCGTGATTTAGAAAAAAGTTTCAGAACTAAAGACTCCAGTTCAAATGATCATGATTTAATTGCCCATTGGGCCCCGTCAGAGGTTCAGGGAATTCCACTAGTGGCATCTCAGTGAAATCTAAGGAAATTTAAGAGGAATAAAAGTTCAAAAGATGATGAGGGAAGTTTAAATTTAAAAGATATGTCATTTGACCCTGAGAAGTCAGCTGTCAAGAGAGAACAGATTATACCAGCAGGGAAGATAATATGCAACCTAAGTTGTCCATAAGCATCACATAATATTGGTAACCCAGTATCTAGAAATTTAGAAACTGAGATAAAGATATAAATAATCAACCAGTTGTTAGACTTGAATTCAAAGGAGAAATAACCAACTGTACATGGCATGGAAAAGCAGAGGGACTTATGTACATGCTAATAACTAGGTTATATAGTTAGACTGCTAGGCTGAGAGTCAGGAAGATGAGTTCAAATCCAGCCTCAGACACAGTAGCTAGGTAATCCTGTGTAAATCACTTAATTTCTTGTTTGCTTCAATTGCTCCTTCTGTAAAATGGAGTTAATAATAGCACCTACCTCCCAGAATTGTTTTAAGAATCAACTGAAATAAAAATTTCAAAGTGTTTAGTACAGTACCTAGCTCATACTAAGCACTATTTAAATGTCTGCTATTATCATTATTATCCATTGTTGTAAAAAAAGTTATTTGTTGTCCTTAGATAAGAGATGCCTGTAGCTTTCTCTTAAGGATTACCTCAACCCAGATGTCTTAAGTCAAATAGACTTCTTTAATAGTTATAAAAGTATTTGGCCACCCGTTCTTTCTTGTCCTTGAACAGGGAGCTTCTAGGTCAGGTAATGGAAAGAACACTGAACTTGAAACTAGGAAGACAAATTCGAATCTGCCCTTAGACACTTACTAGCTGGGCAGATCACTTAACTTCTCTGTTCCTCAGTTTCCTCATCTACAAGAAAGGGATAAAATAATAGCACCTCTCCTCCCAGAGTGGTCATAAGGATCAAATGAAATATATAACTTGCTATGTGAACCTTAAAGCTCTATGTAAATGCTAATATTTCAATAAAAAACACTGCCAATTGCAATCCAAATATTACCCCAGAAATCCTCAATTCAGTTTTTCTCTTGAATGATTCTCATTTCCTCTACCCCAACTCTCCAATAAAAGGTTTTACTTATCTAAACTGCCACTGAATGCTTTTCATTGGTTATGTACTCTAAAAAGGTCTGAAATGTTATGAAAACCCAATCTGCACCCACAGAAGCTAAAACACCTACTCTGAGCAAATGGTCATCTTTGGTGTGCTGGTAAATTTCCTTTCCTTTCAGTTTGGTTATTGACTTTATTTGATAACTAACCATTCAGCCCTCCTGATGAGTGAGATGCTCCCCAGGCCTTCACAAAACCCAGGCTGAAAAATTTGAAAATCTAATTAGTAATAGTCAAATGTCATCCTATAATGACAAATAGTGATATGTATTTGAATGTGCTTTTGTTTTATTTTTGTCATTTTAATTAGCTTATGAAATGTTGATTTATGTACATTTATTATTGTTATATATTTAAATATAATTTTACATGTTAATTATATATGTAGTGATTTATTTGCTTATATAAATTATGTATGTATTAATATTGATTGTTACACAGGGAAAAGTTAGTTTCGCCTTCATATCGATCATTGACGAGTCTTGGCAACAGTTTAGATACTGTGGGTGAAAGCTAGTGAGGAACAGAGGATGATGTTTGTAAACCTAAGAAACTGAGAAGGTGGTATTTCTGTCTATAGTAATAGAAAAGTTAGGAGAAAAGGCAGGTTTGGGGGAAAGATCATGAGTTCAGTTTTGAGCATGTTGAATTTAATATGTCTACATGTAGTTTGAAACGTCTGAGAGGTGGTTGGACATGTGAGACAAGAGATTAACAGTAAGAAAAATTTTTTTAAAAATCATATAAACATTTGAAACCTTTGGAATGATTAAAAAAGGACTATCAAATTATTAGGAGAAATTTGGGAGGTTGAGACTTTTTAAATAAAAGGTTAGCTTTTAGTTTAAAAAAAAATTTTTTTTAAATAAAGGAGGTTCTTATATATGCCACTGACCTACAACTTCCGTAGCAAGAAGAAAATAACAGAAGGGAAAGAGAAGACAGAAACAGCAGGAAAAGAGGACTGTGGGAATTGAATTGAACAGCTGGCAGTTTGGGAAAATTGTTGAGTCAGAGCTGTGGAAGTTGAAATCAATTAAGAGATGATTCTGTCCCTGTGATTTTGGAGTGTAGGAGAGAAGTGGTATCATGGTCAATAGCTCAAACACTGTTGGTAAAGCTTGTATCAAGAGCTTGTTGCTCTCTGCTGCCACTTCTGGCTTAAGAAGGAAAAGCATAAGAGGTGTTCCGGGGCTTCCTAAGCCTGAGAAGAGAAAGGAATTGTGTTCTGATTGGACAGCACAGCATCCCTGTGAGTGAGTGATTGGACTGGTCCAAAGGTAACCAATTTGATGATTTTGTCAGTTTTCTGTTTTAAAGAGAACTATATTCACAGTAAGAGCTAATATTTTCTACACAGTCAAGTAGTGAGCAGAGAAGCAATTTCTTATAGGGAAAATGTTCCCGAATGGAACAATAACACAGAAGCCTGTACTCTGAAGTTATGAGTTATCTTAAACATGAAATTTTCTCTTTCATATGTTTCCTTGCTAGTTCCCATAAGTGTGTTTCTCCTTTTTTCCACCATTCCTATTGAGTACATTGGTAGGAATATGATCTGAGTTTCTACGTGTATTGGATGAATTTTATTATTAATAAATTTGCCTTAACATGTAAGTACCTATATCATGTAACTATTATATATTAATTGTATTACATATGGTATTATATATTACATATAATTGTATTACATATATTATATATAATTATATTACATAGTTATGCTATCCTGCATTACATTGTACATAATACAATTGTATTACATAATTATGCTAATTATAGCATATAATATAACCTTTCTTTTGCCATATTAAGTAAATAATTATTTTTAATATATAAAATTGTCAATCTAAAATTTTGCAAGTAATTTATTTAATAATGGAGCAAATTTTATTTAAATGTTTGACAAAATTCATTTACAAGTCTCTCTAGACATGTTTCTTTTTCTGAGATTGGGTTACTTAAATTTTTATGTTTCTTAGTCTGTTAACCTCAATATTTTATGGTTTTGTAAATAATCAACCATTTCATTTAAGTTGTCAGTTTCATTGGCATATAACTGGTATAAATAGTTTTTTAAAAAAAAAAATTTCCTTTATTTCTTCATCTGTATGAGTTTTCCTTTTTTCATTCCTGATTTTGATAATTTTGTTTCTCTCTTGCATGATAGGTGAGTAAAAGAGATTGCAAATTGGCTAATGAATTATCTCTTATGTTCCCCTCCTCCCCCAAAAAAACTTGCTCCTAGTTTCATTTAACAATTCGCTTTTTTATTTTTCTTTTTTACTTTTTTATTTTCTTTATTTTACTTTTCTTTGATTTTCAAAATTTCTATTTTATTGTTTAACTGTGTTTTTTATTTTTGCTTTTTCTAACCTTCTAGTTGTATGCCTATTTCACTGATCTATTATTTTTCTCTTTTATGTATTATGTTTAGTGATATACATTTTCTTCTAAGGATTGTTTTGGCTGAGTGTAAAAATTTTGGTATATTGTCTCATTGTTATCATTTTATTTGGTAAAATTAGTTTTCTTTCATCTACAAAATCTTTAGCATTATTTCATTTAGCCTCCACTTAAGTTTGAATTATTTCTTCAATCGAACCTCCTGAAACAAATTTCAAATTGACAAAATACCCAGATATATAAAAGTCTAAGTTAAGAGCTTCCAGGAGAAAAGAAATACTACAGTCAAAAAAAGAGCTGAACAAGGTATCACATAAGTGTGTACTGTAAGGAGGTCCAAAATTAATCTCACATTCTCCTCAAGGTCTTTTCAGGTTCGTCGGTCAATTTCTTGTGCTCTTTTTTTTTTTTTTTAACTACGTGTGTGAGTCTTAGAAACGGTTATCCAAGATATCCAAGGATTGTACTTCCAGAGGGTCCTTCCCATTTTCTGGTACTTTGAGCATAATCCTGGCCAATGTGAAAGCTCTCTCCTTTCACCTTTAACAAAGGGCTATGATGAGAAATTTATTGCAATCTGGCGCTCTTAAGGATTTGATAGTATCTCATGGGTCTGAATTTCCATTATATTACTAGGGATAGAAAAATGTGTCTTTAATGGATGACAATTAAATATATGTTGTGAACTGTTGGTCTCAAACATTGAAAAGAAATTCATTAGACAATGTTTACATATCTCACCTGAAGAACACCTGGAAGTGTAAATAAACATAAAAACTATATTAAGCTGCTTTAAAGCAATATGTACAGGTAAAAAGTTGCAGTTGGAGTTCTTTTAACTTTAAATTTGTACCAAGTCTTTTAAATATTGAAATTTTGTGGAATTTTTTTGCTTCTGTGTTTTACTTTCCCATCAGACTACATAAGAAATTGTGCTCTTGCTATTAGTAAAGGGGCTTTCACTGAAATCCAGACTTCAAAGGATTTCTTTTATTTTTCCATGTTTGATTTGAGAGGAAGGGTAGTATGGGTGATTGGATGGGTAGGCAGTGCTTATTCATCATTCATATCTATCCTATGAGCTTTCTGGAGGTGCTTATTTTATTAAAGTTTGTTAAACATCTCTTTAATATTAAAGAGTTTTATAAAGAATTTAATATTAAATTTAATTTTAATTTAATTTAATATTAAAATTAAAATATTTAATATTAAAAAGAGCTAAAGTATCAAGAAACCACAGTGAGTATCACACAATATTATACAACAACTATTATAAAGGAAAGGTAATTTTGAACATGATATGGCAAAAATCAAAAGAAAAAGATTTCTAACCAATAATATCCTGCTAAACTGAGCACAAGTTTTTAGGGGGAAATAAACTTTTTATAGGAATACTTTTGAGCATTTCTGCATGAAAAACAACAGAGATGAAAAAAATCTTTCAAGAACAAACACAGGAAATAAAAGAGAGCTAGAATTTTTTTTGAGCAAATGATAAAATGCTTATCTTCTAATAATGTCCCTTTGGAACCACAATATGTATTAAGCACCTAGAGTAAAAACAGAGCAAATGCAGGACCTGGGTGTGGTTTTATTCTCCTTTTTTGTTGGGATTTGTTTTGTTCTTTTTATTTTAGGAGAAGAAAGAGAAAGAAAGGGAAAAAAGAATATGCTAGAAAGGAAATGAGGAAGAAAAGAGAATTATCATAGGCCAGAGAAATATATTACAAATCTAAAAGAGAAGAAAAATTTCCTAACCCCTACAACCAAAATCCAAACACAGTTTGCCCAGAAGATCAATCACTACACCTAGAACAAAGGATGCAAAAGTTTAAAAATGAATTTAAAATATTATAAACTAAATGAGAGCAGTAGCAGAAAGAATTAGGAAAAAAGAAAGCAATAGATGAAAAACTTGGAAAGGGATTAATAGCTTAACAGAAAAGATAAAAAAAAATCTTGCCCAAATTATAGATTCCTCTCAAATTTTAATGGATCAAGCAGAAAATGAGAACCCCAAGAAACAGCTAGAAAAAATAAAACTAAGTCAAAAGACTAAAAAAAAAAAGATGAAAATGTAAGGTATTATTTAACAAAAAAAAAAAAAAAAACTTACCTAGAAAACAGATCAAAAAAAGGGATAATTTTAGAATCATTGGACTACCTGAAAGCCAAGACCTAAAGAAAAGAAATCAGACAACATTATTCAAGAAATGATAATAAAAAACTGCCTGTCTCTCCAGAAAATAAACTGAAAACAGAGAGATTTTGCCTCCTAAAAGAAACTCCAAATAAAAACTTTCAGGAATATCATAGCCCAAAGACAGGGAGGGCTTCCAGGTCAAAGTAAAAAAAAAAAAAAACTTCAAACAGACAGAAAGAAAGAGTCCAAGTATCAAGTACCAAGGGAGATCACACAAGATTTTGCTGCTATCTCTGTAAAGAAGTGGAAAGCATGGAATGTAATATTCCAAAAGGCAAAAGGTGTAGGCTTATAAATAAGAATAGCTTTCCAGGAAAACTAAATATAATCCAAGGCAAGGAGATAAAGGAAGAAATAGACCTTTAATGAAATAGAGGGGTTTCAAGTATTCTTTAAAAAAATTTTAAAGGTCAAAGCTGAGTAGAGTAGGAGTGAGTTTTATTACATTATAGTGATCTTAAAAGAGAAAAGGAAAGTGAAAGGGAGGTAAAAATGACATGCTAAACAAGATAAGAGGAGAGAAGGAGGAATGGGAGAAACTTACCTCACATATTCAAGGATTATGGGGGAAAGTGCAAGTAGAAGTCTACACAACAAGGCAGGAGTAGGGAGAGTGGGTATCACTTGAACCTCCTCACTTTGAGCTGATGCAGAGCAGAGTAAGCAGAACCAGAAGAATAATTTATACAAATTATAACAACATTTTCAAAAAGAACAATTTTGAAAGACTTAGGAAGTGTAAAGTGAAAAATAAACGGCATTATATGGCTAGTCACCATTTCAGGACATAAGTTATGGACTAAATCCCCACAATGTTCGCTCTAGGATATCACCAACATTCACCTGTTCACCATCATCATGACCACACTTTGGGTGAAAGGATCTGGGCTCTATTTTTGTGGAATCTAGTACTCTACTAGGCATAGCACTTCTGTCCTCAAGAGAGTCTACCTGCTAGTGTCTCCAAGTAATTCCTTTCTCTGAGAAGGAAGAACATTGGGAGGAGGGTATCTTTGAAGTATCCTGATGGAAGCTATCACCAGGATATATTGCACTTGGTGCCAGTTCCACTGCAGAAGTTCCACTGCAGAATAGTGGTGACAACAGCTGAGAAAACAGTCTAATCATGGATACTAGGAAAGAAGACAGCTTTTCTCTAGGCTTCACAGGATTCCACAAGGACAGAGACCCCACAGGGGCTAAAAGGGAAGATAGACCTTGGGAGAAGGACATCCGAATGAAGAGATCCTGACAGCAGCAGCCTAGGGCAGTTTCACCATGTTGGCATTGTGGATAGAGGACTATGAGGCTGGGCATAGAGGTGATAATCTCCATAAGGAAGAAGCCCTTTCCACAGATGTTAATGACCTCAGACAAAACTCTGTTTATCACCTGTTAGTTTTGCCCCAGAAACAGACCACCTTCCTGCAAAGTTCAGTATTTCAATTTCTTCATACCTCCCTTTCCTTTCCCATCAACTCTAACAATATCTCTGAGTTGCCATATAAAGTCGTCTTCCTATATAGAAAGCTTATCCTGGCTACTTCCTGTTCTTTCTTTTTTGCCTTAGTCTTCCATCTTCCTTTTCTGCTATTCCCCAGATGCTACATTCCAATGTACTTTGTACATGCCTCCTACAAGACTGTACCTTGAATGTATTTCTGCCTCACCTCTACATGGCAGAATTCCTAACTTCCTTGAAAGCTCAGTGCAAATGATACATGGAAGTCTCTTCTGCTTTTCATGTCCCAGTTGCTAATTCCCTCTCCTTGGAAATTACTTTGCATAGATTTTGAATTTAATTTTCTTTGTATAAGTTGTTTGGTTGTTGTAAGGTCCTTGAGGGCACAAGCTGCTTTGCTTTTGTTTCTATATCCCCAGTGTCTGCTGTATGGTAAACACTTCATACATGCTTACTGAAATGAACTGAATCTCATCCTTCCACACTCATTGCCACACTCTTGCTTCCCTGGGCTCTCCTCCCCCAGGTCACAGTCAGGTCCAGCTTATGCCTTGCCTTGCTATCTCTGAAACTAGCACCCAACCAAACTGTGATTTTCAAAGCAATCTTACTTCAAGGAGCCACAGACAAAAATAAAAATAAGGAAACAAAGGGGGAAGTTGCAATGAGGTCTAGATACGCTAGTGGTAGATAGGTATCACCAGTCTTTATTGAGCTGTTAATGGAACTTTCATACCTTTCCTCACCATACACTGACTCAGCATCTCTGTTGTGGTTTTCTTGGCTTGTGAGTCAACCCACTTTATTCACTTTTGATTTCTGGGGTTGTTTCTTAACAGTTTCTCCACTTGTTAATCCCACGCAGTCTCACAGTACAATAACCTTAGGAGTTAGTGGTGGGCTCCCACAAAAGAGCCAAGGTTTTGTTTATATTCTCAGAAACTCCAGTCTGGAGCATGGCATACAGTGGGGACAAACTAAAGGCACTTTAAAATGTTACTTGGTCACTTCTTCAAAAGGGCTACAGTTTCATTAGGATGAACACTTAATCACCTATACATACCTGATGCCCTCCAGGCTTTAAGAGTTGGTCTTCCTCTGTTTCTGTGTCCAAAAGAATTCATTCCCCAGAGGCCAGGTTTCTGGCAAATGAAGTGAAAAAAAAAAGCATTTATTAAGTGTTTACTATATGCCAAATATTGTGCTTATTGCTGGGGATACCCTTAGAACAATGAGACAATTACCCTCAAGAAAATCACATTCAAATAAAAGGGTAAAGAACATAGGTGAGATTTGATCAAGGAAGGATACCTTTGTCTCTGAAGTGATAAGGAGCAATGAGGCAGTCAATTGACATACTCTCTACAGAATCAATCAATGATACAATCAATTTGACTACAGTTTGCTGAGTTGGAAGTGGGAAGGGGGGGAGGGGGCACCAAGATAGAATTCATTTGAATGAACATGATCCTAGAGCACCAGGATCATGAGTTCAGAGCTTAGTGGCTTAACTCCTCCTGGGTGTGGTCTCTGGAGGTCTGGTTTGTAGGGTAAAGAGCAAAAGGTGGCTGGAATCAAATGAATCAACATACTTCTGGAGTGGAAATACAGAGCTGATTAAGTGCTATACCTCCTCCCTGGCACAGTTTCAGGATGATGAAGCAGTAGTATCTGAGATAGCAGGCACAAATTCCATAACTGGGTCAATATCCAAAGTCTTTCTATCTGGGAAAGATCCATCAAAGCTTATTCTCTGCTTAATTCGAAGGGATTGGCTGGCCAAAGAACAAATCATAGAAATAAGTGATCAATTCACCAAAGAAAACGACAAGATGTCAACACTTTACTGGGGGGATGGGGCAGGGGCAGGAAAAATGCACCCTAAGCAATCCTTCAGGAAATTTTTATATTTTTAAACACTTTCATCGATGAAGGAGAGAAAGAACAAATCACTGAATTGGGCATACAACTTAAAAAAAAACTAGAAAAGCAACAACTCAAAAAACCCTCAATTAACAGCGAATTAAAAATTCTGAAAATCAAAGAAGACAGTAACCAAACTGAAAGAGAAAAGTGAATTGATAAATAAAAACAGGAGCTAGAATTGCCTGGCTTGGGGATTGGTTTTGTGTTGTTATTGTTTTTTTAGGAGGGGTGAGGGAGGAAAAAAATATAAACAATAACCCAGTCTAATTTTAGGGCATTCAGGCAGCACATAGGATAGAGTGCCATGTCCGAAATCAGGAAATCTCATCTTTCTGAGTTCAAATCTCTCCTCAGACACTAGACCCTGGACAAGTCACTGAACCCTATTTGCCTCAGTTCCTCATCTGTAAAATGAGGTGGAAAAATAAATGGCAACATGAGGGGTGAGGGAAGAACTGTGGAGTGCAAAACTGCCAAAAAGAGAATGGAGCTGTTGAAAGGATGGACACTCCCCTCTCCTGCCCTCACACTGAAAAGGTAACCAAGAGTTCAGGTTCTATGAACAATACATACATCATAAATTCAGTGTTCTAATTTTTTTTTTTTGCTTTGAAGTCCTGTCTAGCTCTGACAGTTATAGGTTCTAACATTCATCAAAGCATCAGAACAACATTTAGAGCTGGGAGGGACCTTAGAGACTTTTCAATCCAATCTCCTTATTTTACAAATGATGAAATTGTGGTGGAGAAAACTTAAGTCCCTTGCCCAGGGTCACAAGGATAATGACCTTTTTTTATTGAAGTTTTTTTTAACAAATCTATTTTCTCTCCTTTCTACCCTCTCACTCCCACGCTTCTGGGAAAAACAAGAATAAAAACTTTGTAACAAATATACATTGTCAAATGATATAAATTCTCTCATGGGCAATGTTCAAAAAAATTACATGTTTTATTCTACATCCTGAATCCATCACCTCTCCATCAGCAGATGGATAGCAGATTTTACCATCAGTTTTCTGAAATCATGGATGGTCATTGCACCAATTCTAATTCTTATAACTTTCAAAGTTGTTTATCTTGATAGTATCCTTATTATGGTTCTCCTGTTTGCTCATTTCCTTCTTCAATGTTTATAAAAATCTTCAAAATTGTTCATTTTCATAATATTGATCTATAGCATAAGTTGTTCTCCTGTTTCTGATCACTCAACTATGCATCAGTTCATACAAATCTTTCTATGTTTCTTGAAGAGTATCTAGTTCCTCACTTCTTACAGAGCACTAGTGTTCCATCATGTTTATATACCATACTTTGTTCAGCCATAACAAGTGTTTAAGGTAGGATGTCTCATGTTCTATCCACTATTCTGTTCTGCCTTTTTAACATTCTTTTTCCTATGATTCAAGAACAAATTCCACTACTTTAATTCCAACCAATGGCAGGTTCCTCATTCATAGACCCATTTAAATAATCTGCTTCTAAGCTGTGAGATAGGAGAAAAGAAGGGAAGATTCTTCAGACACCATCTTGCATAGGATTATGCCTCTTAGAAGAACTAGCTTCCTATTTTTGCTGTCAGTGCACAGAGCTGGAGGCTGTTTCCTGTGCCATCATCTCAGTCACAGAGCTACCCCTCTCTGCAGCAAGGAATCCTAAACACACTTTCCTAGTCAAACTTAATGTCCTTTGAGCTGGTGCTCCCTTCCCCAACCTACTTTCTTCTACTCTACCCAACAGGGGCTCATACAATAAAAGTTGCAAAGATGCTCACAACTTTTGACTCAATAATCCTTCTTTTAGGTTTATATACTAAGGAAGTCAAAGGAAAAAAGAAAGAACATATCTGTACAAAAATGTTCCGAATTTTCTCTTGTAAAAGAGAGGGAAGGAAGGAAGGGAAAAAGAAAGGAAGAAAATGATGTTCTTAATGACTGGGGAATGGACAAATAAATTGAGGCATATGGAACTTAACAATCAAAGTAACTGGATGGAGAAATACAACAATAATATACAATATCGTTATGCCATCAAAAATAATGCATATGAGAAGCAGAAAAGAAATATAAGAGCCAAGATGGCAGAGTAAAAGAAAGGACTTGCTTGAGTTCTCCCCCAAACCCTCCAAACATCTGTAAAAATGACTGAATAAATTCTATAGCAGCAGAACCCACAAAATGACAGAGTGAAACAAATTTCTGGCCCAAGACAACCTGGAAGGGCAACAAAAATGTCTGGGAGAAGAGCAGAGTTGAGTGTGGGCTGTGGTGGCATAGACAGAGCCTGAGCAGGTCTGAGGACACTGAATCATTGTAAGCTGGTACAGTTTCCAGACTTCTCAACCCCAAAACAGCAAGGACAACTTGAAAAGTCAAGTAGGAAAAGGCTATCAGGCCTGTGTGAAAGAAGAGCGCCATCTGAACCCAACCCCAGGGTAGCAGAGAAGCTGGCAGAGTGGGTGGTGGTTGCAACAGTAGCTGTTTTTGGAACTCTAAACCCACAGATTGTGGGGAGATCAAGCAATCGATCAGAAGGGGATTACAACTACTTCTTCAGTGCTGAAGCAGGGTTTTCTTATTTTGCCCTGCTTGGATTGGGTCGCAATCCTGGGTGGCAGTCCTGGGGTGAGGAAGAGTGCTGGCATGGTGGAATGAATAGGATAAAGCAAGTAGAACAGTCTAGCTGGAATATAAAGCATGTGAGGGGAAGTAATTTTAATCAGTATGAAAACATAGCTTACAGGCAGATTGTGAATGGTTTTAAATTTCAAAGAAGAGTCACCTTTGGCCCATGGGGTTCCCCTCCTATTAATGTTTTCAACTCTGGACTCATATGATCTAGCTTCAGTCTTAAGAGTAATTTAATCCCAAAAATAGGAAATCAGGCCCTTCTTGAACTCTGCCTCGTTATGCCCTCACCCTAAAATAGAACTTGAGAAAAAGCTCTTACAAAGCTTAGGCATGGCTGATGTCTAGGATCTTTCCAAAAGGATTAACAGAGTCCATTCTAGAAAACATACTCAGTGGACAAAGTAGATGTCATATATAGGACTTAAAAAAAAAATCTAACACAAAAAAATGCTTGAAATACAAAAGACTCTTGTGCGCCTTACAAATAATTGAAATATACAAGTCTATCACAACCATTATAATCTTCCCAAGAGAAAAAAAACAACATATTCACCTTGGAACTGAACATCTGGTCATGGATCTATTCCAAGAATGAAGCACTCAAAAGAGAGAGGACTCTTTAGACAACTAAAGAGTCAAATCTTCCTGGTTCAGTCATCGGTCATCTTTGGTCATAGTCCACTAGCCATAGAGACCAATAAGAATTTGCTTTGGCATTACCAAGTGTGTGTCCTTCAGCAACCATCCAGGATATCCATCTAACTGAAAGGGGCCTGAATGAATGCCCAAACCTGTGGGGACGGTGGTGTCCCAGTTAAGTAGATCATAAGGTTCCTCTGATCACACCCACTGTGGAAAAAAATAGTAAGTACTGAGAAGGAGTCACTTGAGCAAAGAATGATATCACTAGGCTTGTGCTTTAGGAATACCAATTTGGTAGATGTGCAGAGAAAGGACTGGAGAGGGTAAGACTGGAAGCAGAGAGGCCAAATATGAAGTTATTACAATGGTTGGGGCAAAAGGTGACTAGAATCTGTGCTAGAATGATGCTTGTGTGAGTAGAGAGAATGGGACAAACCCAAGACATATTGTAGCACTGAACTCAACAATATTTGGCAAACGATTTAAGGAAGAGTCTCAGATTAGAGGTGACTACAAGGCTGCAAATCTGGATAACTAGAGGACTCACAATGAAAATAAAGTAATTAAGAAGATGGGAAACTGATAATGAACTCTATTTGGAGCATGCCACATTTGGGATAAGTTTGAATTGAGTCCAGTTTACAGTTAGATCCTTTGTAGTTGGAAGAGGAAAACTGTGTACCAAACCAAGGCATGTAGAAAAAAAATTAATTGGCTTCTTCCATCTTGGAATCTCAAAAACTCATATTTTCCATGTAAGCAATAATTTGGGAGCAACTGTAGCTTCTAATGATAAGATGAAGACCCAATAAAAACAATAATAAACAGATTATCTTGTGTGAAACTTTAGTAAATACATATCTTCCCCACTGCTATTCAAGTCTAAAATAAACCACTGATTGCCTTGAAGTGAAAAACCAAACTGATACAGTCTGATTTTATATTCTGCATACTCAAAATATGACCCAGGTGTCTTGTTTTTGTTAAAAGCACCACCATCCTCTTGGTCATTTAAGATGCGCATATCCTTGAATATGACATCCTGTACTCTTTCTTCTTCTCTCTCACATATAGTCAATTACCAAGTCGTGTTGAGTCTACCTCCATAACATCACTCACAGCCATCCACTTCTATCCACTTACTGAGCCACTGTTATATATCAGACTTTCATCAACATATACCAGGATTATCATAGCAGCTTCCTAACTGGTCTCACTGTAACTAATCTTTTCCAACCCTTCCTTTATGTAATTGCCAAAATGATCTTTCTTAGACATGGCAGCTAGGGGGCACAGTGGATAGAATGTTGAGCATGGAGTTGAGAAGACCTGAATTGAAATCCTGCCTCAGACAAAGACGGGAATCTGAGAGGGTGCCTATAAATTGTTATGGTACAGAAATGTGATGAAATACTATTTTGCTGAACTCTTAGCATAATGACCATCCAAGATTCCATAGGATTAATGATGAAACATACTACACACATCCTTACAGAAAAGTGAAACATGAGAGAAATTTTATTTGGACATAGCCAAGGTGGAAATTTGTTTTGATTGACTATACTCATTTGTTACAAGGGATAAAAAAGAAAAACATGCTTTCTGAAAAATAACAAGTATAAACTCTGCCTCAGTTTCTAACTCTGTGTGAGTGGGTGGGCAAATCACATGACTTCTTTAGGCCTCAGTTTCCTCGGTTGCAAAATGAATGAGTTGGACTCAATGACTTCTAAATCTATGATCCTATGATTTAAAAACTTTTAGTGTGTCCTTGTTGAATAAAATGATATAGCCCCTTAGCCCAACATTTAAGGTGCTCCTAAGGCTGGCCCCATCTCCCTTTCCATTCTTTTGCTCCCCATAATCCTTTTCACAAACTCTAAGTCTTCACCTAACAATACTATACACTAAACATGATTCTAAATCATCCATCTCCATCTACTTAGCTTTCTCTTGTCTTCTTCGTCCATCGAATCTTCCTTAATCTCTCTAGTTTTAAGTTCTTTCTCCCTCCTCAATTTTTTTGGTCCTATACTTATTTGTATTCCTATTGTGACCGTATTTGTAGCCCCCAAGTAGAATGTGAGTTCCTTGGGAACAGGAACTATTTTAGGTCTTTGTATCCCTACCACCTTAGAATAGTGTCTAGTACTTTTGTTGACTAGATCGGTTGCAGGGAATTCCCACTGTAGAAACAACTTCCTCCAATGCAGGCTACAATTCTCTGAAACTTAGAGTCATAAAGAGCCACCTCATGCACAAGACATCAGATAGCATGCAATCAGTATTTGTCAGAAGCAAGACTCGAACTCAGCTTTTCCTAAGACCTCTGTAGAAAGAGGGTAGCCCTGGACTCAGGAAGACGAGTTCTAATCCTTCCTTATACATTTACTAGCAGTGTGACCCTGGACAACTCATCTAACCACTGTCTGCCTCTGTTTCCTCAGCTATGAAATGGGGATCATAACAGTATTGTTGTGAAGATAAATCAGATATTATTTGTAAAGTAACTAACTAACACAGTACCTAGCACTTTGGAACTTCTTAAATATTTGTTCCCCTTCTCACTTGCCTAGAACAGAACAGGCACTGGTAAAATAGATTTAGTGCTGTAGCAGACCTTAGATGCAATTGAAACCAAACCCCTCTCGATCATTTTACAAAGAGACTAAGGTCCAGAGAGAATGAGGGATTTGTCCAAGGTCATTCAGGCAGTAAGTGGTTTGGGCCCAAGTGCTCAATAAATGTTGTGTTGAGTGGAATTGAAAAGAGAGAAAGGTCACAATTTCCATAAACAGATTGAAAAGTACTTTTGAGGAAAATGTGTGGCAAGATTGATGGAATTTGGATTTTCAGAGGGTACCATGCCAACTTGGATGGCATTTTGACATACAACAACCATGCCATTTGGGGCCCCTTCAGGAAAGCATTCATATTTCTAGGTCAAACTCATTTCCATTACCCACAATATTTATTATTTCAGAGTACAAACTCCAGTCCAAAAGAGAATATAATGCATTTTTTCAAGGATAATCGTTCATGGTTGACACATGTTTCCAAGAAGATCAAGAATATGGTTTGCCAGTGAACTGATTAAAAACAAACCATAAAATATGACATAAAGTAGAAATGTTACTGTTATTGGTTTTCTTTTCTGGAGGGGGAAAGGCAAGATAATTGGGATTAAGGGACTTGCCCAAAGTTACACAGCTAGTATGTCAAGTGTTTGAGGCCAGATTTAAATTCAGGTCCTCCTGACTCCAGGGCAGGCACTCCACTCACTGTACCACCTAGCTGCTCCAAAAGCATCTGTTGTTGCTCAGTTATTTTCAGTTGTGTCCTACTCTTTATGATCTCCCATTTGCTGATCTTGGCAAAGATACTGTAGTAGTTTGCCATTTCCTTCTCCAGCTCATTTTACAGATGAGGAAACTGAGGCAAACGGTGCTAAGTGACTTGTCCAGGGTCACACAGTAAGCATCCAAGGCTGGATTTGAGCTCAGGGAGATGAATCTTCCTCACTCTGGGATCAGTTTTCTATCCACTGTGCCACTCAGTTCCCCTGTTATTATCATTAATCTTTCCATTTACATTGCTCCTTCTATCTTTCTTTCATTTCTTCCTTCTTTCCAGGAATGTAGGAAGACCAGAATAAAGGCATATCCAGAGCTTTCTTGGAACACATGCTCTACTTTAAAAGTTCATAGTCTGATTAATGTTACTGTTTTCCTGTACCAGCTGGTGGGGTATGGAGAGAATAGGGAGGGGATGCCTATTCCAAATATTCATCCAAGATGATTCTGGTTTCATGTAAATAAAGGGTAATTTGAATGGGGTTTTTCAATAAGAATGTCCTTTGCCTAGTCAAGTACCCTAACTGTGGGATTCAAAAAAACACAGAATCATCATGGCCCTGCCTAAGGGACTTCCCTCAGAAAGAGAGTCAATGAAGTCCTTAATGAATATGTTCCCTCTGTGACTTCTGCTCCATCTCTGGGTCTTTATATTATGCCTGGGAACTACTTAGTGTTACCTGGGTCTCACAACCTCATGGTAAACCCTACAAACCAGCTTCCCTTTCTCACTTCCCCATTGTTATTAAGGGCAAAACTTTAGCCCTAATTATCCCAGGTTTGAACAATGAAGCTATAGCTAGCTCACCATCCTTCAACGGATAGAAATAAGAGAAAATTAAGTCTTACTGATTTCTTCCTTCTCTGTTTCTTCATTTCATCCTTTTCTCTCCATTTTTAGGGTGACCACTCTATTCTAAAACCCCTTGATCTTCTCACTCTCCCCCTAACTACTAGGGCCTCCCTTCTAAGACTACCCTCCAATTTACTTAACCTCCAATTTACTTACCCTCCAGGGCTGTTGTGAGGATCAAATGGCATATTTATAAAGCACTTGGCACAATGTCTATTATTTTTATTATGATGTAGATTACACATGCACATACATAATTACTTACATGTTGCCTCCTCCATTAAAATGTATGCCCCTAATGGACAGAGACCATTTTTTTATTCTCTTTGTCTCTTCAGCATTTAACACAATGCGTGACTTCTGGAGCTTTGATTCATTTAATGCCATTTTGGCTCTAAGCTATAATATGCATTGGGGCATCTAGGTGGTTCAGAGGGTAGAGCAGTGAGCTTGAAACAGAAAGACTCATCTTTCTGAATTCATATCTAACAGACATTTAATGGTTGTGTGATTCTGGACAAGTCACTTCACTCTATTTGCCTCAATTTCTTTATCTGTAAAATGAGATGGAGAAGAAAATGCCAAACTACCCCTTTATCTTTGCCAAGAAAACTCCAAATGGGGTCATAAAGAGTATAACACAACTGAAAAATCAGTTGACTAACATAGCTTTCCCTCTAGTCCCTCTTCTGATCATTTTTACAAACCAGTCTTCATAAAGTACCACTCCAATCACTTATAGGTTCTCTAGTCTCAATTGCATTAAGTCTGAAGTCCTCAGTCTGCCGTGCAAGACCTTCATTAGTTGACTCTTTTTATCTACCTCAAATTTCCCACTATTTCCCCAATTAGAATATTCTGCTCCACTCAGGCCAGTCTCTTTCCTAGTATTCCACAAACCTACTAGGCTCAGTATCATTTCTATGCCTTGGCTCATGATTTTATTCAGTCTAAAATGTTCTCTTTCCCATGCCAACCCCTTCCTCCAGTTCAATTGAAGATTCATCTTCTCTGAAAAGACTTTCCCAACAGACTATCACATGGTATTACTTCCCAATTCTGAGTTCCCTCAGTGTTTGTTTATATGAAGTCTATAATCTCACCGTCAAGCATGTACCTTCATATTGTCATAGGTTGTTTTTTAAAGGGAGGTGGGGATTAAGGAAGGCTTGTGTGAAAATCCAATGGTGGTCTAGATTTGAAGTCAAAGACATCAAGCCTTGACTCTATTGTGTGTGTGAGCAAATGAAGATCACTTCACAGTTGGAGCCTTAGTTTCCTCATCTATCAATTGAAAGAGCTGGCCTGTCAAGAGTGGGGAACTTGCAGCCTTTAGGCCACATATGGCCCTCTAGGTGCTCAAGTGGAGCTTTTTGATGGAATCCAAACCTCACAGAACACTGCAGATTCCCCACTCCTGGCCTAAATGATATAAAGACATAAGGGTCCCTTCTAGAACCAAATCCTGTGATCATCTGTTGTTTTCCCATCTAGACTTGTTATATTTTTCTAGGGCAGTCAATTAACAAGCATTACTATGTTTTAGACACTGGGATGCAAATATAAAAGTAAGAACTTATTGTGGAGTCTTATCTAATTCTTCATGGCCTTGTGCACCATACAGTCCATGGATTTTCTTGGCAAAGATACTGAAGTGGTTTACCATTTCCTTCTCCAGTTAATTGGATGAAGGCAAACAGAAGTTAAGTGACTTGCCCAAGGTCACACAGCTAGTAAGTGTTGGAGGCCGAATTTGAACACATCTTCCTGACTGAGGAGCCCAGAAGGCTATCTATAATAACAACCACAAAAATAAGACAATTCCTGACCTAACATTCTGTGATTCTATAATCACTGACCCTCCTCTGAATCATTCTACTTTCAGAAGTAATTAGGAAACTTCAAGAAGTCTACAATGAGGGTAGTTTGTGGGGGGAAATATGTAATAAATGCTAGTCCAGGGGATCCTAACCTTTTGTGTGTCATGGGATCCATCAACAGTCCAGTAATAACTGTGACCACCTCAAAATAATGTTTATAAATGCATAAAATAAAATACATAAGTTTAAAAAGGAAACTATATTGAAATGCAGTTATCAAAGGGTAGTTATCAAAGTTATCCAAGTAGATCATGAGGTGGACAGAGTACAGGCCTGGAGTAAGGAAGATTCATCTTTCTGACTTCAGACACTTACCAGCTGTATGACTCTGGACAAGTCACTTAACCCTGTTTGCCTCAGTTTCCTCATCAGTAAATAAGCTGAAGAAGCAAAAGGAAAAAAAAAACATTCTAGTATCTTTGCTAAGAAAACCCCAAATAGTGTCATAAAAGTTTGATATGACTAAAAAACAACTGTGATAAATGAAAAGTTATGGTAGCAAATAATTAATAAAAGAAGTCAGTGGCACTCTCAGAAGTCAAAGATGAATCAGGGAGGCTGCTCAACACTAATATGCCCTTCAAAGAGTGGGTGTTCCTGACAGGTGAAAATCAACTCTAATTGGCTAACAATTAATGAGAGAATGAATAATGAGAGGTGGACCTATTCTAATGAGGGGCTTGGTACGTGACTGTAATCATGTAATTCATGGAAAAAGACTCACTTCAAGCCAGACCCCTCTATACAAAAGAATCTATCCTCTACCAGTCAGTGAACAATGAACAATGATGGGGTAAGAATTTCACCTACATAGGATGATCTGGGTGGGGTAAATTTTTGGACAAGGTCAGAAATGTCCTTGAGAGAATGGACTTTGAATAAAGAAATAGAAAGGGGGAAAAAACCCTGGATCCCCAATATTATTAGTATAAGACAAAAGTAATAATTTCTCTCATGGTTGAACAACAAATAATTATCAAAATATTTAAAAACAAGTTCATAACCCTAAGTTAAGAACTCTTGCTCTTTTAACACTCTATAGATTCCAGGAATTGATGTGAGTCTTTCACATTGGTCAGTGCCACCTAAGTTGAGATGTCATTCCACCTTCCTTCCAGGAAATTCACTTAACTCCTGCCTCCAAAGTATCAGCCACAAATAGAATTTATGAGGTACCTACTATGTGCCAGGCAGTGTGTTAAGAGCTGGGCAACAAATTATCACTTGGTTTTGAGCCTGGGTATCTGGGAAGATGGTGGTACCCCCAACAGTAATAGGGAAATTTGGGAGAAAGGAGGATTTATGTGAAGAAAGGGAAGATAATGAGTTCAGTTTTGGACATGATGAGTGTCATATGTTGACAGGGTATGCAGTTTGAGATGTCCAAAATGCAGTTAGATATTTGATACTATAGGTTAGGAGAGAGGTTAGAGATGGACAAATATATGAGAGTTGTCTTCATAGAGATGTGAAAGAATTATGATTTTTATAATAATTGTTATGATGTGTAATAAATATACTAAGAAATTAGATTTTTCAGAATTGTCTCTCTTGTGAGTCAGATTCACAATGCAGCTTAAACTGATCAGTCAAACTTTGACAAGCTTCTCAATCACTAGTATCCTTCTGCCTGTGTACCTGACGTGAAGCAAATCAAAGACTGTAGAACCTGTTCCTATCATAGAATTCTGGTTGGGTTCTAGTATCAACCCCCAAGGACTCAAGCAATATTGCTCCCACAGGACTCCAGAATTACTGTATAGTCTTCCATTTGTGCATTTGTTGGGAAACTTCTCAAACCTGGGAAAATCTTGTTTGCAATCCACCTTTCCACTTGTGATTTATGTATATAATCTCTGCCTTCATTTCAACCAGCTGGATTCTGACCAGGAAAATTCCCAATTTGCAAATCTGCTCCTCCTAATGAAACTAATTAAATAAATAGCTATCTGATTATTGTCACTTTGTCTCTGACCTGCTGTTTAATCAATTCTCAGGTTAGAGAGTACCTCAGTAAAATCCTGTTAACAGAAGAGGATTCTGGGAAGAGGGTAAAATAGGTCAGAAAATTCCAACCTCTCAAGATTTTCTTCCACAATAACAATGCCTCAGGGCAAACATGGAGGGGTAAAAATAAATTAGAGGAGGGGCAGAACAGGGGTCCTCCTGAGAGAGGAGAATATCTGAAGAAAAGTCCCTGGGGAAGGTTTGGTCCCTGTGAAGAGTAAACACCTCCAAGTTAGGGACCATTTAAACAACAAGAGACAAGTCCTAGGGTTAGTTGGGTTGGGAGTCAGTCTCAGCCCCAGTCATAGGAACTTCCCCCTGCTTTCCACAGTGAGGGGAGTTAGGTATCTGAACTGGTGAAGCAAGGAATGCGAGACTCAGTTTTGCTAGGACAATACAACAGAGCCAGGGGTGAGAAGGAACAGCACATGTCTGGTGAGGACAGAAGCAGGAAGGCTAGATGTTACTAGCTTTGGGCACATAAAGGAGGTTGAAATCCTTGGTTTGGGTTCAAGATCAGAGAGGAGAAATGAAGGACGATCTGAGACCACAGGACTCCCCATACCCTTGGACTCGAAGTGATAACAAAAATTAAACTATTACCAAAAAAAAATGCACAGGTGAAAGAGAAAGAATTTAACCATAGAGAGTTACTATGGAAATAGAAAACTGGATTTCATCTTCAAAGGAGGATAGTGAAGCAAAGAAACCCTCCTCTGCCCCAAAGAGTAACATCAAATGATCACATGCACAAAAAGAAGTCACAGAAGAACTTTTAAAAGATGTTAAAAATCAAATGAGAGATATTGAGGAAAAACTACAAAACAAAAAAAGAACAATCCAAGATCATCATGAAAAGAAAGTCAACCAACTAGAAAAGGAGATCCAGAATCTTAAGGAAGAAAATGACTCCTTGAAAAACAGAATTAGGCAAGTGGAACCCAGAATGAGACCAAAAAGTAATGAAACAAAATATAAATAATAAAAACTAGAGAAGAATGTGAAATATTTCATAAGAAAAATAACTGATCTGGAGAATAGATCAAGAGGAGAAAACAAAAGAATAACTGGACTACCTGAAAGGTATTATCATGCTTCTTTTTTTCTTTCCTGTTTACCTTTTTATGCTTCCCTTGAGCCTTTTTACTTGAAGATCAAATTTTCTGTTGAACTCTGGTCTTTTCATCAGGAAAGTTTGGAAGTCTCCTATTTTGTTGAACATCCATCTCCTTCCCTGAAATATTATGCTCAATTTTGCTGGGTAGTTGATCCTTCATTATAATCGAAGCTCCTTTGCCTTATGGAATATCATATTCCATGCCCTCTGATCTTTTAACGTAGAAGCTGCAAGGTCCTACATAATCCTGACTGTGTCTCCATGATATTTAAATTATTTCTGTCTGGCTGCTTGAAGTATTTTCTCTTTGACCTGGTAACTTTGGAATTTGGCTACAATATTCCTTGATGTTTTCAATTTTGGATGTCTTTTAGGAGGTGGTCAGTGAATTCTTTCAATGACTACTTTATCTTCCAGTTGTAATACCTCACGGTAGTTTTCCTTGATGATTTCCTGAAAGATGCTGTTCAGCTCTTTTTTTCATCATGGCTTTCAGGTAGACCAGTAATTTTTAGGTTGTCTCTCCTGGATCTGTTTTCTAGGTCAGTGGTTTTACTAATGAGACATTTTACATTTTCTTCTATTTTTTCATTCTTTTCTTTCTGTTTGACTGATTCTTGATATCTCATAGAATAGAGGCAAGCTTCCACCAGTCCAATTTTAATTTTTAACAAATTGTTTTCTTCTATTAGGTTTGTACCTCCTTTTCCATTTGGCCCATTTTACATTTAAAGGAGTTCTCTTTAGTGAATTTTTGTGCCTCCTTTTCCATTTGGCCCATTTTACATTTAAAGGAGTTCTCTTTAGTGAATTTTTGTGCCTCTTTTTCCATTTAGCCAATTCTACTTTTTAAGGACTTGTTTTCTATGGTCAATTTTTGTCCTTTATTTTCCAAACTATTGACTCTCTCTTGCATACCTCGCATTTCTTTTTCCAGTTTTTCTTCTACCTCTCTTATTTGACTTTTAAAATCCTTCTTGAGCTCTTCCAAGAAAGTTTTTTGGACTTGAGAACAGTTCACACTCCTCTTTGAGGTTTCAGGTGTGGGCATATTGACAACTGAATTTCTGTCTTGATTTTTCCTGTCCCCATAATAAGAATCTATGATCATTCTCCTTTTTTGCTTTTTGCTCACAGTGTTTGCCTAAATCCTAGCTTTTAGAGACAAGCTTTCCTGCTGGAGTACATGGGGCACTGACCCAAGCTGATCAAAAAGAAGAATTTTCATACAATAATACAAGAAATAATTAAAGAAAATTATCCTGAAGGATTAGAACAAGAGGAGAAGGTAGAAATAGAAAAAAAAAAAACACCAATCACTACATGAAAGAGATCCTGCAAGGACAACCCACATGAATATTATAGTCAAACTCTGAAACCCTCAATTCAAGGATAACATATTACTAGCAACAGGAAAAAAAAAATGCATATGGTGGTGCCGCAATGAGATTCACACAAGACCAGCAGCGGCAACACTAAAAGACCACAAATCTTGGAACATTATATATCAAAGAGCAAAAAAACTGAGGTACCAGATGAAAATACTATACCCAACAAAACTATGCATAACCTTGAACAAAAAAATGGACATTTAATAAATTGTCAGACTTTCAGCACTGTGTTAAAGAAAACAACAACAACCCTGAATTTAACAGAATATTAGACACACAAGAACCAAGAGCAACATAAGGTACATAACAAAGAACAATTACAAGGGACTCAATAAGGACAGACTGTGTACTTTTTATGTATGTAAAATGTAAAAAATTAGTAGTTGGGTAGTTCATAAGAAAGATTGGGGTAGACCTGAGCATGATAAGATTTCAAAAAGTAAAACTGTTCAGGAACAGCTAAAAAGAATAATTATCATATGCACGTGAGGTGAGAGAGGAAGAACCAATACAGAGGAATTAGATGGGGAAAAGGGTTGTTAGTTCTGGTAACCTATTTTCATCGAGAATGTGTTTATCAGAGAACAATACATACACATTTAGAAAAGTATTAACATCTTCTAAATTTAGAAAGAAATAAAATGCTAAGAGGATAAGAAGGGAAGAATGGATAAGTAAAGGATCTTCAGAAAAAAAGGTAAGGGAATAGGCCAAAGGAGCATATAAAAGTGTTTAGATTTATGGGAATGGGGGCATAAATGGGGGTAGGTTAAGCAATAGGAGGGCAACAGCAAGTAGAAGTAAAACAGAAGAGTCAGGACAGATAGAAAATAAGAGATACATAAGCATAAAAGCACAGATTAGGAGGAGACTGTCTTAGTAAAAGTATATATGTATACTTTATATATATATATGTATGTATACGTATATGCATATGTATATATCAATATCTCTTTATAAATATATCCACTCTTAATTGTAGCCTGGAGAAGGAAAAGGGAGAAAAAAGAACAAAGCAAAAAGTGTACAGCAGAGAACAAAAGAAAACCTAAAAGGAAGCAAAGATGGACAACTTTCAATACAACACATAGTATTTGATATATAGGCTTTCTTGAAATGGAAATTTGTTGCTACATATTTTGAATCCTCTCTTACGTTCTACTGTGCATACAACATGTTCTCTTTTCTTACTTTATATTTAAGTTTATAATGTTTCTTATTTATTATGTATTTAAGTTTTAGTGTTCAAGTCTAAAATTTTTTTAAAAGATAAAAAATAAAATCTTGTTAACAGAAATAATGATCAAAACAATGAGGGTTGATGAGATCACCAAATGAAATCATATATAGAGAGAAAAGAGCCTAAAACTGAGGCTTACAGGACCCTTACTGTTAATGGGTGTGACTGGGATAAAGACCCAGCAAAGGAGATGGAAAAGAACGAGTCAGATGCATAAGAGAATCAGGAGAAAGCAGTATCATGAAGGCCTAGAAAGAAAAGTATACAAGAGAAGAGGGTACTCAATAGTGTCAAGGGTTATAGAGAGGTCACCTATGAGGACTGAGAAAAGGTCTTTAGATTTGATAATTAAGAAATTGATAGAGAACAGTTTCAGTTGAATGATAAGGTAGGAAGCAAGACTAAAGAGTTGAGAAGAGGATGGTCTCCTTCTCCTCCTCCTCCTTCTTTTTCTCCTCCTCTTCCTCATCATCACCACCATCCTCTTTCTCCTCCTCCTGCTCCTTCTCCTGCTCCTGCCACTGGTAAATCTCCCCCCCATTCCCTTGGAGCGTACCGTTCTGGTGTCTCTTTTGTGAAGCGGAGGCTGAGGAGACCCCTGGACTCGCCAACAAGAAGCCCAAGGAAGGAGTCAAGACTGAAAATGACGACCACACTAATTTGAAGGGGGCAGGGCAAGATGGTTTAGTGGTGCAATGTAAGATTAAGAGGCACACATCACTTAGTAAACTAATGAAAGCCTACTGTGAACGACAGGGTTTGTCAATGAGGCAGATCAGATTCCGATTTGATGGGCAACCAATCAATGAAACAGACCACCTGCACAGTTGGAAATGGAGGATGAAGATACAATTGATGTATTCCAGCAGCAGACAGGAGGCACTTACTAAAAGGAAAATCTACAACTGTACTCCAGAACTGTGCTCCCAAGGAAAACAATACATTCACAACTAGAATGCCAAGATTTGGTTCATCCACATCCTGACTACTGCAGTATAGTTTTCTCTCTTCTTTGATTCCCTTCCCCCATTCTTTTATTGTACATAAAGTAACTGGTATATGTGCACAGGCATAATGCATATTTTTTTTTAACTAAATGGCCGATGGTATGTTTTGATCAACATCAAATGGAGATGGGGAAGGGAAAAAACAAACTGTTTCTGTGAAAATATCTCTTTTCTCAATTAGTGGCATGCTCATTCAACTTTTATCTTTATATTTCAGTAAGTTACTTTGCTCTCACTATTTAACAACGAAAAAAAAACCTACCCAAAAAATCCTTGCATACCTTGTTTGATTGGATAATTTCAAAGTTTTCTTTTATCATTGTAAAACCAAGGACCATTTTTTAACTTTTTTGTACATAGCTGTTACATATAGGGCAATCTCTGTCTCTCAGTGGGGATAAATTACTATAAAGAAATTGATCCTAGATAGTTTTCCCTTTAAGTCAAACATCTTGTGGTTTAAATAAACTTCTTGTTTAAAATAAACTGTTTTAATTATTCTCAAAAAGAAGAGAGTGGAAAAGTGGTTGGAATTACCTGTTACAAATGGCCTACTCATGGAGTTAATCAAATAATTAGGAAAGATAACTATATTAACTAATAGAGATAGACAAATCACATGAGGGTTTTTTGAGGATGGGAAGATATGGGCATACTTATAGGCAGTAATGAAAGAGGGAGCAATCTGTTGGAGAAGAAAGAATACCTTAACAAGGGGAAGGGTCATCTCACTATTTGAAATGTGTGTAAAGGAGGAATTAGTAGCAGAAAGCATCTGAGTGATATGAGATAAGGAACACAGGGGAAGAGGAAGTTCTCAGTAAAAATAGCTCATGTTTTTTAAGTGACATACAAGGTAAGATTCTTGACCAAGGGACAGGGAACACATAGGGGAGAGGGGAGATGTAGGAGGCTTGAGGAAAGATGAAAAAGTTTAGAAAATACATTGTAGTGAATGAGTTAGTAACCTGATCAGAGAGATCCAAAAGACTTGCCTTGCTGTGATGAGAACTGAGATTATGTGATATAAATGGTAGTGAATCTGGTCAGCAGAGTTTTGTGATCTCCAGCTTCTTATGTGAGTAAGAGCAAAGGCAGCAGATGGTAGGTTTAATCAAAGACCTGGGTTTGGAAGGGCATGATCACCTAAAGGATAAAAGAGCAAGGGATTCAAGAGACAAGAACAACAAAGGGTTGAACTATTCATCAGTGGGTCAAAAAGGGGAAAGGAAGAGACTAACCAGTGCAGGAATGTTGGCCTAGAAAAGAACAGAAAGACTGAGGGATTAGAGGCTACTGTGAGAGGAAAGAAGATGGTTTGGAATTACAAGGCAGAGGAAGAGGTGGAATGATAGATTATAATCAGATACAGGAATTTCACAGTTGATGGATATGGAGTATTTGTGGGTGATGACAAAATCAAGGATATGTCCACCTCTATGTGTCTGTAGATTGAAGAGTGGAGAAGTAGGTCATGGGAAATGAATAAGTTGAGGAATTGGGAGTTAAGGTATTTGAGGATGTATCAATATGTGTTGAAGTCCCCTAGAATGAGAGCAGAAGTTACAAATGAAAGAAAAACTGTGAAGGAGGGACTGAACTCATTGAGGAAGAAAGGAGAATATCCTGGAGGTTTCCACACAATTGCTAACAAAACTTGATTAGTTGTTGAATATATGTATTGAATGAACCAGTTACTGAATGACTGGGGTAAAGAGAGAGCCCAAAAGTGGTGATGAAGAACAAAGAGTAATTCAGCTAACTACTTGAAATAATTAGCAACTTTATCAAAATTGCAGAATATAAAATAAACCCATCTAAATAATCGGCATTTCTGTATCTTACCAGCAAAGCTCAGCAAGAAGAGATAAAAAGGGAAATTCCATTTAAAATAATTGTAGACAATATAAAATATTTGGGTGTCTAACAAGTTAAATGTAATAAAAATGACAATTCTGCCTAAATTAATTTACTTATTCAGTGACATACCAATCAAACTACCAAAACATTATTTCACAAAGCTAGAAAAAAATAGGAACACGATTCATCTGGAAGAACAAAAGATCGAGAATATCCAAGTTAAGTAATGAAAAAAATGCAAAGGAAGAAGATGGCCTAGGTATACCAGATCTAAAAGCAGATCTATTATAAAGCAGCAATCATCAAAACTATTTGGTACTGGCTAAGAAATAGAGTGATGGATCAGTGACATAGATTAGGTACGGAAGACACAGTAGTAAATGATCATAGTCATCTACATTTTGATAAACTCAAAGACTCCAGCTTCTAGGATGAGAACTCATTATTTCACAAAAACTGGGGAAAACTGGAAGTCAGTTTGGCAGAAACTAGTCTTGGACCACTATCTCATACCAGATGCCAAGACAAAGTTGAAATGGGTACATGATTTAGACATAAAGAGTGATATAAGCAAATTAGGAGAACAAGGAACAGTTTACCTATGAGGAAGGAAAGAATTTATGATCAAATAACAGATAAAGAATATTATGAAAGGTGAAGTGGATAATTTTGATTCCATTAAATAAAAAAAGCCTTTGCGCAAACAAAATCAATACAATCAAGATAAGAAGGAAAGCAGAAAGCTGGGAAACAATTTTTACAGCCAAGTGTTTCTGATAAAGGTCTCATTTCTCAAATATATAGGGAACTAAATCAAATTTACAAGAATATGTCATTCCCCAATTGATAAATGGCCTAAGGATATGATTTCCAGTTTTCAGATGAAAAAAATCAAAGCTATCTATAGATGTATGAAAAATGCTCTGAATCACTATTGATTAGAGAAATGCAAATTAAAACAACTCTGAGTTACCACCTCACACCTATTACACTAGCTAACATGACAGAAAATGAAATGACAAATGTTGGAGAAGATGTGGGAAAATTGGAATACTAATGAATTGTTAGTGGAGTTGTGAACTGATCCAGTTATTCTGGAGAGCAATCTGGAAATATGCCTAAAGAGCTATAAAACTGTGCATAACCTTTGATCCAGCAAGACCACTGCTAGGTCTGTGTCCCAAAGAGAGCATAAAAAAGGGAAAAGGACCTACACATACAAAAATATTTGTAGCAGTTCTTTTAATGGTGGCGAAGAATTGGAAATTTAGAGAACATCCATCAGTTGGGGAATGGCTGGACAAGTGGTGGTATATGAATGTAATAGAATACTATTGTGCTATAAGAAATGATAAGCAGGCATATTTCAGGAAAACTGGAAAGACTTACATGAACGGATGCTAAGTGAAATGAGCAGAACCAAGAGAACATTGTACATAGCACACGGTAAACAGTATCAGAAGCATCATGCAATGATCAAGTACGATTGACTTAGCTCTTCTCAGCAATACAGCAATCCACGACAATTCCCAAAGTTCTGATAGAAAATGATATTCACATCCAGAGAGAGAACTATGGAGTCTGAATTCAGATTAAAGCATATTATTTCACTTTTTTGTTTTTGTGGTTTTTCCTTTTTGTTCTATTTCTTCTTTCACAACATGACTAATGTGGAAATCTGTTAACATGATTGCACATGTATAACCTATACCAAATCACTTGCTGTCTTTGGGAGGGGAGATGAGGGGAGTGAGAAAAAATTTAAAATTCAAAATCTTATACAAAAATGAATGTTAAAAACTATCTTTACATGTAATTGGAAAAATAAAATATGAAAAAGAAGAAAAAGAAGAGAAGAAGAAGAGGAGGAGGAGAAGGAGAAGAAGAAGAAGAAGAAGAAGAAGAAGAAGAAGAAGAAGAAGAAGCTTTAAAGGCCTACTGAAAAAAGCTTTATTTTGCAAATACTAAAACATGCCATATGTAAAATCAACATCATCAGTGGAAGCATTTAGAAGGTTTACAGCAAAGGGATAGCACACAAGAACTTTTATACATGTTGTTGTCTGCTTTGATACAAGCAAAATTCAATTATGAAAACTAAAAACCATCTTAAATCAACAATGTATTGTTCAATTGTCACACAAACTTTTTATTTTCAAAAAAATTGTTGATAAATAAAAAAAACTAACCAACTCCCCCACTACAATCAATGAGTTGGGCTGAGTAAGGGAAAATACAACTAATCCTAGAAAGGGTAGCCAGAGGAACTATGTCATCAGGAGAGAACCAGGTCTCAGTGATTACAAGGAGAGTGTTATTGCTGTTCGTTCTTCATTCTCAGAGAAGATCAATGAAATCATGAGATGATGTTTTGCTTGTGTGCGAATTTGAGTGAGGCAGAGTTGCACAGAGACATCAGTCTCACTCTCTCTTCCAGAGTCATTGGAGTCCAGTAGCAAGACAAAGGTCAAAATGACTGCAAGACCCAGGGTGCAGTGAGTAACCTTGACCTTTGTAAATTAAGGTCTTTTCCAAGTCTCAGTTTGTCCGTAGCCATGCCCATTCAATGACTAAAGGCTAGGTAAGAATTGAGAGAAAAGATGTCCCAATTTACCATACCAAAGATACCAATCTGAGAGGGAAAGACCCTCAGAATTTCTGGCCTGAATAGAAAACAATTGCCATTTACACTCATTTGAAGTCACCAAAACTAAATAAGGAACCACAGAGACTTTGGCTGCTCTTATTTTTGGCCATTCAGTGAAAGCCAGGGTGATTTGGATTTAATTCCAATCTTCCTGACTGTAGGACCCACTCTATCCACTGAGTCATCTACCTTTTTTCAGTGTTTCACTTTTAAATGCATAATAGACTGGGTCAAGATTTATGTAACAGGGGATTAGCTGAAAAATCATCGCAATTTCTAATGAAGGCAACATTAAACGTAGTGGAAAACAAAAAAAAAAAATGAAGAAATTTTGGGTCCCTTTGTTAGAAGCCCAAGTAGAGAACATTTTTGCATTGTGCCAATGCAAAATCAGAATCTCCTGCAGGTTTAACACCCATAACCATACTTGGAGACTGGGTAAAGAGAAGAAACTGAAATGAAGGGTGCAAAAACACAGAGAGGGACATTGGCAGGAAATTCTCTCAAATTATACATTCTGCAACCTAACAAATATTATGTTAAAGGAGGAGTATGAAGATGTTAGAATTAGTTTCTTCAGACAATGAGGACTGAATGTGTCTACAAAAGTTCAGTTAAATGAGGAAAATGTTAAAACATTAGTAATTTGATGTATCTTGAAATGTTTACATGTTTTGGTGTAATAGTATTTTTTTCTGTGAAACAGAGTCATTGAACAGGCTTACTATCATTCTGTTCAGTTTAATACGTAATAGTTTGGAAAAGAGAATCCACCAAACAAAATGGGAACGTTTTGAGTCATCAGACAATAATGTTCTACTAAGATACAATTGCTTGACTTTATGGCATCCATGTGTCACTTAATTTCAAAGCCCCATTAATAAAATCATAAATATATAATATTATTTTTATGAATTGTATGTTTTCATATAAGGAAGAAAGCTGAAGATAATAAATTACATGCCTAAAATAACACAACGTTGGGGAATAAACTTTCTTATACAACAAACTGTCTGACTTTGTTCTGATAGATTTTTAACTTAAATGTTAAGCTAGACTTGTGTAATATTACATAGGAAATTATACATCATAAATATCAAGCTGTATGATTTTATTATTTAACATAATACCAGTGAAGTACCTGAGTTATACTAGAAACATTTGAATTCTGGTAAGTCAAATTAGCAATTTTATTATCACTTAGACGAAAATGGATTAGAACAAGTCTTAGAACCATTACTGCCTGCTTCATTCATCTCAAGCATTTTGTTCTTCGTGTCTTTATTAAAGAATATATAGAATCACTTAATTCTATGCATGAATGTGCCAGATTAGCTGGTACATTGTTTTTCTTTGTTAAATAATCAAACCGGTAAAAACAGCATGTCAAATTTATTTATAATAATTCTCTAGACACAAAGTCCTACAGGTTACGTACCTTTGGGCCATTTCTGTTTGCACTAGGAAGCTATTGATTCTAGCTCTTCTGGCAGACCCCCCTTTCCTATCACCCTTTAAACATTTCTAGGGTAGAAATATTCATTTACTGAGTTACTCTTTAGATTCCTTACCATTGTTTAGTCTAGAATGAACTTCAGAGTTTTGCTGTAGTGACATCTGAGCAGTTTGTTTCCCATTTAGGCTGTCATCTTGACCAGAAATCCTCAGTTAGGTGTATAACACAGTTCCATAATTCCATTATGCTTAGAACTCTAAGTTACCTCCTGCTCCAATACCATCGATCAACATACTTGGCTAAAACAGGGCAAGGTTATTTCTTAAATGTTACCATCTGTACTTTCTTTCATTAGAATAGGAAGATAATAAAGTGTTTTGGTTTAAAAGACTAGGCTAACATAAAGTCAAGTTGTTGGTTTTATGTTATAAAACAGACTTCAGAAGTTGGACACATACAAAAATAACTTTCATTTCGGGGGGGGATGGGGAGGGAACTTGGGACTGATTTTGCCTCTGCAGTGAGATTGTGTGTCTTCTTCTTGGCTGCAATGAGGAATTTGGCTTTCTGGTGTTGGGATTTGTCTTTCTGGTGTCTGAACAAATGTTTTTCTTCTGCCTTCTATATGGAGAGTTCAATTCTGAACTATGTAGGCATATTCATAGACACCCTCAATGCCGTGAATATTGCCTGGGCAATATATTTGGCATGAACAATATCACAGGGTATAAAATCTCTATTTGGAGGCAGAAATGATTTAGAAGAAGAAATGAATATCCCAGGATGGGAGGATTCACTGTTTTCCTCCTAAGCAAAGAAATGGGTTAAAACCACTAGAGCCTGTGAAAACTGGGAAGCAAGGTTACAGGATGGGGAACCTAGAGATTTGGAAAGGTGTTTGCAAGGAATTCAATAAGACCAGGGGAAAAACTGGCAGGGATATGTAAGAGAGGCTGGATTTTATTAACATGTTACCCTATTATGTGTGAAAGCAGAGACAAGCTACTGAAGGAAAAAAATCAGTGCAAAAAGAGTTAGCTGACTTCTCAGCACTTGGGCTCCTATTTGAAAGCTGGGGGTGGCAGGAATGGGTCTCAGGTGGAAGAAAAGGCTATTCATTCAGCTAAGAAGAAGCAGAAGACTGGCAAAAGAAGTGCGCGTACAACCTTTGTATAGACACAGCATAGTTGCTATGATGATGACTATATTATAAAACCCCAATGCAAATCCAAAGTGACAATGGGTCACATTTCAAAGATAATGAAATGAAGACATATTATGTATTAAACAATATAGAATGGATATGTCATGTTCCATATTATCCACAAGTTTCTGGGTTAATTGAAAGAATGAATGGATTATTGAAAGGACAGTTAAGAAAGTTAAGTTCTATTAATTCTTATCAACATTGAAAAGATAATTTGTTCACTGCTTTGCATACTCTGAATAATAGGCCATTGGGAGGAAATACATCTCTAGCCAGACCGATGACCCCAAATCTGCAAATTATTGGAATATGTATGAGAATTCCTAAAAATAATTTTGGATGGCTACTACCTAAATCAGGATTAGCAGCTCAAGGAATACATGTATTAGCTGGAGTGATAGATTCTAATTATCAAGGAGAAACTACTGTGACTGCAAAATTTAGGTGAAGAACCCATACAGTTTTGTGAAAATGATAGAATTGTTCAAGTGATTATTATTCCTTGTGAAACAATACTCCTTATGGAAACTGACCCTCCTTCTGAAATAACTAGCAGAAGAACTGAAGGACTGGGTTCTATGGATAGAATAAGATTGGGAGCTAGCATATAGGTAAAATGGGAGCCAGACAGTGTTCCAAAGGCTGCAGAAATTATGGCACATGGAAAGGATTTTACCATAACTATTGTTTATTTGGGAGAAGATGATTTCCAAATTGTACTCTTAACTCATATATTCTACCATGAATGAGGCCATGATAGTAAGTTCATGGACTCCTGATGCACAGCTGACCCTATATCTATCCTGCTTCTAGTTATTGTCACCTTGTTTCTTTTGGGTTTTTTTTTTTGTCTGTTAAACTTGCTTGCTAGATTTGTTTTCTGTAGGCTTAGTACCCTCCACTTGATTGCTTAAGCCAGATGTCACCCTTTGTTCACTACTGTGATGTGTCACCCCTGGACTTGGCCTTGACCAAGATCCAGATGTCCAGTAAAGAACTGATCCCTTGAGTGAGACCTCTTGGGGAAGAGACAGCTCTAGATCCAATCTCAGTAGGAAGTAGCTGTGGAAGAAGAGACCTTCGCTCTTTACCTAAGACTTGGGGCCCCATCAGTTCAAGGAGGGATGATGGGGTGCTTGTGCTCAAGTGCCACCCTAAGATATTATTTTATGTGCTTATTTTGTGTGATCCCTGTTATATTGTTGTAAAGTTTTGTTGACACCAGTTGCCTAAGATATTATTTTATATGCTTATTTTCTGTTATTCCTGTAACAATTCTGTTGATACCAGTTGCCCCACCAAGCTAGGTAATGCATATGAAAGATCTTGGGGTTGAATGTAATGGCAATTTAAATAGGAAGATCTTTCTCCTTCATTAATAGACCTATGTGATCTGTTTAAATCACATGGAAGACTAAGTAACGTGGTGGGAAGAGCTTGCTGAATGGATGGAACAAGAAGGGTGGAGTAGAACTTGGAGGAAGTTATTGAGAGCAGTTAGAGTGGAAGGAAAGAGAGGACACAGACAAGCAGGCATAGCGAGGCTCTGTTAGTGTTTATTTGAAGGAAGGCCCCAACAGGGGGTGGGGGGAGGCTTCAGAAAGTCTTTGTCCCCCTGCAGTAATAATATGTATTGACTTCTTGGCTAATATGACAGATTTGTCTTTCTGGTGTTGGGATTTGTCTTTCTGGTGTTTGAATAAATGTTTTTCTTCTGCATTCTATATGGAGAGTCTGTTACACTTGGTGATTTTGAACTACTCAGGCATATTTATAGTCTCCACCAGTGCTGTGAATATTGCTTGTGTGATACACTAGTATGGACATTAAAAATCTTATGCTGTACACACTCAGTTGGATATGGAAATCTTTCTTACCCTACAGGAAAGTAAGGGGGGAAGGGGATAAGAGAAAGGTGGGGGAGAGAGGGGAGAACTTACTAGGGGAGGGATTAGTCAGAAGCAAACACTTTTAAGGAGGGGTTGGGTGAAACGAGAAAATAGGATAAATGGGGGGCGGGATCAGATGGAGGGAAATATAGTTAGTTTTTCATAACATGATAATTATGGCAGTGTTTTGCATGACTGTACATGAATGACCTATATCATGGCTTGTCTTCTCAATAAGGGTGAGTGGGAAGGGAGGAAGGGGGAAATTTTGGAACTCAAACTTTTAAAGTGAATGTTAAAAATTGTTTTTACATGCAATTGAAAAATAAGATAAACAGGTAATGGGGTATGGAAATTTTTCTTACCCTACAGG
This sequence comes from Bettongia penicillata ogilbyi, assembly GCA_023548195.1. Taxonomy (NCBI): domain Eukaryota; kingdom Metazoa; phylum Chordata; class Mammalia; order Diprotodontia; family Potoroidae; genus Bettongia; species Bettongia penicillata. The sequence goes on from JAJHZJ010000089.1 coordinate 1,437,556, forward strand.
AAAAAAGAAGGGGAAGGGGATAAGAGAAGGGGGTGGAGGAGATAAAATAGGGGATTGGGGGAAGAGATAATCAGAATGAACTCTGTCCTGAGGTAGGGGGAGGTGAGATATGGAGAGAAAATTTGGAACTCAAAATCTTGTGGAAGTGAATGTTTAAAAATAAATAAATAATTTTTTAAAAAATCCTTTGCTGGTTTGCCTCAAGATAAATTTCTATGGTTTATGGAAGTTCTGAAAACTGGAAGATGTAATTTTTTGTGATATTTGAAGGATTACAGAAAATGAAAGAGGTACAAGATTGGGGAAGGCTGAATGCTATCCTGATTTTCCAAATAGGGAATTGAACAGTCTGTAATTTATAAACTGATAAGCCCAGCTTTGATTCCTGGGGAAATTCTACAATAGATCATTAGAGATGCTAGGCAAACATCTAGAAAGAGAAGCAGTGATTACAAAGTGTCAGTCATCAAGAAAAGGTTATGTCATCCAAACCTAATTTCCTTTCTTAATAGGATTACTAGACCAGTAGATGAGGCTAATGATGTAGCTGTAGTTTACCTAGATTTTTAGCAAATCTCTTGACAAAAATATCTATATTTGTAAAGAAGATGGAGAGATATGGAATGGACAATTATATAAACAGATTCAGAATTGATTGAATGGCCAGATTCCACCTTATTGCAGCTATGGGTACCTGCCCCCTTCTCAGTTTTTTTGCGTATTGTCTTCCCCCATTAGATTGGACTGTCTTTATTTTTTGTATTTGTATCCTCCATACATAGCACAGTGCTGGCATGGAACAGTGCCTAATTAATACTTAATATGTACGTATGTGTGTATATATATATATATATGTATAAAATGGAGATGTGAATTAATAGCAGTCATTCTGGAAAAGTTCTGGGGGCTTTAGTGGGCTGCAAGGTCAAGGTAGGCTGCGATAAGAGCCAATGCAATCTTGGGATGTGTTAAAAGTGACAAAATGTCCATAAATAGGGACATGAGAGTATTAGTATGTGCTGTCCTCCTCGGATCCTATCTGAAGCATTATGATCACTTCTGGGCTTAAGAAGGACATTGATACCCCAGAGAATGTCCAGAGGAAGGTAACTTAGGGGGCAAAGAGTCTTGAGTCTCTGACACATGTGGGTCAGTTGAAGGCACTGGACACATTTACCCTAGACAAAGAAGACTCCAGGGGATACGATGGCGGTCTCCAAGTATTTGAAGAAATATCATGTGGAGGGTGATTTAGATTTATTCTATTTGATACGAGAGAACACAATCAGGAGTAGTGGATGTTTAATTTAGACCCAATGTCAGACATTCCACATGTAGTATGGGAGTGTTGTATGTATCAAAGGGAGGTAGAATCGGCATCTCTAGTCTCTTCTCCCTTTGCCTTTATCCAAGACAGACTTTATATTCTAACAGGAGGGGAGGCAGGAGATTGAGGCCACAAGCTTGACTACTTTGCTCTCCTCAAAGAGAAGGGTACTGGGCTAGCGTTATATCTATTTTCTCCCTTAAATATCATTAGTCTAGGGCAGAAGTGAAGAACCTGTTGCCTTCTAGATCCTTAAGCGTGGCCTTCTAATGGAATCCAAATTCTAGAGAACAAATATTTTTAACCCTGGTCTAGGGGATGTGGTTTCAGGTTCTAGCTAATCTTCTGATTGCTGTTTCTTAATGGGGAAAGCTTTATATCTCTTCCCACCAAATACCAGTTCCACAATTAACACACATAAGAAGCAGTAAAGAAATCTATTTATCCAAGTTAATAGTGAAATAGAAATCAGAGAAAGTATATATATGATAATATATGCCAAACAATATAAAGTGAAGAAGCTGTCCCACTGAGAGTGAGGTAACTCTGTTCAATTGAAAAAGAATCCCAGATCTCACCCAAAGGGGAAATTCCCCCAAAGTCTCTAGTGTAGCCAGCTGAGGTTAGGGATATGATGGAGACTGTTAACTCCTCTCATGTTGGCTTCTTCCCAGAGTCTTATTTTCCTTTAGTAACCTGAACTGGAGTTAGCATCATCTATTTTTTCTCTTGAAGCTAGAAGCCAGATGATCCTGAAGTGACTGCACAGTGAAAAGAAACTAAATACTGTGTGTTTTTGTCCTTCATTGCTGAAGAAGACCAAGCCATCAGAGAAATAATGACATGACTTGCACTTGACTTTGTTTCTTTTTTTTTTTTTGAGTGAGGGAGGGCTGTGCAGGTCACCAGCCTCACTTCTCCTCCAGAGCCATCTGAATCCAGTGACCAGATATTCATCAGGATGACTGGAGATGACCCGGGATGTGGTAATTGGGGTTAAGTTACTTGCCCAAGGTCAATAGCTAGTGTCAAGTGTCTGAAATGAGATTTGAACTCAGGTCCTCCTGACTCCTGCACTGGTGCTTTATCCACTACACCACCTAACTGCCCCTACAAAGAAACTGAAGAGCCTCCCCACAGAAGTCCAGAGACAGATTCTCTCTTCTCTTCAGCTCGATCCCACCTTTCCTATAGGTGTGGGCCATTGATCTCCTACAGTGAGGAGAGAGTCCCATACCACTGGTCTTTGGGACTCAAGTTGCACCGAAGAAAAAAATAATAATTCCGGACAATTAGAGTTGTTTCAAAATTGATTACACTTGAATGTGGCGTATTCTCTTTCCTTAGAGGTCTTCCAACAGCGAGCTTGGTTGACCATTTGTCAGAAATGTTATAATGGAGATTCCCTTGGTGATAGGTTGGACTGGTTGGTCCTTAAGGTCCCTTCCAAATCTCCAATGTTATGATATTATGATTCCACAGCTCATGTTTCTTGAATTGAACTAAACTGTAGTGACGAACTCTGAACTGAATTGAATGAACTGAATGAATTTAATTGAATCCATGTGTCAGATTGATGCCTCTAGGATCATTGCAAGGTCTCCTGACTCATATACACCCTTAGAAAAGTGAAACTGACAGACTTCAGTATTGCTCCCTGCCTTGCCCTAAACCCTGCTTCTGCATATACACATAACTTCCTTCAAATGGTTTATGTTGACCTGAGAAAAGGACAGAAAAATGGGGTAAGAAGTCAGTAGTGGTAGGTAATCACTTTTTTCTTTACGTAAAAGAGCTATTTGGTATTTTCTCATAGGGATCATTTTAATGTACAGAAAGATTAAAACAGATCATTCTAAATTATGAAAAAATGCTTAAAAGAATAATGTAGATGGCTTAGAAAGAAATAGCCATAATTTATTATTTGATACATCCAAAAGTTAAATCAAAAGTTACCAAATATTAACATTTCAAAAGACCAGAAGTTGCCAAATAGAAACTAAATTCTGGCAAAAACTGAGACTGAAAAAAAAGATCTTCATCTGCCTTTCCAGAGTTCAAATTCAATTTTGCAAATTATTTTCTTTATAAACAGAAAATTTAAGCTCTGGCAATGTGTCATGTGATCTGAGATGGTGTGGCAGATAAAACACTGGGCATGGAGTCAGGAAGACGAGTTCAAATGCAGCCTCTGATACTAGCTGTGTGACCCTGGGCAAATCTCTTTATCCCTTGCTTGCCTCAGTTTCCTCATCTGAAAAATGGTAAGGATAATAGCACCTACCTTGCACTATTGTTGTGAGGATCAAATGAGAAAACATTTGTGAGGCTTTTAGCATAGTGTTTAGTACATAGGAAGTGCTCAATAAACATTAGCTGTAACAAAATTCTGGTAATTCCTCTTTCATCTCCACTATGGTATCTTGGGATAGATGCAATAAGTCATTTCAGGTAGATCCAAGGAGGGCTCCATTTCTGTTCAGGAAGTAATTCATTAAAAAATAAACATCTTACTCTAAAAATCAGACACAAAGCAGTAGGTACAGAGAGCTGAATAGTAAGATGCCAGCAATCAGTCAAGTCATTAGGTACCTGATAGGCTACAGCAATGAAGACTGAAATAATCCCTACTCTCAAGAGTACATTCTGAAAAATTCTGTGCAAATCTTAAAAGGCGTAAATATAACAGGGACCGGTCAACGAGGACTTGTGCTAGTCATCATCATCATATCATTGTAATGTTTTTGTAATTTTATTATTATGGGAGACACCAAGTTATGGTAAGGACATTTTCATTTGAGGGACAATTGCATTATTGCTACTCTATTTCCTTCATGGGGATGGAAAGGAACTGGGCAGGAATATGAAGGGAAGAGTATTTCCAGGAGACCTGTCTTCTACATGCTATGACTCCATCTTCACCTTCCCTGTAATTTAGACAGCTGCCACCCATCCTAGATAACTCTCATCCTACTCCCAGAACCCCATCTATACACCCTCACCACTCACAACACCCCTACCCAGCTAGGCCCTCCTGGTGTCTTTCTTGGAAGGGGAGATAATAAATATTACGTAAGAAACTGATCAAGCTTTGCCAAAGCAATGCCACATCTTCTGGTGATCCACGGGGCTCTAGAGCCCAATCTCAAGTCTCTCCAACCCCTCCCTTCTGAGCTCAGCACTTCTACTTCTCACCCTACCCACTTCCCCAAGTAGGACATCAGTTCTTCTTTTGTTTCTGGGATTCAGAAAGAGTCAAAAGAGCAACCATTCTCAGCTGTTCTTTTCAACTCTAACTGACATACTTGGAGGCTTCCTGCATCCCTTGAACCTCTGATCATGGAAAGAAGCAAGATAACCCCAGAGATCCTGCTTCATTTGCTGCTGCTGCTGCTTCTCTGGGTTTCATCCGAGAAGGGTAAGGAGGAAAAAGGAATAATAGGAGAGTAGAGACAAGATGAGCTGGGAAGATGGGAAGGGAAAGGAGAGGAGAAGAAAATGGTGAGGGATGCTACACAGATGGTATATTCACAGAGAAGTAGGTTTGGCTCCTCATGACAGGAATGGGATCTTGGAAGACACACTCAGGGTATAACAGTTCTGGTGTAAGAGGGGCTGCCTTCTGAGGAACCCAAGTTTCCTTCCTTTTCTTTCCTTTTACCTTTATCGATTAACATGATTTAATTTTCTTTAAGTAGACTCCTAATTATTTCCAGTCATTGTGTTTCTTAAGTCTTTCCCCATTAACAATTATTAAATTTTATTATATATTATATAACATATTATATGTTATATTTATATGTTTTATTGTTTGACATATTTTTTCTCCCCTCCCAATTGAAAAGAGAGAGAAACACTTGTAACATACAGTCAAGCAAAACAAATTCCCAGATTGACCACCACCAAAAATATATGTCTCATTTTGCATCTTGAATCCATTAACTCTCTATCAGGATAGTATGCTTCACAAAAAGTAACCTGGGATCATGGTTAGCTAGAGAACCGATGAGGTAGCTGGGTTGTACAGTGGGTGCAGTACCAGACCTGGAGTCAGGAATATCTGAACTCAAATATGACTTCAGAACTAATTATCCGTGACCCTGGGCAAGGCATTTTACTACTGTATGCCTCAGTTCCCTCATCTGTAAAATAAGGATGACAAGGGTTGTCGTGAAGATAAAATGAGATAATTTTTGCAAAGCATTTGTTATTGTCCAGTCATTTCAGTCACATCTGACTCTTTATGACCCCATTTAGGGTTTTCTTGACAAATCACTGGAGTGGTTTGCCATTTCCTGCTCTGGCTCATAATGCATAATGTAAACCTTAAAATGTTATGTAAATACTAACTATCATCATCGTTATCATTATTTCTTTTAAAGTTGTTACTCTTTAAAATGTTGTGGTTATAGAAATTGTTCTGGTCCTGCTAACTTCATTCTATATCAGTTGATACAAGTCTTCCCAGGCCTCTCCTACACCATCACTTTTGTCATTTCTTATGGCATAATTCCAATATATTCATATACCATAATCTGGTCATCCATTTTCCAATTAATGGTTACTCCTTAGTTTCCAGTTTTTTGCCACAATGCAAAAAGAGCTCTTATGATTAATATGGGTCATATGTTCACATGGCTCCTTTTCTTTCTTTGATTCCTTTAGGAGTAAAGTCACAATTCAGTAATTTTAGGACATAGTTCTAAATTACTTTTCAGAATGGTGTGTTATACAGTCATTTTTCAGTCATGTCCAACTCTTCATGACCCCATTTGGGCAGAGATACTGAGGTGATCTGCCATTTACTTCTCCAACTCATTTTATAGATGAGGAAACTGAGGCAAATAGGTTTAAGTGACTTGCCCAAAGTAACAAGGCTAATAAGTGTCTAAGGCCAGATTTGAACTCAAGAAGATGAATCTTCCTGGCTTCATGATCCACAGAATGCCACTAGAATGGCATGATCAAGTCATAATTCCACCAGCCATAATTCATTGTTCCCTATTTTCCCGCAGCCCCTTCAATATTTATCATTTTCCCTTCTTATCAACTTTGCTACTCTAATTGTGTGAGGTGGAACCTCCAAGTTGCTTTGATTTGTATTTCTCTAATAATTAGTGATAGGGAGAATTTTTTTCATGTGATTATTGATTATTTGGATCTTATCCTTTGAAAATTGTCTATCCATATATATACAGATATCATTTATCAGTTGAGGATTTAGTCATTCTTATAAATCTGAATCAATTCTTTCTCTATCTTGGAAATAACAATGATAATGATAGCAACAATAGTTTCCATTTATATAACACTTTCAAGTTAGCTAAATGCTTTACAGATATTATCTCATTTTAAACTCACAATAATCCTGAGAGGTAGATGCTATTATTATCCTTAGTTTAAAGATGAGGAAACTGAGGCAGGCCAAGGTTAAGTGGCTTACTTGCTCAGGATCACGTAGCTAGCCAGTGTCTGCGGCCAAGTCTTCTTGATTCTAAGCATAGTGCTCTATCCACTTCACCACCTAGGAAAGAAAATGGTTATACAAATTTTCCCCAGTTAACCATTTCTCTTTGGATTTTAGTCATGTTGGTTTTGTTTACAGAAACACTTTAATTTTATGGAATCTAAATTACCAGTCTGTTTTCTGTGATCCTCTCTATCCTTTGTTGTTGTGGTTTGTTTTCGTCATTCATTCTCCCCAGATCCAAATTAGATTAGAAAATATTCCTTTGGCGGTTTGATTGGTATGGCACTGAATGAATAAATTAATTTATATAGTATTGTTTATTATTATATTTGCTAACTTTGTTAACATGATTTGTTGTCAACATTGTCATTATATTTCTCAGAATTGTTTTAATTTGTATTCTCCTAATTATTAGTCATTTAAAGCATTTTTTAAATATGGCTATTGATAGCTTGGATTTCTTCCCCTCAAAACAGCCTATACATATCCTTTGACCATTTATCAATGGGAAATGGTTTATTTGTATAAACTTGAATCAATTTCCTATATATCTTAGAAATAAGACATTTATGAGAGAGCCTTGCTGTGAAGAAGCTTTCCCATTAATTTGCTACAATTCTATCAGCCTTGATTTTTTTTGTACAGTTTTTTTAAATTGTAACAAAATTGTCTATTTTACCATCTGTGATTCTCTATGTAGTTATTTTGAATGGAATTTCACTTTCTAACTCTTCTTGCCAGTTTTGTTAGCAGTCTACAGAAATGTTGCCTCTATTCCTTCTTTCCTACTTAAGGAAGGATGCTTCTTGTCCAACTGAGCTCCTAGTGACCCAAGGTTGTACTCTGCAGGATCCCTTGGAAAAGAAGTCTATGAAGAAGAGCACAGAGTGGTTGGGGAGACCCTCACAGTGAGCTGCCAGTATACACCTCCAAAACCTGACCATCTAGACAAAGCCTGGTGTAAAGAGATAGAAAATACAACTAGGTGTACTTTGTTAATCACAAGACCACAATCTCATTTAAAGACTGAGGACCCTCGATACTCCCTCAGTTATAACATCAGTGTCATCTTGATCACCATGTCTGGACTCCAGGTGGGAGACTCTGGGGAATATTGGTGTGGAAATTACAATTATAGTGCAAATGTTATTAATGTTTTCAAGAAAGTTCGTCTAACAGTAGATCCAGGTAAGTCCCTTCCTTGAAAACTGGGCTTTCTTGAAGCTTCCTGTCCTTCTAAAGTACCTTAATCACCCCACACACTCATACTCTTGAACATATACATGTAACACCGGTCCTCTCACATTTCAGGCAGTTCTTCCATAGCTTGGTCTCCTATCTCTAGGAAAGGTAAGCCACTTCTTTCCTTGTCAGTCCTTTTTCTGACTAGTGGGCCACTGAACTTGATGTTCAACATCACACACATGAGCACGTAAGCACAGAAATACTTATGTACATACACACAAGCATGCGCAAAAACAGAAATGCACTTCAACATTTCCAATTCCTGTAATCTCAAGAACTAGTGATGGAGGCTGAAAACTGCATAACTGAATCTTGGAACAGATACCAGTTTATATTTATGCTAGAGCAAGTACTTTGAGGCAGGCCCCAAAGCTCAATGACACACATTTTTGGGAATCCCCAGACACTGTTTCCATCTGTCTGGTAATGGTCAAAAACTTTCAAAGGACAAGCAGCCTCTCAAGACTCAAGGGCACATGAGGTGGTTCCTGGTTCTCATGCCAGACATTGGCTAAAGTCTGCATTTCTGGGCAATGGATTTGACTCTGCCTTTCTTCTCCCTCTACAAAGACAAATTAGCCCCATAGGCAGAGACTCAGTTAAATCTTGAATCTACCAAATGTCCCTCTCCCACATCCTTCCCAGCTCTGCCCTAACCCAAGGAATTGTTTCAGTGGCTTCATAGATTCATTCCTAACTCTCATTCCCCTAAAGCAATTCTCCCTACACTTTCATGACATAGAACAGTCTTAGATGCAGCATAAAAAAAGAGCTCCATCTCAGGAATCAGACAACTTCAATCAGTTCTCACCTCTGACACTTAGTGACTATTGTGTAAGTTTGAGCAAATGATTGTATCTTTCTGAGCTTCTGATTTCCTCATTTGTAGGGGGAGATAAGAGACATTCACAACCAATCCTATGTGCTTGTTTTGAGAATCAAATGTGATTGAGTGCTAAGTTTTTGTTTTGTTTGTTGAAATTAGAAAGCATTACATAAATGTGAGCTATGGTTATAGCATAGATAGATAGACAGACAGACAGATAGATCTTATAATATAAGTTTACATCCAAGATGATGTCACCTCTGAAGTGTTAGCTCCTGAGAATTTACTTGGGATATTGAGAACTACATCTTAGGTGAATCTAACGTGATTTTGACACTACCTATCTCTTAACTTCCCTGGATCTCAGTTCCCTCAGCTATCAAATAAAGCATTGTGCCAAATGGTCTCTAAGGTCATCTTCCAGCTCAAGATCAGGAATTCTTAATCTGACATCCTTCATGAACATAACAAATACATATATATGCATATATACATATATGTATATAATAGCTGTCTTTTCACACAGTTTTCCTTATTTTATGCATTTAAGAATATTATTCTAAGAAGCGTTCCATATGCTTCCCTAGACTGTCCAAGAGATCTAGATCACAAAAACAGTCAGTCAGAATATTTATCAAGCATCTATTACATGCCAGGCACTGTCCTAAGCACTGAGGATATAAAGAAGTACAAAAAGACAGCCTTCAAGGAAGTCACAGTTTAATAGGGAGGCAACACGCAAACAAATATGTCAAAATAAGTTAAATAATGGATAAAAAGGAAATAATTAACCAAAGGAAGGCACTAAATGTAAGAAAGATTGGGAAAGGCTTCCTTCAGAAGGTAGGATTTTAACTGGGACTTGAAGAAAGCTAGGAGAGTCACAAGGTAAAGATAGGGAGGGAGAGCATTCTGGGCCTGAGGGACAGCCAGAGAAGATGATCAGAGCTGGAAGATGGAATGTCTTGTTCAAGAAACAGCTAGGAAGCCAATATGATGGGACAGCAGAGTAGGAGGGGTTATTGTTTGAACCTCATTCTAAAAAAGGGACCATGCCATGCCATGCAAGTGGATTTGGATTTAAGTGAGAGAGGGCTGTGCAAAGTCACTAGCCTCACTTTCTACTCAGGAGCCATCAGGGTCCAGTGGAGAGATATAGATCTGAATGACTGTAGATAGCCCTGGGCACAGTGGGAGACCTTGGCCTTTTTAAGCTAGGTCTTTAGCAGAACTCAGTTTGGCTGAGGCAACATCCAATTAGTGATTAAGGCTAAGTAAGAAATAAGGTAGAGAATGGCCTCTTTACCTGGTCAAAAAAAACAATCAATCTGGGTGGGGAGGGGAAAATTTTCAGGCAGGCCTGCTCAACATACAGCCAATGGACTGCTTGTACCCTGCCGATGGATTTTGAGTGGCCTACAAAAAAGGTAGGGGATGTAAAAGAAAGTAAAGATATGAGTACTTTTTCTGTGTCCCATTTAACCCACCTTCCACTAGTCACTATTGTGTCTGTCATGTAACTTGGCAGATGGTTTGCCACTGCACCCTTTCTCCCACGGCAATGAACAATCATCAGTCTGTCTCTAGTTTGAGAGGAGGGAGACTCATATCTTTTTGCTGTGTTTTCATTCATTGCTAGCATTAAACAGGGATAAAGTGAGTGCAGTCATGCGCCAACATAGCTGATGCCTGCTGTGTAATGAGCAGTAACAATGTGAGGGTTTCTTCCCCTCCCTCGCTGCATAGCAACCCTCCAAGTCACACGAGTGTCTGGCACCTTCTCCAAGGTCAGACACTCAGTTCAGTACTTCTTTTTCTATGAGCAGTTGCCGTGGAGATCTTTTGGCTCTAATATTAAAGTTTTTGGGGTGACTTTGTAAAATGGATGATAAAAAGAAATGGAAGATTGAATCAAAACATAGAGTGTTTAATCCAGAGTGGACAAATAGACACTTCTTTACTTACATGAGAGATAAAATGCTGTGCCTTATTTACCAAGAAGTAATAGCCCTTTAGAAGGAATACAATCTTTGTCACCATTTCAGTCAAAACATCCTGACTTAAGCAAATTGGACACCAATGAAAAACGAATTAAAGGATCCAAATTACTGAAAAAATCAGTGGGGACCAGTGGTTTTCAAGAAATTAAACTCAGAAAATGAGGTGGCTACTAAGGTTAATTTTCAGATTTGTAAAGAAATCAATTTCAAACATGGTTCTGGAGTATGATAAACTAATTGCTGACAAGAAGTATAATGTATCCCATTAACTAAATGTAAACAGTAAGAAAACCTGAAAAGTGTATTAAAACTTGTACCATTTAGCAAAGTAACTTTTTAACATTAATGCGATTTCATGATAAGTAAACATCTTAATAAGTGCAATTAATTGATAGTAATTGAAATTTACCCTTTCTAAAAATATGATCAATTTGCCAAATAGTTCAATCACTAAATATACCTTTACTTTGAAAATGAGCCGCTAAAACCTATCCGCAGCCTGAAGAAGTTTAGCTTATTTTAATTTTGGCCCCTAGCTACTGCCAAGTTGTGCAGGTCTAGCAGAAGGTGTAATAAAATTGGAAAGGCAGGGAAGGAAGGTTATTAAGTGCTTTGAATGTCAAGCAAAGGATTTTTTTCTGTGATCCTGGAAGTGACAGGGAGCCACTGAAGTTTACTAAGTATGGAGGTAACATAGATTAGTGCTTTAGCAAAATCAAAAAAGCTCAAAAACCCTTTCCCTAGATATATGATCCTGTGATCTTAAATTTCCTAATTCCCTTTTGCCATGTTAAACCAGATTCTGGTAGAAGGTGGCTGTTAGAAGAATGGAGGAGACATTGATAGGGAGAGGAGGGGGCTGAGGGACCATGATGTGTATAGGAATATATAGGAAACTTGATCAGTTTGTAACGTGGTCCTGACTGTCTGCCAGTCCAAGAACAGAACCTGACAAGACTGGAGAATTTCTAAGGTTCATTCAAAAGCATAAGGATTATTCAAAAGTCAGATAAAGCCCTGTTCTGCTGGAAAGTAGCAGTATATTTGCTGTCTTTATTTTTTTTTAAATCTGTAGATAGAGTGTTTCTACATTACCTTTTATTTCCAAATGTCTCCTTTGCCCTTCCACTACCCAATGGGCCATCCTTTATTTAAAAAGGAGGGAGAGGAAAATAAACAGTTCAGCAAAAGAAACCAACATATCAACCCAGACTGATTGCATAGACACTTTTATAATCATCATTTCTTACCTTTTCTGCTGCCATTCTAATTAGCAAAGTCGAGGTGCCTCATTGATACCAGGGGAAAAAATGCTAGACTTGGAGTCAGATGATCTGGGTTTGATGCCCAAGTCTGGCAGTTACTACCGGGGTGACCCCAAGCAATCAATTAACCTCTCTAGTTTTCAATCTCCTCCAGTATAAAAGGAGGGTGTTGAACTAGATTACCTGTGAGGTCCCTATTGGCTCTAAATCTGTGATCCTATGGGTCATGTACTCACGGGTTTTACCATTTAATTCAAAATTTTCAACATCAGTGCATCATGGTCTCCTAGTGCAATGCTGAAACTGGGAGATCCCTTAAGAATTATCTGGTTCAATCCTTTCTTTTCATTTTTTATTAAAAAAATATTTTAGTACCATACTCACTTCTTAATTAGCCCTCCATCCCCATCCTGTAAGGATAAGGAGTTAGGTAGCCCAGTGGATAAAGAGCCTGGCCTGGAGTCTAGAAGATTCATCTTCATGATTTCAAATCCAGCCTCAAACACTTACTAGTTGTGTCATCTTGGGCAAGTCACTTAACTCTGTTTTCTCATCTATAAAATGAATTGGAGAAGGAAATGGCAAACCACTCCAGTATCTTTCTATGTAAACCCCAAATGGGATTACGAAGAGTCAGACACGACTGAAATAGTTAAACAACAACAAGAATCCTCACAGAAACCTTGCTCATTACAAAAAAAAAAAAGCAGAATCAACAACTGACCTGGTTGATAACAAATGAAGCATTGCTGACCATAACCCATCACCTCTAATTCCAAGGGAAAAGGAAGGAAATAAAGATTTATTGAGCAACTCCTGTTTCAGGCACTGTGCTAAGCACTTTATAAATATTATCTTATTTGATACTCACAACAACCCTGGGACTTAAGTGCTATTTTTAGTTTCCATTTTAAAGATGAGGAAATTGAAGTAGACAGAGGTTATGCCCAGGGTCACATAACTAGTATTTAAGGCTGGATTTGAACTCAGATCTTCCTGACTCCAGGCCCAGTACACTATCCACTACACCACCTAGCTGCCATTTAGAAGAGGAAAATTTTTCATTACTGATCCTATGGCATCAGGGTTGATCATGGCAATCAGTCAGATTTCATATGTCTTTTAGTTCAACATCCTCATTTAAAAGAAGGATCCTAGAGATGAGTCATTTGCCCAAGTGCATATAGCAAGTTAGTGGCAAGATCAGGTGTTGGACATAAGTGTCCTTAGATTACATCACCCCTGGTGCTCACACATCATCAGTACCCTCTGCCCCTCCCTCAAATGAAAGGTGGAAAATAGAGAGCTCCTCCAAGAACCTCCACTTAAGGAGGGTGCCCAGGCCAGCCATCCCTTCATTCCCATTCTACAGTACTCATTTGGCTTTACCCATCATTCCCCATCTTCTTTTTCTTCTTGTTCCCCTTTTCAGTGAAACTTTTTCCACTAAGCCAAGTTCTTTCTCCTTATACTATGATCACCTTGGTTAGCAGTAGCCTTTAGTGCCAAGGATAATAGATAGTGACAACCAGAAAAAAAAACAAGATAAAATGGAAGATGAGAGAATTGATCATTAATGAGGCTTGATATGTCTTTAATAATATCACATATTAATGAGAAACATTTGACTTTACATTGTGCCTTTATTCTGATTATCCCACAGGTCTGTGTAAAGTCTGAGATTTTGACATTAGGCAGACTTATGGGTAGGGAGATGTCAACTGTCTAACCCTTTGTCTTTTCTTTGCAGTCCATACATGGAGAATAACCCAGCAGGAATTAAGTACCATGAGACAAGCTATTTCCATCACCTCTGCCACCATCAGGTAAAACTTCTCTCTAGGAACTCTCTCAGTCCTATGACACTCCGCCATCCACTCTGCCTCCCCAGAAGTCTGTGTGTGCCCCCTACCCTCACTTATCCAGAGACTCCTAGAGTTCCAAGCTTCCATAGACTCCAGCCTGTATATACCTGGCCTGTTCCCAACCTCACTGACCCTCTTGACCTGTGAGCCTATCAGGCTACTCCATAGTCCACAGCTACTGCAACTGTGGTACTTATGAGGTTTCTTGGCTCAGACAAGAGCTCTGGTGGGGCTCAGGGAACCATACCTCCCATTCTTTCTGTTATCTTCAAATATACATGGCAGGTAATCTGATTCTTTTTTACTTCCTAGTTCTCCATCTGGTTGCACTCTCTTGGATTTCATCACATCCCACAGAAACCTCATTATCCTGCAAGACTGTATTAACCTGGTGCTCATACTTCATCAATATGCTCTGCTCCAGGTCCCCTTCCTCCCTCTGATTTAAAGGTTGAAAGTTGATGACTTTTCCTATAATTTCTGTTTAAGGAGGGGCCCCAGGACAGCCATGTCTTTCATTTCCCACTCCACAGCACTCCTTTGAACTTGTCCATCATTCTCCACCTTCTCTTTCCTATCCTTCACCTTTTCAGCTTCCTTTTCTATGTGGTCTTTCCTCTTTAGATTGTAAGATCCTTGAGGGCAGGGACTTTCTGTTTTTGTATTTCTATCCCTAGTACTTGGTATAGTACCTGGCATTTAGTAGGCACTTAATAAGTGTTTATTGACTGGCTGACCCCTGCCCTGATATTTTTCAGGTCCCAGTTCAATATAACTGGTAAGACATATTTGGCATACACAGATGTCCAGCTACCAGAAAATTCTACTTCTAGAAGTCAAGTTGTGGATCATGTTGGCTCCATGGACCTGAGGTAGGTGGTTCCAGTTAGGGCCCCCTTACTGTGGAATAGTTGTGCTTCTCCCTCCAGTTTCATTTCTGATCCTTGACTTTAGCTGAATTGCATGCTTTGACTCAGTCCAGTATAAGTAGACCTCTTTGACAAAATGCCTGTTAGAACTGGCAATGAGAAAAGGGCACCTCATTTAGTATTAGATGACCAAGCTTGTCTCTTACTGCTTGTGTGACTTTGGTCAAGTCACTTCCTCTAGGTAGGCTCTACTGCAAAAATGAGACAGTTGGACTAGCAGATCTCTTAAGGTGCTTTACAGATTTAAGCTTTTGTGATCTTGTGATCCATTCAGCAGATTTCAGCATGGGCTGTCCACTGCTCTCCCCATACTCACTCCCCTCCATCCCTTCCTTAACAGCCATTCTGGAGGTAGCAAAATGAGAGTACATTGTTCCCAGCCCAGAACTGAGAAAGTTTTCATTTCTGGTGCACTGTTTTGTAAGGGTCTCTACCACTTCCACTCATGCCAATTCATTAATAACAGAATCTGAAAGTCTTCCCACAACTTTATCAACACCTATTAATATCAAAGATAATGCAAGTCCATGATGAACCAACTCCTAGCTCTCCCAGAGCTAGAGGATGGGCTCATAGTTCAATCTGCATGACAGAATCAACAGAGGAGATCCAGCATTCTTGGGGAAGCCCTTGGAAATACCTGAGGAGTGGCTTGTCTCTTCTCAAATAAAACTTAGCTCAGGGTTCCCTTGGCTGTGTCAGTATGGAATTGCTACATGCAGACATCCATGGAAAGCTCTGTGTGGAGGATAAGGCATCATATCTAGAGAGCTAAGGGGGCTCCTTCAGGGTTTGATTCTAGGCTGCTTTGGATTAGGATGATTCACAACCAGTAGGATTAGTAGCTCATATTTCCAAGCACTTCAAAGTTTACAAAACATTTTTTCATGTATTATCTCATTTGACTATCACAACAACCCTGTGAGGTAGGTGCTATTATTATCCACACTTTATCCTATAGCATATATAATGTAATGTATACACACACACATATATATATAGATATCTATATATAGATATCTATATATATATATATATGGAAAGAGAAAGAATGTTTTGCGTATACTATACTATTTCTGTTTTTCTTGACAAAGATAAGGAAATTGAGGTTGGGAGATATTGAGGTTAAGTGTCAGCTAAGGCCCCAGCTGGAGTCAGCTCAAGCAAACAAAAGCTGATTATTAAATTTTCAGTGTGAGGATTTATTTACATTTCAGTTGTTGTTTTGTTGATTGCCTAGACAAAAAAGTAATGGAGAAAATGTTAACGACATTGATTAAGCTTAAAAGTAGGTCATGTTCTTTTTTGCTTTTCTTGGAGAACAAGTAGTAAAATATTTATGAGCACACACATTCCAACTCACAAAATTAGTAACCTCCTAGCTAGGATTCCATCCGTTGTACCACCTAGTTCTTCACAATAACCTACTTCTGGCAAGCGAGGTGGCATTGTGGATGAAGTACTGGTCCTGGAGGTAGGATAAACTAAGTTCAAATCCACCCTTAGACACTTACTAGCTATGAGACCCTGGACAAGTCACTTAACCCTAAATGCCTCCAAAAATAATAACCTCCGTCTACTTACAGCTCCAATTCACCTCTCCTGCCTCCACTCTCTATCATCTTTCTGTATCAAATCTGTTTCCGAGTCCTGTTATTTCTGGCTTCATAATGTCTCTCCTATGTCATCTCTCCTATGTCTTCTCTCCTCTGATGTTACCATCAGCTGGAGCTCTCCCCTCCCCATCTCTATTTCTTTACTTTCCTGACTTACTTCTGCCTCACTTTCTGCAAAACCTTCCCCTGGCCTCTTAGTGCCTTCCCTCTGAGGTTACCTCCAATTTTTGCTGTCTGTAGCTTGTAACTGAACTTTGTCTCCCCCATTAGACTAGGAACACCTTGAGAGCAAAGAATGTCTCTTAGAGCCTTTCTTTGCATCACCAGCATTTAACATATAATTGGTACACAGTAGTGCTTAATAAATGCTTGTTAACTGATTATTTACTAAGAGGCTGCCAAGAATAGGATTGTAATTAACACTAGTAATGTATGGGGCAGCTAGGTGCCTCAGAGGATAGAGTGCTGGGCCTGGAGTCAGAAAGACCTGATTTCAAATCCAGTCTCAGACACTTATTAGCTATGTGACTCTGGGCAAGTCACTTAACCCTATTTGTCTCAATTCCTCATTGGTAAGATGAATTGGAGAAGGAAATGGCAAACCACTCCAGATCTCTGCCAACAAAATCCCAAATGAGGTTACAGAGTCAGACACAACTGACCCTTCCCTTATGGCTTAGGTCCTAAGAAGCAACAGCAAGAATGGAACGCTGGTAGAACACCTCATTTCTGTTTCTTTTTTCTCCTTTCTTCTTTTTAAATTTTTTTCCCTGCGATCCATCCTCCATCAGAGGATTCATGAACTTGACTAGAAAAACATTGCATTTAATTTTCACTAGCTTCTAACTAAAATTTAATATTTCTTTCAATTGTTTAAAAACATTTTTCTGAGAAGGGATTCATAGGCTTCACCAGATTACCAAAGGTGTTCATGACTCAAAAAAGTGAAAAATCTCTGCTTTCATTCAGATGCTTCATGGGATAAATAATGGCTCCAAAAGAATAAATGTTTTACTACATGAACAGTAACTGGCAAAGTCTGCATTTGAACCCAGGTCTTCTGACTTCCACAGCAAAGTGTTCTTCACTATACCAGAGCTGATGACAATCTTCATGACCTTTAAAAACTTTCATGTAGGTCTCTCAACATAGTATTGATGATATATGTAGCATATTTTGAATCATCTCTTGTGTTCTATGGTGCACATGACAATGCTTTATTTTTCTTATTTTGTATTTGTTTCAATATTTAAGTTCATAATTTTTTTAAGTGTCTGATAATGAAAAAGCATTATCACATGTAGCTATGGTTTGGGGTTTGTCAAAGAGGAAGGGTAAGACTGCATACTCATTAGCTTACTAGACCAGAGTTAATGAAACTTGGAGATGG
This sequence comes from Bettongia penicillata ogilbyi, assembly GCA_023548195.1. Taxonomy (NCBI): domain Eukaryota; kingdom Metazoa; phylum Chordata; class Mammalia; order Diprotodontia; family Potoroidae; genus Bettongia; species Bettongia penicillata. Next base: position 1,455,489 of record JAJHZJ010000089.1, read on the forward strand.
GGAAAAGTTCTTACTGAAGAGGGCTCTACTTCCAGTTAGAAATACACTATCTGTGTGAGGAGGAAGGGGCCACCAGTTTTTAGGTGGATCAATGAGACTAGAGTTTCTTTGTGGAGGACTATCCTTAAAGTGTGCCTTCGTGTGCTCTCTGATTATCTCGTAGGAGTCTTCAGCTCCTGTGGAGTTAGACATGGCTATGTTTAGGGTGTTGGATTGTAAGACTTCCTAGACTGAAGGTCAGCCACTCAAATTAGACAAAAAAAGGATAGCATGCATGGGACCTGCTAAGGACACAGCTTTTGCACTGTGAAAGGCGGCCTGTGTTCTGTTGATTGGACCACACAATGTTCACTGGTGCTTTGAGTTGGTTTTTGTTTGATGTTTTGATGGCTTTTTGGAGGGGTGAATCTAATCCATGAATCTAATGTTGTGCTCTACCACTAGGATTTTATTGAAACATTAATATTGGTCATGGTTTCTGGATGCTCCTCCTGGTCCCATGTACAGTGGGAGAACTTTGAGGGTCACTGAATGAAATGACAAGGTACCCTGAGGAAACCATAAACATCATCACCTCAGTCCCAAATCACAGAGGAGTTACAAAGTTGGGTAGTCAATCGATCAATTAAGGACCAACTATGTACCAGGCACTATATTAAGTCCTGGAGATACAAATTGTTGTGTTTGTCCTTCATTTTCAAAGAGAACCATGACATCAGGGAAATGATGACATGACTTGCAGTTGACTTTGTTTTGAATGAGGGAGAGCTGTGCAAGGTGACCAGCCTCACTTTCTCCTCCAGAACCATCTGGGTTCAGTGACTAGATATTCATCAGAATGATTGGAGATGGCCCAGAATGCAATGGGAGACCCTTGCTCTTTTAGGTTAAGGCATTTTCAGGTACCCTCAAAGGAGTCCACACCTAATGGACCATGATTCCACCAAAGAGTTTTTGATAAGCAACCATCTGTGTCATGGAAAGTGCTGTCCCAAAGGGAGCATGGCCCACTTACCTAGATATCAGAAAGTCTATTCAAGCGTTATCAATCATTTAATCAGAATTTATTAAGCACTTACTATGTGCTAGGCCCTGTGCTAAGAGATAGGGATATAAAGAAAGTCAAATACTACCCCTGCCCTCAAGGAGCTCATATTCTATTGGGACAAACAACATGTAAGTAAATCAGGTACTACAGGATATATATGGAGTAGAAGGAAAGTAACAGAAGAAAGTTCAGAAAGAAGCACAGAACAACAGAACAGATATGAAAGTAACATGGGGAATTTATTATATACTTTTTTAAGATGATACAGCATGAAACAGAGATTCACAGTTTCATATATAACCTTCTTTTTTTGTGTTCTGTGCGTATAAATTAAAGGAGGGCCTTAGCACAAAGCCAGCACTCTCTTAGCTCAGATTCAGTTTTAGCATAAAATAAGACACTTTTAAGTTAACAAAAAGGAAGTTTCCATTGCCCTAATACATATGCAACAAGGTTATGGTGGCACTTCAGTCTGGGAACATGGGACTTCCCTAACCTCCTTATGGAGGTTAGTGGGGTATGTTATGGCAATTCAAGAGGTCTCAAACCCACCAAATCTGAGAAACCTCCCTAACTCCACCTGGATGAGACTTTTTATCTCTTTTTATATATTGTTATTCAGTCATTTTCAGACTCTTGGTGATCCCATTTGGGGCTTTCTTGGCAAAGATACTGGAATGGTCGCCATTTCTCTCTCCAGTTCATTTTTACAAATGAGGAAACTGAGACAAAGAGGGTGAAGTGACCAGGGTCACACAGCTAATAAGTATCTGTGGTAAAATTTGAACTCAGGTCCTCCTGAGTCCAGGGCTGGCACCCTATAGGTGACCAGAAATCTATCTTGGAAAAGCAGTGATCAATCAGATCACTGAAGATTTTTTTTCCTTTTGGGGAAAAACTCATTGGAGAAAAGTAAGAAAGCATGAACCCAATCCATCTAGTATAGAAATGCTGGTAGGTATAGATATATCAAAATATGAAAATGTTTCTCTTTTTTTCTTTTCTTTCCTTTTATGCTTTTTTTTTCTTTTGCTCTCTCTCTCTCTCTCTCTCTCTCTCTCTCTCTCTCTCTCTCTCTCTCTCTCTCTCTCTCTGTGTGTGTATGCACTGACACACATGTATTTATGCTCAGAATAAATTGTTCCTTAAGTATGTAGGGAAGACACGACCAGGATTCTACCATGAGCACCTTCAGAGCTGGAGAATGTAGCAGAGGACTCAGCCTCCCAGGTGTTTCACCCTCTTCTCTATTTTCTCCTCCGAGGTCCCCAAATTGTCTCCTCATCCTTGTGGTGTTTGGCCTCCTCCTGATGAAAGGTCTGGCCTTCTTGGTCCTTCTCGTTATCCTGTTCAGGTTCAGGAATCAGGTGAGCAGTGGTGTTCCAGAATCATTATCATTATAGATTTAGAGCCCGAAGAGACCTCAGAGGCCATAGGTTCCATACTTCTTATTTTACAGTTGAGGAGAATGAGGCAGATAGAGGTGAACTTATGATTTACCCAGGGTCATACAGTCCAAGGTAGGTTTGAACCCAAGTATACTTGACATCAAGTCCAGTGTTCTTTCAACAACACCCTACTGTTTTTGTTTTGGCTTTGGTCTGAGTTAGAAATAAACCAAGGAACATCCTCTCCACCCTATCCTAGGATGGAAGTAGCTCCCACAGGCCCTAGAGGCAGCTAGGTAGTACAGTGAGTAAAGTGCTGGGCTAGGAGTCAGGAAGACTTGAGTTCAAATCCAACCTCAACCTCAGACATGTACTATCTGTGTGACCCAGGGCAAGTCTGCCTCAGTTTCTTCAACTGTAGAATGGGGATAATAATGACACCTACTTCACAAAATAATGTTTGTAAAGTGCTCAACACAGTGCCTGGCACATAGTAGGCATTTAATAAATAATTGCTCTCTTTCTTCCAACTTGGCCCTTAGAGAGAAACAAAAGATTCTCAAAGTCTCACCTCAGAGCCACACTGCTAGAATCTAGCCCTGAGAGCACAAAAAGATTCAGAAAAGTCTACAATGATAAATGAGGGGTATGTAAGGCATCTAGATGACACAATACACAAAGCACTGGAACTAGAGATTGGAAATCTTGTGTTCAAATCCAGACTGCAACACTTACTGGCTATATGAACCTAGGCAAGTCAATCTCTTTGTCTGTTCCTCCAACTCTAAGATGGGGATACATTTTAGCTGTCCTAAGAGCTAATACAGCTCCTATCCCAACAGAGTTGCTGTGAGAATCAAATGAGATGATATTTGTAATTTTAGCACAGTACATAAAATATAGGGACCACTAATATAAATGTTAGATATGAGAGCGATAACAATTTCTCATCACAATTAGCTGTTTTATGGATGGGTCTGGATTTACTGGAAAAAGGACAGGTTAAGGGCTGCCAAGACAGGCTGGCATGAGGGTCCTAGGGTGATAATGGGGTGCTAATTGGATTGAGATGACAGCCAGACATGATGTAGGGGCATTTCTACTGTGCCTCTCACAGGGATTAAAAACCCTGCCTGGTCATATGAAGCGGGTATATGAGTTGGAAGGCCTTGGAAGGAATATGAAAATTTTAAGCGGAAAAACGAACAAGGTTACATAATGAAGAGACAGTGATCAGATATTTAATTGGTTTATTTTCTTAACTTTTTCCATCCTCAGGATAAGAGGAACACTGGAAAAATAGAAGAGTTGAGCCCATTGGATGTATACGAGATGTCTCCCTATCTATCCTCCTATTGATGGAGGTGTCCTATGTTCCCCTCGTTCAACCCAGGATACTAAGTACAGAAATTTCATGTCATGCCAAGTTCTTAAGCACCAAATCCACCACCAAATTCTGGAGCCAGGTGCACTGGTAACTAATTATTTAACAACCCACTCTTTGAAAATACATGCTGCAGTTTCAAGTTTAATATGCATGATTAACATTATCTTGAATATTGTGTTAAGTCTTGACAATCAACAAAGCATTAAATTCAGCCCCTATTTGTAGCTCATACTGAAAATTTAACAGTTAGTTCTCCTAGACTTATAATGAACTGATGCAAAGTGAAGTGAGTCAAACCATGAGAACATTGTACACTGCCACAGTGTGCAATGACTGATTTTGGAAGACTTATCCCCTCTCAGTAATGCAGGGACCTAAGACAATTCCAGGAGACTCATGATGGAGGATGCAATCCACATCCAGAGAAAGAACCATGGAGTCTGAATGGAGAGTGAAGCAAACTATTTTGTTTTTTGTTTTGTTTTGTTTTTCTTTCTTGTGGTTTCTCCAGTTCATTACAATTCTTCTAGGCAAGGTGATTAATGTGAAAATGTGTTTATAGGAATGAATGTGTAGAGCCTATATCAGATGACATGCCATCTTGGGGAGGGAAGGGGAGAAAATTTAAAACTTATGGAAGTGAATGTTATAAACTAAAAATAAATAAACTAGCTAATAATCATAATAATCAGTTTTTCTGAGTTCTTTGGAAGTTCTGTCTTGTCTTCCTATTGCTTTGAATTTCTGTTTTGTTTCTCCTCAGGTAATGATTCAGGGGAAGAGATAGAGAGGGGCAGAAGCCAAGAGTTAATCCTCTTTCCTCACTCACCTGGCACATAGTAGATGCTTAATAAATATTGATTGATTGGTCCACCTTGGACTTCAACTTCATTCAATCTAAAGCATTTTTCAAACACTTGTTAGGTCAAAGGGGCTGTGGCAGAGGTGGGGTTAGGAAGACATTCAACATTTTTGTCCAGTCCTTCTTTAAAAATAGTAATGTTAATCAACATTGATGTAGTACTTTATGTCTATTATCCTATTGGACTCTTAAAACCACTCTGTGATGGAAATGTAGACAAGCAATTAATAAACATTCAAGCAGGAATTTGAACCCAACACTTTTCTTATTCCAAGTCCAGAACTCAGATGCTGCCCCATCTCTTCTCCTTTGATTTCCATGTTACTGACCTGCTTGACTATCCCTTTGAGCTTTCCTTTGAAGGTTCAACCTTTTCCTACCATGTTTTAAGTGTGAATTTCCCTTAAGGCTCTCTCCTCAGCATCCTTCCCTTCAAATTCCATACTTTCACCCTTGGCAAGCTCATCCATTTCCATGATTTCAGTTAGTGCCTCTATGTATATGCTGAGTCCCAAATGTATATATACATCCAACTCTATTCTCTCCCCGGAGCTCACATCTCACATTTGCAACTATCTGCTTTCTAATCTGTATTCCCATTGATATCTCAAAGTTAACATTTCCAAAACTGAATTTATCATATCTCAACTTAAATCTACCACTCCTTCTAACATTTCTACCATCCTCCCAGTAACCCTGACTCAAAACTTTAGAGCTACATTTAACCCTTCTCCAATCCAATCAGATGTCATTCTTTATTGATTCTACCTTGACAATATCTCTTGATATCCATTGATAAAATTTCTTGATATTCACCTATAATATATCTTGACTCCACCACTCACTAAGAGGCTATTATTTATAGACAGAGAAGAGTCAAGGGATCAGAACACAGCCCTGGGAGAAACCCAGTTAGGGGACAGGAAATAGGTGGTGATCTGACAAAGGAAATTGAAAAGGTCAACCAAACTCATAATGGGAAATCAGAATTGAACAGTGTCAGGGGAGCCAAAGAAGAATAGCCAGGAGTGGTTAACATCAAAAGTTGTCAAAGCTTAGAAGAATGAGGAATGCGGAGAAGGGTAGAAAGGAGAGAGAGAAAGCATAAGTTTTAATAGTATAAAGACAAACAAAGGCTTATCAATGACCAAAACAAAGCACCAAAATGCAGAAGGTTTACTGCTGACCCGTATGCATAATAAAGGGAGGAGTGGAGAATGAATAAATGGCAACCAGTAAGTGACATAAGTGATGTGGCCTCTTTAGCTTCTGACTCAAATTTTATTTACATGCTAAACCAGAAAAAATCTGGAGAATGTCAGTGTGACAGTTGATTGGAAGAAAGGGCTACAATCTCCACCCAGACATAGGGGTTCAAAAGCCTTATTCTTATCTTTAGAAGGGCACTGACTAACTTTTGTTGGTTAACTATGATGGCTATAATTCAAGAATTACCAGGCTGCCTTTCCCAGAGAGAGGTTCTAGCCATTATATCCTAGCAGACTAGAGCTAAAATGGCTGGCACATGGTAGGTGCTTAATCAAGTTTATTGATTGGTTCCCAAGCTTTAGACTGAGAACTCTAGGCAAAGTGGGGAGTAGGGGAATGGGAGAGAGTAGTTATGGAAGAGGTTATTGCAAAAAAAGCTGCGCATATTGACTACCCACCTTTATTTCAGCCTTTACTTTGCTCCAACAAAATATGCAGCATGAGTCAGTACAACAACAAAGTAAACAGACCTCCTGCAGACTAAATAAATAGTATGCCTCCTCATACATGTATTATTGGGGTGTTTGGTTTTTATTTTTTGCTATAGGTAGATTATTCAGATACTAATTCACTTAAAAGAATGGTAATCTTATGCAATTGTGTATTTTTTCAAATCAGTGAATACAAGCAGAATTGATCCTATTGGGTGAGATGCTGCAAAACTATTTGAAATGAAAAAGGGGACTTCATGTTTGAAGACTTCAGGAATCTCTGATCTTACTTAGATATTGGCTGATTTAGATGGCTCTGGTATCTCTCCCAACTCTAAATGGAAGATAATGTGAAATATCTCATCACTGGAAAAACAACTGACCTGGAAAATAGATCCAGGAGAGACAACTTAAAAATTATGGGACTACCTGAAAGCCATGACCAAAAAAAAAGCCTAGACATCATCTTTCATAAAATTATCAAGGAAAACTGCCCTGATATTCTACAACCAGAGAGCAAAATAAGTATTGAAAGTATCCACTGATCCCCTCCTGAAAGAGATCCAAAAAGAGGAACTCCTAGAAACATTGTGGCCAAATTCCAGAATTCCCAGGTCAAGGAGAAAATATTGCAAGCAGCTAGAAAGAACCAATTCAAGTATTGTGGAAATACAATCAGGATAACACAAGATCCAGCAACTTCTACATTAAGGCATCAAAGGGCGTGGAATAGGATATTCCAGAAGTCAAAGGAACTAGGACTGAAACCAAGAATTACCTACCCAGCAAAACTGAGTATAATACCTTAGGGGGGAAAATGGTCTTTCAATGAAATAGAGGACTTTCAAGCATTCTTGATGAAAAGACCAGAGCAGAAAAGAAAATTTGACTTTCAGACACAAGAATGAAAAGAAGCATGAAAAGGTAAACAGCAAAGAGAAATCATAAGAGACTTACTAAAGTTGAGCTGTTTACATTCCTACATGGAAAGACAATATTTGTAACTCTTGAAACTTTTCAGTATCTGGATGGTTGCTGGGATTATATACACACACACACGCACACACACATACACACATGCATGCACACAGACAGAGAGCACAGAGTGAACTGAATAGGATGGGATCGTATCTTAAAAAAATGAAGTTAAATGATGAGAGAGAAATGTATTGGGAGGAGAGAGGGAGAAATGGAATGGGGCAAATTATCTCTCATAGAAGAGGCAGGCAGGAGACTTTTTAGTGGAAGGAAAAAGAGGGGGAGAGAAAAACATGAAGTTTACTCTCATCACATTTGACTAAAGGAAGGAATAAAATGCACACTCATATTGGTATGAAAACCTATCTTACAATACAGGAAAGTGGGGAGAATGGGATAAGCAAGGGGGCGGGGATGATGGAAGGGAGGGCAATGGGAGGAGGGAGCAATTTGAAGTCAACACTCAGGGAGGGACAGGATCAAAAGACAGAATAGAAACAATGCGGGGCAGGATAGGATGGAGGGAAATATAGTTAGTCTTACACAACACAACTATTATCGAAGTCATTTGGAAAACTACACAGATATGGCCTATATTGAATTGTCTGCCTCCCCAAAGGGGAATGGGTGGGGAGGGAGGGATGGGGAGAAGTTGGAACTCAAAGCTTTAGGAACAACTGTTGAGTATTGTTCTTGCTACTAGGAAGCAAGAATTACAGGTAATGGGGAATAGAAAGTTATCTGGCCCTACAGGACAAAAGAGAAGATGGGGATAAGGGAAGGGAGGGATGATAAAAGAGAGGGCAGATTGGTGATAGGGGAAATTAGAATGCTTGGTGTATTGGGGTGGGGGGAGGGGACAAATGGAGAGAAAATTTGGAACCCAAAATTTTGTGAAAATGAATGTAGAAAGTTAAATAAATTTATAAAAAAAATAAGAAGAAGAAAAAATGGAAATGATTATAGACTCTCTCACACAGGATTGTTGTGAGGGCTAAATGATGAATTTGTAAAATATTTATAAATTTTTAAGCTCTATACAAATGTTAGCTATTATTATTAATATTCCATTCTATCTTTTTAAATATGAGACTTTTTCTCTTTTTCTCTTGATGATGGGAATTTAGAACGAAAAGTCACCATTCTCTGCCTTGTCCTTTCTGTCTTGCTAACAGAAGCTCCCAAGCCAGTGATTTGCATGAACTATGGTAGGCATCACAGACTTGGAAAAAGCTAAAAAGAAATTTCTCAAAGTAAAAGGATTTAAACTCTTGGAGGGGCAAATCAGATAAAGTCAAAGGAGTTCCAAAGACAAATTTAACTTAAGCCTTATGACTTTTGATGACCTTCAGGATAGTTGTGATTTGGTTGTTTAAGTCACCAAAAAAGGGAAATCATTCTAAGATTTAAAAAGGACTTGAAAACTCTTCCCTTGAGGTATTTGAAAGATATATAGTAATATAAATTCCAAAGAAAACCAGTAGATGGAAGCAGAGAACAGCTGGACATGGAAAACCAGTCAACAAGTGACAGAATGACTTAGCAGTGAAGTCTCATCAGCAGAGCATAGTAACTCACAGCTTGGTGATATTACTGGGCTGTCTCAGGGACATCAGTGATTCTATGGAGGGGGAGCAGCTACCAGATGCACCAGAGGCAGAGAAGGATGACGTCAGAGAGGCTGCCCCAAGAGTGAGAATGACTATCACTATTCATTTTGCATCACCCACAGGTGTCACCATGATCATTTGTGGTCCCCGAGTGCATCGGTTCTCCTGAAATTGATTCCCTCTCCACTGGTGTTATGATAATCTGTGGGAGAGCGTACCCTTCCCTGTATATATAGAGGACTTTCCAAGTCAGTTTTTTCTGTGTTGTTTAATTAAATAAATATGCTGGGGTTTTTTTTTTATTTTGAATTAATGTGTCCTCTTTTTGGTATGGTAAATATTACATCAGTGAGGACTTGAAATTGCAGTTTTGAGTGGATGCTGACCTAATGTGACCCATAAAACACAGAATCATAGATCTCTGCATCTGGAAGAAAGAACCTCAGAGATCGTCTCATCCATCTCCTCTCTGAAGGAAATAATACTTTATATAACATTTCTGACAAGGTTCTGGCTAGTTATTGATTGAATACATCCAGTAATGGAGACCACATTACCCATTCCATTTTCAGGCAGCCTTTTTCATTAGGAAGTTCATCTTTCTATTGATGAGAAATCTGACTCCTCATATCTGGACCTACTGAGAATCCCTCTAAGCTTCCCTGAACTCACTGGCCTAAACAGTAGGTAACCGGTCATATATAAAGGATCCATCCCAATGCTAGTTTCCTGGATTCCCCCTCCCTTCAAGACTTCTGCACTTTGATTCAGAGTTTTTACCTTTCACTATTTTCCAAATATTAACTAGTCAATGGGACCCAAGTCCACACAGCATCTCAAACTTTCCTGACCAATTTAGTTTCTTGAGTTCAGAGATTGGTGGTCTGTGATATGTCTCCTTATTCTTCTACCTTGGTCACTGTGACTGGATATTTGTTACTGTTATTGCTCAGTCGTTTTAGTCATATCTAACTCTTCATGATCCCATTTGGGGTTTTCTTGGCAAATATACTAGAGTGGTTTTGCCATTTCCATCTCTAGCTCATTTTACAGATGAGGAACTGAAGCAGATATGGCCAAGTGAGTTGCCCAGAGTCACACAACTGTTGGCTGTTCTTCTTCAATCTCAAAGAGGACCAAAATGACCACCATGCTAGAGTCAAGTTTCAGTGTGTCCAACTGTGGCTGGTCAGACCAATATGAACTTGGAATGCTCTATCACATATTGGGCACAAATGAACATTTAGGGTGGATGCTTTAAATTTGCACATCCTGCATTTCCTTTGAGCTGGAGCACAGCACCCTCTCTGATGTGGGCACGCCATACTGAGAGGTCCTGTGCCAGTGTCTCCCATGTCACATAATCAATTCCAAAGTTCTTGAGAGAGACCTTGAGAGTGTCTTTGTATCACTTCTTCTGACCACCATGTGAACAATTGCCCTGTGTGAGTTCTCCATAAAATAGTCAGCTTGACAAGCATACGTTTTACATTCAAACAAGGCCAGCTCATCAGAGTTGCACTCTCTAAAGCAGAGTCTGAATGTTTGGCAGTTCAGTTTGAGTAAAGACTTCAGCGTCTGGTAGCTTATCCTGCCAGGTGATCTTCAGAATCTTCCTAAGACAATTCAAATGGAAGCAATTGGCATGATGCTGGTAGACTGTCCAGGTTTCACAGGCATACAACAATGAGATCAACACAATGGTTCTGTAGACCTTCAGTTTGGTAGTCAGTCTAATACCTCTTCTCTCCTATACATTCCTTTGGATCCTCCCAAAAGGTCAACATGAGGGTACCTGGCAGTCTCCATTATATTCCCTATGTGAATTGGTACTCTAGAGATTCCAAGGAGTTTCTCTTTGGGTAAGATTAAGACTTTCTCTTTCAGTTGAGCCAAATCACCTCACTTCAATGGGAGAACTCCTTCAATATATATTGTCTGATATTTGTGTGTGTGTACGTAAATCAGTTTCTCTGATTTCTGTTTTTGCTATCAATTTGGATAAAGGGGTTTGTTGGCTAACTCCTACGTGTGTTCATTGTGGAAATGGCATTTGGTGGGAAGGAACTCAAGCCAGAGATATAAAACTTAGGGTACTGTCCCACCAAATGATGAAGCAGTGATCGAAGTTAGGCTGAACCTTAAAGTCACATCACCTGGATGAAGAATATTTAATGTAGTACATAGATATAGTTCTAGCTTGATACACCTGTGGAGAGCAGAGTGGTCAAACTTCTGACCCCAAACTTTTACTTTCGCTCCTGGCAAGAATTTAAAAATTCTTCAGAGAAGGGTGGGGGGAAAACAGGCTAGAGATATCCTTTTGAGACACATAATGACACACACTCTCATGCTACATATAGGTGACAGCCCTCTTTACATGTAGAAGGTGATGTTCCTCCACTTTGCAGGAAACACAACAGAAGCATTCAAACTGAACATGGAGTTGTCTCTTTATGACTGCTGAAAATCTGTTTTCCTTTCCCTTCATTGTTCTCTCTCCTCTGCCTTGGTTAAACTGCGTCATGGCCTTTTTATTGGGTTTCCTGGCTGTTTTAATCTATGTTATTTTATTTATTTGATCTCTTCCCTCTCATATAAAACCATACATTTGAATTTGAAATATTTTGAATGATATGCTTGCTATGTGAATACAAAGTAGAAGAGATGTTGGTAAGAAATGCTAGAGCTAGTATAAAATGAGATGCTAACATAAGAGACAGCCAGTCTCTGTTCAACAATTAGAGAGGAAAAAGTCCTTTTCTCTAGCCTGGGGGCTCTGAACTTATCAACTTTCATAAACAGTCAGCATTAAGTATTGAATCCAGCAAACTATTGCCCTGGAGGTAAAAAAATAAAATAAAAAAATTAAGCTTTTGCTGTGGTCTCCAGCACCTCCTAGGGGTTTCACTGGGGAGTTGCTGAATCAAGTACAGACAGTTTTTGCTTCGTGTAAATTCACGTTATGAAAAAATTGACTTTATGTAAAGAATTTTAAAAGAAATCCTCATTCCAAAAAGAATTACGAAAATTCCTTATGCAAACCAGACACTGCATGAGAAGATAAAAACAATGCAGATAATGTAAACAGTGGTGGGAAGTTGAGAAGCATCTCTAAGTCAATCTCTGCCAGACAGTGAGTCTGTAGACAGTGAGTGATTCCGTGCCTTTCCCTGTGTTCAGTAGTGATCCTTTTATTTTCACCATGGCTGATGACAAATGTTCTCTTAAAGGGAAAAGTGGACCATCTGGGGAGCATAAACCAACAAACTGGGAAATGAAAATAATTAGCAAATATGGAGGACAAAAATTGTCATCAATAGCACATGGGTTTAGTCTTAACAGTGTCAATTATAAACACCATAGTGAAGGACGCTGCCAAGATGAAGAAGTCTGCAAATGGCAATGCTTGCAGGAAATCAACTTATCTGTCGAAACAGAGAAAAGGTGCTATATTCCAGAAATGGAGGAATTATATTCTATGTGGATAGAAGACCAGACCCAGAAGAATATTCATTTAAACTTGATAACAATCCAAGACAAGACTCAAAGCCCCTTTGAAGATTAAAGATAAAGTACTGTTAAGGAAGATGGGTGATTGGTTCACCAGATTTAAAAATTGTACAGGATTTCATAATGTGCAAAGGTCAGGAGAGTCTGCCAGTGTAGATACTGACTCACTGAAGAAGTTCCCAGAGTTCTTGAAAAAAAAATAGTAGATGAAGGTTCCTACTTACTGGAGCAAATCTTTAGAGACTGGCCTTTTTATCAAAGAATGTCACCTCAAACCTTCATCGTGATGGAAGAAAAAAATCATCTGGGACACAAAGCTTGGAAAAAGGAATTACCCTTTTGCTTGGATGGAATGCATTTGAGATTTGCAAATTAAAACCTGTTCTTGTGCACCATCAGAAAAGTCTGGAACATTGAAAGGAGTCAGCAAGGTGACAACACTTGTACATTATTTTGCTAACCTTATCATCTTTGAACAATTTTTGTAATAATAATAGCATTCCTTTCAAGAGTCTACTTACTTTGGATAATACCCTAGGTCACCCTCCTCATCTGGATGATTTTAATGAGAATATAAAAAAAAAAAAAAAGAATGTCTACCTTCCCGTTAACACTACCTCATTATTACAACCTATGGATCAGGGAGTGATTGCAAATTTCAAGCGTATTATTTACACACTACATTTGCTCAGACAACTGCTGCTTTGAATGCAAATAAGGACTTGACATTGAGAGATTTCTGAAAGTCCTACAATATTTCCCATGCATGGGAAGATGTAACAGAAACATGTATGAAGAGAATTAGGGGGGGAAAAGTGTGCCTGTGGTTCATTCCCAATTTTCATGGATTTGAAAAAGACAAAATGTTCAAATAAGTTGAGTACAAGATTGTAAAAGTAGTCAAGAATTGGAACCAGAAGTAGAGGAGAATGATATAGAAGAATGATTGAGTCTCACGGAGAAGAACTGTGGAATGAAGTCATGATTGAGCTGCTGGTTACAAAGATTATAAAAGAAGAAAGGGAAGTTTTGAGCCTGAGGTTGAACCAAAAAGGTTCACAACAAAACAGTTGGCAGAAATATTTCATCATTTGAATGAATTTTTTTTTCTTGTATTGAAAAGATGGATCCAAATACTTCAAGATGTTTTAAAACTCAAAGATTTGTTGAAGATAATATTGTTCAGTTATATGAAGGAAAAAAGGAGCCACTGTCCAAACATGACTTGATAGCTTCATTAAAAGAATTATGCCACCAGCCAGTGATAATGACTAGGTGTAATGGGTAGGGAAAGAGCAACATACTGCACACCTATGTTAACTTTACTGTACAGTACCTGTGCATACTTTATAATTTACTTTTCATTTCATGATTCAATTATCATAGTACAATATTTAGTATGTCTGCAGTTTAGTACATTTTATGACTTACATAAAGGTATTATTTTCTGTTTGCCTTTGTTATATAGGCTAAGTGAAGTGGGTGAGTAGGGGCAAATTTGCAGTGTGCAAAAATCACTTTATGTACAGATCGGCAGTCCATAAAGCAAGAACTGTTTGTACAAGGCAATGGGGTATAGAAATCTATTTTTCACTATAAGAAAATAGAGGGAAGAGGGATGGGAGAAGGGGATGAGGGTGATAGAAGAGAGGACAGACTGGAGGAAGGGGTGAATGGGGTGCATGCTGTCCTGGGGTGGCAGGTAGGGAGAGATGGGGAGAAAATTTGGAATTCAAATTTTTGTGGAAATGTATATTGAAGACTAATGAATAAATAACATATATATTAAAAATAAAGAACTATCTGTACATCACACTGTAGGAAGACTTGGGAGGGGGAGAGAAAAAGTGAGAAGGAAACCTCTACACTTTACGATGAACTAATTATCTTGGATTCTCCAGAAGAGACACTAAGTGTCTCCCTCTAGACTTCCTCCTTGAAGCACTTCCTTGCTTTGTGCCTGGTTCCCATACTCACATTGAGGGGAAAGGGGCTAGGAGGGTGATAGTAAGAATAGGACTCAGGCATATATTCCAATTCACCATGTGTCTCTCTGTGTGTTCATGAATGCTTATGTGTGTTGATTTTGTAATCCACTATTCAAGAAAAATCACCGCAAAAGAAAAAAAATCACAGGAGAAAAATCCTTTCTATTATTGCCCTTTATCAATTCCAGTCTCAAACATTTTAGCATCTTTACTTCTAACCTTCTTTGTTTAATAAAGGTTCAGGAGTTTGCCCAAGGTCGTACAAGTATTCTAACTCAGGTCACCTGACCTGAAACTATATACTTCTTTTATCACACAGTCTAGAGGCAACAAGCAGTCTTAGAAAGACTTTGAGTAGGCAAGTAATGTAGTCAGACCTGAGCCTTAGGACTATTCTCTGGAGCTATGTGAAGGTTGGACTGGAGATAGAAAAACTACAGTCACTGAAAATAGGAGGTATTTACAACAGTGGTAGGGGGAAAGTGATGAGGGCTTTAACTAAGGTGGTAGAAATAAGATTCATTTTAGTATAAAAACAAAACAAAAACAAAACTAGCAAGATTTGAGAACTAAAAGATGTGAGATGTAGCAAAGAAAAGTCAATTACCCCAAGGTTTTAAGCCTTGATGGAAAAAGGAAAGTTGGAAAGAGGTACAGGTTTGAGAGCAAAGAGGATGAATTTGATCTGGGATCTATTATGTCTGAGATCCTGGCAGGACATTCAGATGGAGATATTCAAAAGGCAAAAAGTGGATGTGAAGACAAAGAGATATGTTGAAATTAGATATGCAGATCTAGGGGTTATCTGTAAAGGAATGATCATTGAAGCCATTAGAGGTGATAAGATCATATAGGATGAAACTTCAGAGAAGAGGACCAAGGACAGAGCATTCAGAGGCACCCACACTCAAGAGGGGGAGGGAAGACGTTCAAGGAGTGTAAGAGACTGAGATGGAGCAGTCATAGAGACAGAAGGCTAACTAGCAGAGACAAAAAACATCAAGGAAAGAAATGGAGGGTGAAATAAAAAGAAATAGCAGTTGATCATCAGTGTTAACTGTTACAAAAATTTCAAGGTTTACTTCCAGAAACTATAAGGAAGTACATGAATCTAACAAGACTCTGGATTTCTCTTCCAAAGATTTCTCTTCCTGGGGAGGAGCCAAGATGGCGGAGTAGAAAGATTCACATATGCTAGCTCCTAACCCACAGCCTATAAAATATCTGTAAAGAAGAAATCCCAACAAATTCTGGAGCAGAAAAAGCCACAGAACAACGGAGTGGAGGAGATTTCTGTTCCAGAGAGCCCTGAAAAACTGACACCAAAGGTCCCTTGCACACCGGACCTGGAGCAGTGTCCAGCCCTGCCTTGGCTGCGAGGCACCCCAGAGGAGTACATCCAAGCAGGCTTCAGGGACGGAATCTCCAGCGGCCACGGAGGTCCTTCCACCCACAGATATCAGTGAGAGAGTCTTTTTGGCTGGCCGAGAGGGGAGCGGGGGGGGTCTCCACAACTCAGGCCCCCTCGGGAGGCAGCAGCCCAGGCAGCAGCAGACAGAGGCTCCCAAAGCAAGCAGGAGCTTGGATCCATTATTGAAGGTCTCCACATAAACCCCCTGAGGGAACTGAGCCCCGTATGGTGGTCCTGCCCCACTCAAGCAGCTGAACTTAATCTCACACTGAATGGCAGCCCTGAGCACCTGAATTTAATCTTACACTGAATAGCAGCCCTGCCCCAGCTGAAAGCCCTGAGGCTGGGAAGCAGCATTTGAATCTCAGACCCCAAGCACTAGCTGGGCAGATCTGGAGGCAAGGTGGCTGTGGAAAGGAATCTCAGAAGTCAAGTAACTGGCTGGGAAAATGCCCAGAAAGGGGAAAAAAAAATAAGACCATAGAAGGTTACTTTCTTGGTGAACAGATATCTCCTCCCTTCCTTTCAGATGAGGAAGAACAATGCTTACCATCAGGGAAAGACAGAGAAGTCAAAGCTTCTGTATCCCAAACATCCAAAATATGGGCTCAGGCCATGGAAGAGCTCAAAAAGGATTTTGAACATCAAGTTAGAGAGGTGGAGGAAAGACTGGGAAGAGAAATGAGAGAGATGCAAGAAAAGCATGAAAGCAGGTCAACACCTTGCTAAAGGAGACCCAAAAAAATGCTGAAGAAAATAACACTTTGAAAAATAGGCTAACTGAACTGGCAAAAGAGGTTCAAAAAGCCAGTGAGGAGAAGAATGCTTTCAAAAGCAGAATTAGCCAAATGGAAAAGGAGGTTCAAAAGCTCACTGAAGAAAATAGTTCTTTCAAAATTAGAATGGAACAGATGGAGCATAATGACTTTATGAGAAACCAAGAAATGACAAAACAAAGATTTTCTTCCTGAATATCAAGGTGTCTCCCTGAGAGTCAATAGGGTAACTTTTCTAATGCCATTGATTTGAGATCCCTTTCTCCCCTCTGAGCTATTAAGGACATATCTGTCCAAAAAATCTGGCATGAATAGAAGTACATAAATTTCCCCCAACACCTGGGAAGCACATTCTCCTCTCTACTGCCTCAACCTTTTAGTAGGGTGGAGTCAAACCTAAAGTAGTTTCTCCACAGAATTTGTCCTCACCAAGTTCACTTATAAATATAGTCATCATAATGATGTCACTGAATCCCGATGGCTTGGGAGGAGTAAGTGAAGCTGGTCACCTTGCACAGCCCTCCCTCACTCAAAATAAAGTCAAGTGCAAGTCACATCAATAACAGTAGAAGTAAGAACAGTGGATGGATAAGTTCACATCTCTGCTAGGTGAAGAAAATCAATGGGGACTTTGTTTCTCATAGTCTGACTTCCAGCAAATCCCAGCATGGAGTCAAGCTCCCAGATTCTAGCAGTTTACTCTACTGAATTTTTGCAGCTCACAAGATCATAGCTGTCTCCAACCTATTTTACCTAAAACAGGAAATAAAAAACACTAAGGGGCAAAGAACACAGGCCCACATTCACAAGCCACATGTTGGTCTTGGATGCAGAGGGCCTGAAGTCTCCCCCGTTAGAACATTGCCTCTCATGCTGCAACACAGTCAGAAAAAAGACAGACCCAGATCCGTGCTCTGTCTGATTAATGCCTTTTGAATTCATCCCAGTTCTGGCTACACAATCGGTCAGCTGTCCTCACCCAGTGTTTAACAGACCAGAATTAGCCACAGAATGTCTATGCATGCTCCAAGTTGAAGAGCAGGATCTTTCTATTACACATCATCATGTGTTTCTAAAAACAGACTCCTCAGCCTCTTCCGTATAGGGGAACACCATATATGTGGCTGAGTAGATAGAGCACTGGGTTTAGAATCAAGAGCACTCATCTTCCTGAGTTCAAATCCAGCCCCAGACGCGTACTAACTGTGTGACCCTGGACAAGTCACTTAATGCTGTGTGCTGCAGACACTTCATCGTCAAATGAGCTGAAGAAGGAAATGGCAAACTATTCCAGTATCTCTGCCAAGAAAAAAATTCAAATGGGGTCACAAAGAGTCGGACACAACTACGACGATTCAACAACAGCAACAAACTGAAAGAAATTGAGAGATCTTATTTTTTCTGTCTAATTTTTCCTCTATGTTTCTTTGCCTTTAGACTCATCTTCAACCAAACCCCATCTACCTCTCTTCTCATATCTGGGGCTGGTACTCATCAGTTCCCCCAACCCTTGGTAAGCCCCCTTTCTCCTCCTACACCAAATGGCAGAACAATATGTCCATAGGAGAAGGGGGCTACTTTTATGTTTGAGAGAAGATCCAACCTGGTGTAAAGTCAACTAGAACCATCACCCAACATACTCTTCTCTCAAGGCCTAGTCTCAATTGTTCCCCCAAGTTAGGGTACAAAGCAAGGGTCTTCTCAGATAGATCCAAAGCCAAGTTCAATGCCATCTAGGGATCAAACACTCTGTTATTTAGAGAATCTTATTTTTATATACTTTAAGCCTACTCCCTCCTTCTGGGATATGGCAAAAGATAGAGGGAGTTAGTTGCAGGTGAGGAAGATGAGTTTCAGAGAAAGTGTCAGAGATAAGAGAAGGAGGTAAGTGATGATATCCAAGAACTGCTTCTCCCTACTCCAAAACAGAACCACTGACTCAGTCACTAGGGTTTATCTGGAAGCATGCCTCTTGGGCCAAATATGTGCCATTTTTCCACCCCACCAATCCTTCCAGGGGTTTCCCTATGGGGATGAGACAGTTACACACCCTGGAAACTCCCAAGATTTGCAAGCAGAGAGGTTCTGGTCCTTGTCCTGAATTTTTGCATCCATTTCCTCTGAACTCAGTGTCCCTGTTCCCTCCACTTCTTTCACTTCCCCATTGATGTCTCTGTTCCTGCCTTAATTCTTTTTCCTTCCTAGCGGTTTCAAGGGAATCCATTTAAGTTAGTTTGGCTTAGCTTAAAAATTCTAGCTCTCCAGAGGCCAATAAGATGTGGGGGCCTCAATGTGCCCCTTTCTCTCTTCAGTACTTTTGGACAAAAAGCCTAATCTCTTTCCTCTGACCTGGGCTAATAGTTTCCTGTAAGCTTCTTCAGCAAAAAAAAAAAAAAAAAAAAAAAATTTCCCTAGGGGAAGAAGGAGTCCCAAGCTTATAAATACAGCCTACAAACTCCACCTGTGCAGGGAAGAGCTTCTCAGAGTCTAAGCAGGTGTCAATCTGGGGTCAGACAAACAAGAAGAGGACAGCACAGGGAACAGCAAAATGAGTTCTAGTGAGGTGTGCCCTGCCTCAACTGAATCTTGCAGAAGGGTTTGGCTAGAAATAGAGAGGAAGGGCAAATGGTCCTTCCTCTGTCCCAGATGTCTTTCCTATAAGAAACTCCCCTGGGATAGTAGAAGTAGAATCCTAGGATATTAAAGCTAAAAGGAATGTCAGAGATTATCCATCTAGACCAGCCTTCCCATTTTACAGATGGGGAAACTGAGGCTCAGACAAGAGAAGTGATTTGTCCAAATTCCCTGCCAGCCCTTTCTCCTCTAGAGCAAGTGGAGGGAAAGAGCCCTTAAATTTTCCCATGCACAGGGACCTATGTCCCAGGATAGCTTAGCCAGGGGTGGGGAACCTGTGGCCTCCAGGCCACATGTGGCCTTACAGGTCCTTGGATGCTGCCTTTTGACTGAGTCCAAGCTTTACAGAAGAGATCCTTTTATTAAGGAGACTTATTTCTGCGAAACCTGAGTTCAATCAGAGACAGCAGGTTCCCCACTGTTGGAGCCCCAGTCAATCCTGCTAACACATGGAACTTGGAGTTGCTCCTTGAGGCTGAGGCTTCAAGGAGGGAATTATCCCCTCCTGCCCCTTCTTTCCTCCTAATATATAAAGAAGAAATGGAATTTTGCTTTTTTCAGGTGATATAATGGCATACATAAAGAACCCTAAAGAGTTGACTAAAAATTAACTGAAATAATAACTTTATTACATAATTAACTTATATGATGCATAATTAACTTTATTATAGAATTAATTCCTATTAATAAATTTATATACTGCAAAGTTGCAAGATATAAACTAAATCCACAAAAATTAACAGCATTACTGTATAGTACCAATACAATTCAGCAAGAAGAAATAAAAGAGAAGTTCCATTTTAAATCACTATGGAATGCATCAACTACATGTGAGTCCATCTTCCAAGATATAAACAAGAATTACGTAAATACAACTATAAACAGCTGTTAAAAGAAATAAAGACAAACCTAAGTAATTGGAAACTATTAATTGTTCGTGAGTAAGACAAATCAATATAATAAAAACAACAATACATGCTTATTTAATCAATTCCATATCAAACTAACAGAAATACAGATCTAAATAATTAGAAAAATACTGGTTGTTTATGGGTAAGACAAGCCAACATAATAAAAATAATAATATATCCTTACTTAATCCTATACCTATCAAACAAAAGTAAAGACAAATCCAAATAATTAGAAAAATATTAATTGTTTATGGTTAAGATAAGATAATATGATTAAAAATATATCCTTCCTTAATCATTCCATAACAATCAAGTTACCAAAGTATTATTTACAGAACTAGAAAAAATAATCACGAAATTGATATGAATGGGGGAAAAGGTCAAGAATCTTTAGAGAAATAACAAAAAGAAATGAGAAGAAAGAAAGTCTAGCAGTGCCAAATCTCAAACTATACTATAAAGCAGTTATTATTTAAAAATAATTTGCTACTAGTTAAGAAATAAATTGATCGGTGAAACAGAATAGGTATGCAATATATGGAAGCAAATGTATCTATTACCCTAGTGTGCAATAAACGCAAAGATCCCAACCTCCATGCATCACTTTTCATTCTAGAAGTAAAAACAGAGAAGGCAGGCTCTAAATGATGATAAACACACAGAATCATTAGAGTCCAGCTCTGCTAGCTCTGGAGTTATTCTTAGGAATTATTATAATGGTTATTACTTCCATGCTTCAATGATCTGTGATTGGTTTGGGTATTCACATCTCTCATAGATGCCCTCTTTTCTCTTCTGATACTGCTATTACCCTACTGCAGGCCCTGATCACCTCCTGCCTAGACTATGGCAATAACCTGCTGGTCAATCCCCATGCCTCAAATCTCTCTCCATTCCAATCTATCCTTTACTCTGTTGTCAAAATGTTCTCTTCAAGCACAGATCGGACTATGTGACCACTCCCTTCCATTGAATAAACTTCAGTGGCTCCCTATTACTTCCAAGGTGAGATATAAAACCCTGTTTTGATATTCAAAGCCTTTTACAACCTGGCTCCATCCTGTTGAAACCAATATGCTAATATGATTATTATTTGATAGACTAAGTTGGAATGTAGGTAAGAGATGTAGATATCTACAGAAATAAAATAATCACTACATTAAGTTAGACATCAGATTTTTGTTAAAAGTTAATTCCTAAGGATAAGCTACTCTTTCTTTGGTTGTCATTTCCTTTTTTGTCTCTCTCAGATATCTGTTGCTGTTTAGTCATTTTCAGTTGTGTTCAACTCTTTGTGACTCCTTTTGGGGTTTTCTTGGTAAAGATACTACAGAGGTTTGCTATTTCCTTCTCCAGCTCATTTTACAGATGAGAAAACTGAGCCAAACAGATTAAGTGACTTGCCCAGGGTCACACAGCTAGTATCTGAGGCTGGATTCAAACTCAGGTCCTTTTGATTCCAGGCTCAGGTTTCTCTTCCTGCACCACCTAACTTTAAATTAACTGCAGATGATACTGCTATAGGACCTTCAAGGTAAAATAACCCTTTGACTGACAGGATGATGAACATAAACTCTAGTCCAGTCTAGTAAATATCGCACCCTAGAAACTCCCCATTATGCCTCCAACAAACCCCAAGAAACGCACTAATCAAATGACTTGCCTCATCCAACTGGAATATGTTCAAAAAAAGTTTCTCAAGATTTCTGTAATTTGCAGTTCCTCTTTTTCTGTTATAAAACTAAGCTCTGTAAATTATTCCTTTGTCTCTAACTAATGAGGAGTCAGTAGACCTGATTTGTTGGCAATTGTGAACCTCGCAGATAAATCTTTATCCTTGGAAGTTTGAGCCTTAGTTTCCTTTATTCATAGATTTTTATTGTGATAATTGGTGAGCCCAGATAAGTCCTGAGTGAGGTGCTCCAACCCCCAAGGACATGTTTCCAGAGATCCGAGGTTGGACTTCTCCTTTGGTTCAACCCAAATTCTTCTGAGATAAGGTAAGTAGGGACCCCTACATTACTGGGGAAACTCTCTTAAAGCTCCCAGATGGAGAACATCCACAGCCTGGGTGGAAAAAGTCCTTCCCTAAAAGTCCTTAGGAAGATCCTCTTCATAAGGGAGATAAAATCCCCAAACTAAGTCCTTTCCATTGGGAAGGCTCTTTAAGGGAGACAGGGGATACTCCATAGTCCGCAAAATGGAAGTGTATCCAGAAAGACAGAGACAACTTCACCAGATAGCAGAGATTTAACTCACTAATTTAAGTCTTATTTTTTGTGTTCTCTCTTTTTTTTCTATGAATTAGTCAATTGCAGAAAACCTCTTTTCAATGACAGGAAGATTTTGCCATGCCACTGTTTAAGAGAGGAGTTTGAAAACTGGTATTAGAGTCAAAAGGTTCAGCTGACAAATTGTATGAAATTTTATGTGGGTTTCTAATCTGACCCAAAGAAAGAATTTTTCAATTACGAGTAACTAAAACTTTAAAACTACTCCTTTTTTTTAATGTTGTGCCCACTTTTTTATTAAACTGATTACAAATTAACATAAATCCTTGTAGGAAAGTACATCTATGTGTCTGTTTATCTGTGTTTCTGTCTTGATAATTAAACCAATATTTTCCTTTGATCTGATAAATCAAAGGAGAACAATATAGAAAGTAAAAACTTTCTTCAGAACTTTGAAAAGTCTTCAGAAAAAATTTCCCTCTCTGCCTTTCTAGCTTTAGCCAGACTGGGGAGGAAAGGAGGGGCAGACAAGGGACATGAATAAGAAGGAAGTCTTTGTTCCCAAATGCAGAAAAGTAAGTATACTTACTTTATACTTAAGTAATTATATATTTATACTTAAGTAATTATAAGTTAATTAGAGACCAAAAGTTGATTCCTCTACTATAAGGCTCCAAATTGTACTTTGATTGTTTCTGTAAAATTTACCTTTATCACTCTTTCCCTGGGGAGTAACTAGTTTGTTTAGTGTAAAAAGGGTAAGTGACTTCACTGATTAGAGAAAAATAAACTGAAGTAGTAAATCCTCAATTTGCAGAATGAGCACAGCAAGAAGAAAACTTGTTTTAAAAACAGAAACAACTGCAAAAGTACGCAAAATTTAATAATACCACTGCATTTAAAATTAACTGTTTAGTAGGTAAATTAGATATGTAAATTTGTGTTGAAATCAATGGAAGTGAAATTAGTTCAACATTGTATTTCAAGACAAATAAGGCTATAATAAGGTGAGAACTACTGAAGATAGAATTAAGCAAGAATATAATATTATAGGAGTCAATTAATCGTTTGTTCACCTAATGTGAAAAGCGATCATATTTTTTAAAATTTCAAATTAAAAGGAATATGTTATTTATAAATATCAGTATTTATACACAGGAGATTTGAAAGCCTAAAAAGGTTTTTCAGCAAATTATTTCAGGGTATTACTTGCCTTGTTGTCTTGGGTACCAAAACAAATAAACATTTTATAGAATAAAATTAGGAAACTGACAATAGAAAACAAATTTTTATCACTTGGAAGTATAATGTTATATTTTCCAAAATATAAATTTATAAAAGAAGACTTTGTACTTTGAAGGAGAACAATCTGCTTCAATATCAAAGAATTAGTGAAATTGATAGAAGGGGTGTGTTTTTCTTGAATCAAAGGATTTTTATAAGTATACTAGCATATGTCTGTTAAGTGTACTCTTGTTTCATTCACATTTAATTGTTTTAATTAGGCCCAATGTGATATTTACTGTTCATTGCATCTCAGCAATTATAGCTTCAGCATCACTTCTCAGTTTGTGGGGTTAAAAACTTTGCAATATAAATCTGAAATATTGAATTTTGAAAAAGCACAGCTTAAGTTAGTTGAAAACAGTCAGCTTTTGAAAAATTGAGATTAAATAGTATCATTATAGATTATAAATCTGGGTTTGATCTTGTCAAAATTTCATTCTGAAACTACTTTATAATTATTGTATATCAGAGAATTTAATCAGTCTTTTTTTATATATTAAGGAGATAATAAATAATAGCACTTCCCAGGATTATTGGAGGAATTAAATGATTCTACAATGCTAAGCATAGTGAGCCCTGTGTAAATGCTGGTTATTGCTACTGAGTTTTGGATTAAATAAGATATGAAAGATAATAATATGGATGATTTTCTAAGAAGGATAAGTTAAAGATTTTTATCTAACTGAATAGATGAAATTTTCCTTGAGAAGAAGTTGAGAAGTTTCACATTATGTTTAAAAAACAAACGATATTCTTTAGACTTCCAGTTTTTCTTGCATTGAATATTAGATATATAATTAGAAATGTGAATTCTCTTTTAATTAGGAGAATGTGCTTTTAAATACATATTGTTAGGTGAAATTTTCCTAAAATATTGTAAAGTGCTATTGGGTTATTAAAATGAACTGCTAACAATCTTTGGAAAATGGTAATAATAAAGTGTCTTTTGCTTTAAATTCTTATGATTTAATAAGATGTTTGAAGACTTATTATGAAAAGTGTTATCCATCTCCAGAGAAAAAAATTGATGGAGTCTGAATACAAATTGAAGCATACTCTTTTTTTGCTTTTTGTTTTGTTTTTTAATCCATGCTTTCTTTCAAATGACTAATAGAGAAATATGTTTTATATGACTGCACATGTATAACCTGTATCAAATTGCTTGCCTTCTCAATGAGGGGAGAAGGAATGGAAGGAGGGAATGAAGAGAATTTGGATGTGATTAATAAAATACCAAAGGAATTAAGATAGATATTTTCCATGTAACAAAATTTTAAAATGCATTCCACTGAATTATTGTCATCTGACCAAAAATAAGTTTCATGTTTTAATTATATTATATTAGATATACAATATTTTTCTCTTGTAAAATCTGAGAAAAACTCTCAAGACAAGTTACTTTCCTTTTTGATTTGAATTCTGCAAGATCATAAATGTATCTGTTATAGAATGTGACAAAAATATCTGAAAAACTATTAATCTTTAATGAAGTATGTTTCATTGTAAATTAAGTAAATAATCAAAATGATAAATGGCTTACTCTTAGGGAAAAAAGCAGCGCAAAACCCCAAGACAGTTTTGTCCATGAGGTTCCTTGGGACTTCCTACTTGTGCTTAGAAGATTTTACCAGTCCTGCGATAGCATGTTGTGAAACTCAAGTGCTGTAATTTAAGGAACAGGGACCTCTTCCAGTCATTTCTGTTGTGCAGTCATGGCGGACTCTTCATCACCTCATTTGGTGTTTTCTTGGCAAGATACCAGAGTGATTTGCCATTTCCTTCTCCAGCTCATTTTATGAATGAGGAAACTGAGGAGAACAAGGATTTGTTGGATTTGAACTCAGGTCTTTCAGACTTCGGTCTCAAGACTCTATCCACTGAGCCACCTAGCCACCTTGGCATTTGTATGGAGTAAAGTTAGATTTTTGAACCAACTGTTTTTTGCACTGTGTGCAAACTATTGTTTACTGGATTCATGTAAAACTCCAGAATTTAGTATTTCTGATGCTTGTCCAAGTTATCCAACATTCAACCAGCTTGCCTCTCCATCATTTCCTATGGTAGTTGCCCTCAACATCAACACTTTGATTTCATATGTATGCCTAAGTCTGGTCAGTATAAAGTCTCCCTTCAGCTTTTTCAGTGGGCTAAAGCTTTTTCTAGACTATAAAATTCCTATTGACAAGATGACTTAAATTAAACCTGGCATTCCCCTTCCTTAATCTTATCCATAGGGCAGACCAAGGGGGAAGCTGCATTAAATTATTAATTATTTTATACAATGTTATATATTTTAACATTTCTAGAATTAATATTAATTATTAAAAATAAATAATAAAATCTATCACATATTTATCTAGATATGCTTTGGAACATATTTGCATGTGGTGAATTTTGTCTCCAACAACTATATTGCATATGAGAAAAGTCTTCCTATTAATGAATACATTGTGAATTTGAAACAACACTGTTAATAATTATTGTCACATAAGTACAATAATTATATCCTGCCCTAACATATGATTAAAGAAGCTTTAAGGCAGAATCTTGTGGGACTTTAATTTGATATACTTCCAAATTTTGATTTCAGGTATAAGTGTCTCACCTCTCATAAGATGGGGAATCCATCATTCCAAAAAATGTCACTAGCTCAGGGAGACTGGCATTTGTGAACTCCCACTAGCAGACAGCCGTCCCTAGGAAATAGTTGGGTAAGGATGGCAATTTTAGGAAGACTAAGGTAAGACTATCATGACTCAGTTTCCCCCACAAGACATTTTCCACCTGGTTCATTCTGAGACCAACTGTGATATCTTGTCATACAATTAGCTGCCTATGACATACCTGAAATGAAACAGAACTAATGAACAGTATTGACACTGCCATGTCCATCCTTTTCTCCTCACATAACAAATTCCCTTGATAAAAGCAAGTGAACAATGATGCCTCATCTTCTCATTTTAATAAAGACATAAAAAATAAATCCTATTAGTGACTTCTGACTTTGATTAGCATAGTATTTGCTATAGTGAGGAATCATTTTAAATTTTTCTTTGAATTACAAATAATAGAGACTATGAGGATTTATAATTGATAGGGTATTTAGTTTATATGAAATCAATACTAATTCTTTCATTACGTTAATGTGATATAAGGGGGGAATTAATGGGAGATGTAGCATAGTTTTCAAAATTGGATTAAAATTTTACATGTAAAATTGCATTAATAATTGTAGAGGGGTGGATTTTTTCCTATTTGAAGTATCTTTCTGATAATTTTAAGAAAAAGAAAGACTCATTTTCCAGTGCAGGCCCTCATGACGTAACAATTTAAATTCTCTGAAATTCCTGGTGAATTGTGCATTTTATTTGATATTCATCTCATTATTAGTAAAAGCAGAATCATAAGACTTGAGTTAAAAAGATGTATTAAATTATATTGTTTGTATTAACTACATACTCTTAGAACCTGAGCAGATCTGGAAGGAAGAGCTACTTTAGAGCTGTCCTAAGAATGTGACTTGTTGCAGAAATGTACATCTGTTACTTCCTACAATTACAAAGCAGTCTGTAAAGAATTTCATAGCATGGGAGGGCTGCAGTACAGACTAAACCTTCGAACTTTTTCATCTATATCCATAATTTCCATTGAACTGGCAGAATTCAACAAAGGACTTTATTCTCTTTTCTTCATGTGCTATTGCCTCTCTGAAAATTTTGTCAATGCATTGACCACAGATAATAAGGTTTTGATCTGTAGAACAGGCCACTTACTATTTGACAAATGAGTTCTTCCTTCCTTAGGGCAACAAAAACACAAAGAAGAAAATATTATTGCATTATTCATGAAATCCCCAGATTCATACCCTTTTAATAATACTTCCTGACACGCCCAGGTCAGCATAGCCCATGAGGAACATAGAGGCTTCCCCATCTGGGTTGGGATTCTCCAGTGAAACACCTCCGGTCAAGTGTAAAAGCTCAGATCCATAAAAAAGTTCTGTCTGACTGTCCCTAAGATAATATTGTTGTGGTGGGTTCAGAGGATTGCCTTCAAGGACTTGCAATGGCTATTGCCTACCAGGTGAAGTGGAAACTCCTTAATCTGGTAGTCAAGGCCCTTCACAGTATGGCCCCCAGGTGTCTTCTAAGTCTTTGCTCGAACTTCTACCCTGAGAGCACTCTGCACTGAAACCAATGCCCCCCACTTCTTACCTCTCTACTTTCTCACCTTCTGAAACCCACTTTGTGATTGGAGGAATTGTTTTCATTTCCTCTTCCTCTTTCCTTAGGTTTTACTGACAAAGTCTTGGAATTTTGCTTTGTTCCTAGACACAAACACACAAGATGTGGGTGCCTCTGGGCATAGGACTTTTGAAAGAGGAAAGCTGAAGGTAGGGATGCCCAGGAATGGAAGCCATGGGAAGAATTCCTCCCCAAACCATGGCTCTCCATCAACCACTCCCCCTGAGAGATATTTTGCATTTTGCTGGCATGTAGAAGACAAGACCAATTGAGTCTCCATCCAACTCCAAGCAGTGGAGTGAAGCAGTCAGGACAGGATCTAGTTCCCTGCCCACAACAGACCTGAGAGTAAGGAAGAACAGTGTGGCATGGCAGGATCAAACTAGGAATTCTAGTACCTACTCTGCCTTCAGGGACTCCCTAAATGAATGGATGTTATAAGGGACTGAATGAAGCACTGAAATTGTGTTTCTATCAACTTTGGAGCATTTCCATGTGGTACTTAAATATATAGTATTTAGCAGATCCATTTTAGAAGACACCATAAATTTCTGAGCTCTAGATTCCCCAGCAATTTCTTTAATTCTATATTTTCCTTTTTGTCTTTCTGTTTTCTTAAATTGTCACAAACTGAGAGAAGGATATTAAAATTTCATGCCACTATTTTACTACTGTCTATGTCTTCTTGTAACTTTTATACTAAGGCATTTGGAGCATATAAGTTTAATAGTGCTTTTGCTTTATTGTCTATGGTTCAAGAATAATATATCTTCCTTGTTTATCTCTTTGTGTCATAAATGTTTGGTTTTGCTTTGTCTTATATTATGATTTTAATTCCTGCTTTTTTTTGGTGATTCACCTGATGCATAACTAATATTGTTCCAGGCCCTCTTTTTTATTCTGTGTGTGTGGGAGGGAGAATTGTATGACTATCTGAATATAGTAATGGATTGTGGGGTTTTATTTTCTTAATTCTTAATCCCATTTGTAACTGGGTTTCTTTTTTCATTTTATTGGATTATTTAATCCATTCACATTTAAGTTTGTGAGAACTTGATTTATTTTTTTCCTCCATTTGACTTTAATATAAAGATTTGGGTTTTGGTTTTTTTTTTTTTCCAAAATAGGACTTATTTTTTTCTCTGCCACTATAAGGACAGTACTTTTTCTCTTTGATTATCTTAACTTGTACTTTAAGGTAACCTTATTCCCATCAGTTCTCTTCCCTCCACTCTTATCCACCCCTTACTCTTCTGCTTTTCCATAGTTTTAGAATTCTGATTAGTTTGTTAATTCTTTTTTCCTTGTTTCTTTTAACTAGATATCTAATTTTTTCTACTTTCAGTTAGGAAGTTGAATAAGACCCTCCTTTCCTCCCCTTCAATTTGTTTCATTAGTTTCTTGTTTAACTTTCTGAACTTCTTTTCTAAAGAGAATTACTTTCCCTTATTCTCTTTATTATTTATCTTCCTTTTCCATTATAAATTTTTATACTTTGATTATGACTCATCTACTTATTTATTGCTTCTTCAGTAATAAGATGACTCATGGCTTTTAAAATACCTATTTGGAGTTCCCTTTTCTAAATAATTTTTATATTATTGCTTATAGATATCATACCCCATAACCTTCTTTTTATGTTGTACCTCATTCTTAGAAATAACAATTCCTCAAGGTGGAATAGGATAGGAGATAGAATCTTTCCACTTGGTAGGAATTTGCCTATGACCCTGACTGAAAGTTTATCACTGCTCTTTGCCCTCGCCATGATTAGTTTCTCCCATTTGCCAGGAAATCTATTCTCTGGGTCCATGCTGTCCCACTCTTCTGGGAGCTCTGATACCCTTTTTTTCAAAGGCAAGATGAGTGTTCTAAGTACCAAATTCATGAAAATTAAATCTAATTTAGAGTCCCTAAATCTCATGATAAAATAGCTTTCCCCATGGACATGTTCTTTAGTGGGACTGCCTACCACCACTGAAGCAAATTTTATACTTTTCTTTCTCTCTGTTTTAATTCTTTCTATGGTTTCTTTCCCCATACTCTTAAGGACCTTCTTCCTGAGAGACTACAGGAGTTATTTCCCCTTCATTGTTAACCTTTGACCAGTCGGTGTTTAATGACACATTCCTTTCTGTTATTAATATCTTCCTTCTTGGTTCACCTGTTTATGGTCATAGTCTTTAAATAAGTTTTCTTCCTCATAAAATTTTTAGTAATTTCATCCTTTTTTCCTTATATTCCTCTATTTCAGACTCCTTCACCTTTGGTGGCAGTTTCCCCAGGAACTAGATCTCAAAGATATGTTGTATTCCTTCTATCTATCTCCTTCCCATCTCCCTTTTATGTACCCTCCCATTCTGCAGTTTACTCCCATTGAGGGGCAGCTAGGTGGTACAGTGGATAGAGCACCAGTGCAGGAGTCAAGAGGACCTGAGTTCAAATCTCATCTCAGACACTTGACACTCACTAGCTGTGTGACCTTGGTCAAGTCACTTAACCCCAACTGCCTCATCCTGGGTCATCTCCAATCATCCCGATGAATATCTGGTCACTGGATTCAGATGGCTCTGGAGGAGAAGTGAGGCTGGTGACCTGCACAGCCCTCCCTCACTTAAAACAAAGTCAAGTGCAAGTCATGTCATCATTTCTCTGATGGCATGGTCTTCTTCAGCAATGAAGGATGAACATATACACTCCTATTGAAAGCATTCACTCAACTGGGATATTGTGAAGCTTAACCTGTGATGATCCAAGCTTGTTCCTCCATCATCATTTCTATTGGGTTCACATTTCACCTTTGTCTCCTTGTGAACTTTGAGAAAGAAATCTCTTAGTGGTCTCTCTGTTGTGGTGGTTGTTAACACTTCCTTTTTTTCCATTTTTTTCCCCTTCTTTTTCTAGTGTTTAATGGATTTTGTTACCTGTGCCTTTCTTGGTTGCTATATTTGTTTATCTTTTCTTGTATTTCCGTTTTCTGGAGTGTTGGCAAAACAAATAATCTTAAGTCTGATTTATTTTCCAGAACTCCTCCACATGTGTCTCCTTTTTTATCAAATGTCCATCCTCTTTCATTGATGGTAAGGTTCAGGTTTGTAGGTTTGTATCTTGAGCTTGTCATACCTTGAGCTCCTCTACTCTTAGTAACAATTTCTCTTGCAGTTTCTTGTACATGCAGAATAGACTTGTATTAGTTCAATTTCTTTTCTTTTATATTTAAAATTTAATTTTATTAATTTATATGTTTAATTAAAATTGAAAATATATATTTATTTCTGCTGGTATCTTGTTACTTTTGTTGCTTATTATTAATTTTATTTTATTTATATATAATAATATATTATATGTAATATGTTGTATAATATATCATAATATGTATAACAATATATAATAATATATAAATATAATGATAATAATATTATTAAATTTAATCACTATGTATCTTGGAATTTGCAGCAAATGCAATGAATCACTAACTATGTATTAAGCACCTGAAATGTACATTTTTTCCTTCTGGAAGCAGTCTCTGGATTCTTTCAATTGACAGCTGGTTTTTTGTGTTCTGGGAAGATTTTTTCTATTATTTCCTATATTATGATGTTCAGGGTTTTTGATTTATCATATTCTTCTGGATGACCTATAGGTCTTCAGTTTTGTCTATACTTTCTGTCCTAAAAATCAATATTCTTTGCTCATATCGAGATCATTTTTAAAATGCTATTGCTGTTTGCTTCTTTTCTTCCTTATCATCCTTCACTTTTATGTATTTGCATTCCCCATCAGTTCTTCTTGCTTTTGTTTTCTTGGTGGGGTTTGTCACAGTGAATTCAAGTTTTTTTACTTGTTCATTATTTCTCTGTGAAGACCATAAATTCTGTTTTCCCAGTTCTTATTTCCCTCTTAAGTCATTTGGGAATCTCCTGCTATGGTTCCCTGCTCTCCTGAGAATCCACATGGTCCTCTGCCTCATCAGCTATTGATTCATCTTCCTTTCTCTTACAATATTTATTCATACAAGTCTAAATTCACTTGGAGGATCTGGAGGCCATATTCTCCTCTCTTATTAATATATTTTTCTTCATTAACCTAGTTGTGGTCATATTCTTTCAACAAATTTTCTCCTTAAACCTTCAGCCATTTCAGCCTATTTTCCTCTGCTGTTCACTTTTCTGACTCTCCTTTTTGATGACAGGAACTAGACCTCAAAGTTCTCTCAGCCTCCTTTCATACCGGGCAATTCACATTTCATCAACTTTAGTCTCTGCTCCAAGTGGCTTCTGGGGCTTACTGTGGTTGGATGTCAGTCCCCTTTGCTTCAACTGTGATGAAGCCACACACAAGGAGGCATCCTGCCCCAGCACCTTCTGTTCCTTGTAACTCTGCTTGAAAAGTATTGCAGCACAAAATGCTGCTATACTGCTGTCTCAGAGCAATCTTCTGGCTTTTGACTTTCTGTAGCATAAGAAAAGGTTCTATTGTAAACTCACAAATTGGTTTGTACAGCCCTGTCAAAGCATGATGGGGAGAGGGTGTTAGTGTGGAAATTAGAGATTAGCCTTCTCTGCTGTTCTTACATTAAGCAATGTTATTGCATTAGCCTAATTAGGCTTCTTGGTGTCTCAGGTCACTCAAATCTGAAATTACTCTATCTCTTTCACATAATTCCTATCTTGGAGGGGTCTGAGTAGTCATGAGGATAGAATCTAGACCTCCATCTTGTTGACTTTATGACTCAGATATGTTTCTGACTCTCTTGAAAATAGGAGAGTAGAATGATCTCCCAATCAAAGCCATCCTCTCACTCTCCACAAAAGTGGAAATTGAAGTTTCTGTAAGAGATGTGTAATGGGACATTCCAGAACATATCCATCTATAATTCTCTATTAATATATGATATGAGTTATTATTTATTGAATATTTATTATATCCAACATCTCATACAGGTACCTAAGGAAGAATGCTTCCAAAGTAGGATGATACACAATGGAAGAAAACAACCCTGTCCATCCCTATCAAATTTTCCCCAAAATATATTGTCTCCCAAATTTCTGCTGTGGAGTCCCTGTCATTAATTTCTCATGCTTTCCTGGAGCCTAGAAACAATACAATACCCAAAGGAAGCAAATTTTTTTAACATCAAAGCTTAGGTTTCTACTATGTCTTCATAACCCACACCCAAAAAGGTAAATGGAAAATAACAATCTCTATGTGGCTCCATTTAGTGTTGGTTGTTATGGGAAGCTGGAAAGAATTGACCCTCTGGGAAGGCAGCATTGACAAGGGCAAGATGGTAAAGTGTTTCCTAATCTGAAGAGTCTCCTGCCAAACCCTGTCTAGGTTCACTTTGACTCCCAAATCCCCGTCAGGATTTTTGACAGGTAAAATTATAATCAAGATCATCATCAAAATAGTTAGATTTATCCAAATGCTTCAAGGTTTTCAAAGTGCTGTACTTTATTATCTCATTTTATCTTCACAACTCTAGGAGATGGAGGCTATTATTATTCCATTTTCCTGATCAGAAAACTGAGGCAAACAGAAGTTAAGTGGTTAGCTCAGGATTATACAGGAAGTGTCAGAGGCTACATTTGAATTCAGGCCTTCCTGACTCTAAGTCTAGCTCTCTCTCCATGGAGAGCCACTTAATATTTGTATAGTACTTTCAAAGTGTTTTCTTCCCAATTACCTGGTGAGATGGGAAATGAAAGTGCTACTAACCTCCTCATGTTCAAGATTTTGGGGGGGAAGGGGTTGCCCACTCTGGACTCTGTTGACTATGGATTTGAATGTGAACTCTTTAGTGTTCATGATTTTGTAAATATACAACAATTAAATGATTTATCCAAGATCATCCAAACCACATACTGCAAGGCTGGGATTCAAACTGATGTCTTCTGGTCCTAAATCCAATACATCACATTGTTACATATCCTTGAACTGGTAGCAGCATTTATTATAAAAGGACTCTGATTGGAACTCAAGAAGTCCTCTAATTAGCTCTTTGACTTTAAGCAAGTTCCTTCCTCTCTGAACCTCAATTTCCTTAACTATAAAATAGGAAGGATGAACTAAATCCTACCCCACGGGCTCATGATCTTCAAGTTATCACCAGAGACATATCTCATTAGGTAATCCAATATGCTAAAGAAGCACATATGCCATCTGTAGACTAAATAAATAATTCCTCAAATAAATATGCATCAGAGGCTCCCTCCTGATATAAAAGTTTTTGAGGTCATCTCACTTCTCTAGCTTCTTACTCCCACTAAATAGAACTTGAATATCAGTATCCAGCACTCCTCAACCCTACTCAAGGCTTGAAGTTGTAGCTGAGTTGTTTTAGTCATGTCTAACTCTTCATGACCTCATTTGGGGTTCTCTTGGCAAAAATACTGGAGTGTTTTTCCATTTCCTTCCCCAGCTCATTTTACAGATGAGGAAACTGAGGCAAATAGGATTAAGTTACTAGCCCAGAGTCACACAGCTAGTAAGTGTCTGAGGCTGGATTTGAACTCATGAAAAGGAGTCTTCCTGGTTCCAGATCCAATGCTCTGTGCCCTGCCCCACCTAAGCCTCCAGGACCCCTTTTTAAATACCCAGCATCACAAGGATTAAAATATAAAACAGTTTAATTTACAAAATAATGAACACGAAGAGTTTGCATTCAAATCCAGTCAAAAGAGTCCAGAGTGGGCAAGCCCTCCCTCAGATACCTGTAAACAGGAATGTACTGGTAAATGTTTCACAATCATCTCTCCAGAAGGGAAAAAAATGTATTCACAATACACTTTAAAATTTGATCTTCATTACTAACCTTTTTTCTATCACTTTAATTCTAGACAATAAATGAAACAATAAATCAAGTTCTGGTTTGTATTTATTGATTTCTAAGGTGTAAATTCTTATGCTGAAAATTTAACAATCGGCTCTCCAACCCAGGATGAGCTGGCTTCAGTAAAGCCTGCCTGTAAAGCATGAGGCATCGTAACCCTACTGCTCTCAACTCTCTTCATCAATTTCTTTCATAGCTCCATCCTCCTTTTTTGCTGATACTTTCATGCAGATGAAATGCATTACAGAATAAATAGGCAGGTGCCCCAAGTCAGCTGTGATTTTTCTCTATCTTTTCA
Source organism: Bettongia penicillata ogilbyi (assembly GCA_023548195.1). Taxonomy (NCBI): domain Eukaryota; kingdom Metazoa; phylum Chordata; class Mammalia; order Diprotodontia; family Potoroidae; genus Bettongia; species Bettongia penicillata. The sequence goes on from JAJHZJ010000089.1 coordinate 1,490,587, forward strand.
AGTCACTAAAACAAAACTCTGAGAGGCTTAATGCTTCACAAGTACTCTGTAATGAGTTTCTACTTATCCCCATTCAGAGCTAATTAGACATTAGCATTACCAACAGCCCTTCTGCAAAGTGTATTGGCACTTAAGGGCACTGAACATTTCAATTACCTGGGTTTGGGAAGGCTGACCAAGTCATGGGCATATTGTAAAGAATCACAGACTCTCAGAACTAGAAGATATCAGAGGTCAGAAGACCACAGGTTTGAAGCTGGAAGGGATTTTAGAGGACACAGAGTCCAACCTTTGCAGTTTTTAACAGATGTGGAAACTGAGGCTCAGAAAGTTTAAGTGATTTACAAAGAGAATGATCCAAAGATCAGAGATTTTCTGATATTTATTAGGTTTTCTGACTCCAAATCTAGTTCTCTTCTCCTCTACAGCATGCTGTTTCCTCATCCAATTCATCCCTGAGCACGAATTTCCTCTGGAAGTGTACTCAGTCTTCATTTAAATATCTCCAATGATGAAAGATACACTATCTTTTGAGACAACCCATTGTACTACTGGATAATTCCAGTTCTTATGGAATGCTTCCTTTCACTAAGCCTAAATCCTGCTCTCTGCAATTTCCACCCCTTATTCCTCAATTGTTTTCCCTTGAGTGAAGCAAGACAAGTCAATTACTTTGACCCACCTCAAAAGAAAGCAGCTTTCATCACTACCATTACCCTTTCTTCTCTAAGCCATGCATGCCTAGTTCCTTTGATCATTTCATATAGAAAGATCTCTGATCTACTCACAATCCTAAATAATCTCCACTTGACAAACTGCAATGTTTATCCTAATCTCTCAATGTTTATCCTAAAATGTGATGCCTAGAACTGACACACTGGTCCAGATGTGTCTGACCAGGTCAGAGTATAGCAGAACTGTCACATTTTTCATTGCAGACACTATATTTCCCTTAAAACATCCTAAGAAGGATTTGCTATCCAAAATTCCAGTCCCTCCATCCCTTAGTACTTTCTTTGGCTATTGCCACTTGAATCTTGGGCCATCTCCAGTCATCGTGTTGAATATCAGGCCCTTGGACCCAGATGAGTCTGGAGGAGAAAGTGAGGCGGGTGACCTTGCACAGGTCCCCCTCATTCCAATCAAAGTCAACTGCAAGTCAAGTCATCATTCCCTGATGTCATGTTCCTCTCTGAGAATGCAACAAGAACACAAATGCAACAGCAGCAACCCCTGTCCCAACCTCCTTTTCCTCCTTCCCCAACTTCAACCCAATAGTTAACCATTTCAACTCTCTACTGTCTTGTGCTTTCATGGCTCCCATATTATTATTGCACTACTCCAGCCATCTAACTCCTTCATTCCTACTCACAAACTGCTGAGTGACCCTAGAGGAATTTCACAGCTGTGCTGACTGAGTACATTACAGTACATTCGTGTTCTCCGGCTTCAACTAGCCTCTCACTACAGAAAGATATTCAGTCTTTATTCCTTGTCTCAGTCCCCACAGAAGCTATTCTGAACCTTCCCTTCCCTCTTCAAGGTTCCAATACCTTCTCCTCTCCTCCCTGTCTCTTACTTTACAGACAAAAAAGGAAGCTGTTCAACATGAACTCCCTCCTCTTCTTTTGTCTTTTATCTCTAAAGCCCTTAACATTATCTCCCATTCTCTCCTCCTTTTGCCCTGTCTCTGCCAAAGAAGTGGCCCTCCCTCCTTCTTGTCATGACCAACTTCTTTAAAATAGCAGTTGATTCCATCCTTTCCCATCTTCTCCAGTAGATTGAATCCTCAACTATTCTCCATTTCTCTCAAATCTTCAACCCTTCCCTATCACCTTATTCCCTCCCTACTGCTTCCAAGCGTGTCTATCCCACCCCATCTTTAAAAAAAGAAAAAAACATTCACTGCAGCTCCTCAAGCTATCATTATCTTTCTGCCCCTTCTCAGCCACATTGACAAAAGTCATCTACATGCACTGCTTCCGCTTCTCCTTTCACCCACTTCTCAACTCTTTACAATCTGGTTTCCAACTTTATCACTCAATGGAAACTGTTCTCTCCAAAGTTACTAATGATCTCTTATTTGTCAGTACTGATGATCTCCCTTCAGTCTAAATCCTTCGCAATCTGTCTACTGCAGTTCATACAGTTGACACCCAGATAGTCTTTCCTCCAAATTTTTGTGATACTACTCTCTGGTTTGCCTTACTGTCTATCAGACTGTTCCTTTTCCTCTTTACTGGCTCATTATCCAAACCAGACCTTGGGTTGTTCCCTGAGGTTTCGTCCTAGACTCTCTTCCTTTCTCCCTCTATACTTTCTCTCTCAGTAACTTCATTAGCTCACATAGGTTTATCTCATCTCTATGCAGAAAATTTCCAGATCTGTCTAGCTTTCATGTCTCCCCTGAGATTCAGTCAAATATTACTAATTTCCTACTGGACATTTCAAACTGGATGTCCCAGAAACAGCTTAAACATAAACATAACAAAATCCTTTTCCCTGAACCCTCCCCTCATCCAACCTTCCCTATTTCTGTTGAAGACATCCCATCCCTTCAGTTTTCCACTTTTGTAACCTTGGCATTTTTCAAGGATTCTTCACCCTCCCTCATCCCACATATCCAGTATTGTCTTTTCCACCTTGCCAACATCTCTCACATTATTCCTTTCTACTCACATAATTACTGCCTTATTTCTCTCTCCAATCCACCCACCACATTAGTGCTAAGTAATCCTCCAAATATATTTCTCAGTCCATGTTATACCTCTACTCAAAAGCCTTCAATGCTTCTTCATTAACCACCAAGTAAGGATAATCTCCTGATCTTGGCATTCAAAATCCTCCATCTATTTTTATCTCATACTACTCTTCTCCATGCACTCTGTGTTTCAACTCCAACACTGGAGGCTCTGGGAACATTGACTTGGAAGCCCAATTACTTTTTCCATGTTCATTATGGGTTGTTTTAGGGAACCAATTTTTCAAATCAAGGCCTAAGTCCCCTGATAATACAGTAACTCTAATACCAGACCATACAAAAGACAGGAATCTATTTCTAGAACTCAACAATTTCCAGAACTCCTCAAATTCATCACTGTCTCTAGAAGCTCATCTTCTAGCAAGATCAGAACTCACATTGCATGAAACTCATACCTCCCTAGTATACTCTGTCCCTGGGGTCCCTCCCTCCCTCTGATTGGAGAGGATAGAGAGTAGGCATCAGAGACCTCCTCCCAATTTAAAGAGGAGGCACAGTACAGTTACTTCATAATTTCTCATCTAGTTGCAGGTCATCATGCCCTGACTATGTAGTATCCTTCTGTCCAACCACTGTGCAATTTATTTTTATGCATTATCCTCCCCTATTAGATTATAACATTCCTGAGTACAGGGATTGTTTTTTGCCTTTCTTTGTAATTTCAGCATTTGGCAACTAGCCTGACCCATAGTAAATGTTTAATAAATGTTTGATGACTAACTGATGAATCCAATAGCAAAAGTATTTAGGTAAGACATAAATATAAGGTAAATAACAAAAGGGAAAGAAATAACAAAGAGTTTTTCCCTACCCCCAGTACACAAATAGGTATAATACCTTATACACCCAGCAGATACAGAATCTAATTCCTCCATCATTCACATTATCTTCAGAAAATCAAGAGAGGGATATAATAACTTTAGAACGTGAGGTCTAGTGGTACAATCTTGAGTTTCAATGCCACCTGTATCAAGAAATTCTCCCAGAAAATGCTGGAATCTGCTTACTATTTAGTTGCAGGGTCACTGAATTCCACTTGGACAGGTCAGTTTGGAGATACTATGGCATGACCTCTTTGTATACTTCTTTCTTATTCCCACCGACTACATCTCCCTATTTGTTCAGATCCAACAATTCTGGAAGTCCCATTTATTTTTATTTCTGTCCCCTTTCCAGTCAACTTTCCTCCTTTTTTCCTTTTTGCTATATTGTCCTATCTCACACAGTCCATGTGTGCATCCCAAGGTTCCATTGGGAGTCTGATATGTTGCATTTTTCTCCAAAGAACAATAGCTATATTGCTTTGTGATTGTGGGCACTTAAAGTCACACTTCAAGGTTACTTGAACTAAACAACTTCCCTGTTTCTGTTGAAGACATCCCATCCCCTCAGTTTTCCACTTTTGCAACCTTGGAATTATTCTAGGACTTTTCACCCTCCCTCATCCCACATATCCAGCATTGTCTTTTCCACCTTGACAACCAACCCAATAGAAAGATCTGTTTTTTCCCTAGGGAACCTATCAGAGGCATAAGAAAACTTTCTAAGAATGGATGATTGCTACTCACTTCTGGTGTTTCCCATGGGCACAAATTATGTTGTCAGAAACCTAGAAAGTATTGCCAAAGATTATGCAGACTTAGAAAAGACAAGGAAGAATGTAGCAATGCAGGCTTTTTTTTCTTACCCCACCGTACCACTGAAATCCAGGGATGCAGAAGAGAAAATTTGATTTGGGAAATGAACATCTAACTAAGAAGCTGGTATCTGAGAATGGAATTTGGAATTTTAGACCAGTACTTAAAATATAGGAAAAACAGATGGTTAGGCAGGGAGGATCATAACAAAAATTGGTACAAATTCCAGTTAAATACCATAGAGAGTTGTGGCAATAAGGGAAAAGTTGAGATACCCCAAAGTTTATAGAAAGCAAAATCCAAGAAAGGAACCAGTAGTAAAAACCCATGGTAAATGGATATACACCTATGTCCACAGTATAGGCAAGAAGCAACCAGACTTTTACCCACTTCTGGTGTTTCACATGGATGCTAATTATATTGTAAGAAGAAATAGAGAAAGTATTACCTAAGATTATGAAATCTTGGGCAAGAAACTGAAGTCCATTGAAACTATTTTCCTTACTGATTCCTATTGAAGACAGGGATGCTGAAGAGGAAAAAAAATTGATTTGTGAAGTGAACTGTAGTCTACAAAAGAAGAATTAGGAATCATAAAAGGAGGAAAATTTGACCTCATGTGAAATGGTGGGATAAAATCTATAACTAGAAAATGGCCCTGGATGAGTAAATATTCTTCAAAAAAAATGATATTGATCCAGGAACCAGAGTGAAGGAAAGATGGTGGAGATTTGGGGGCAAAGATCAATAGAATAAGAAACAGTTATTTTTGTCATCAAAGTATACTACAAACTACCTAGACAGAAAGAAGAACCAGATAAGGAGTTTGGAAAATAAATCATAAATGTTTCACAGAGATATGACATAGGAGTGATATTGTTCATTCATCTTGGTCATGTTCAACTCTTTGTGACTGCATTTGAGTTCCAGTATCTTGGCAAAGATATTAGAGTGGTTTGACATTTCCTTCTCCAGCTCATTTTACAGATAAGGAAACTGAGGCAAACAGGGTTAAGTGTCTTAACAAAGGTCACACAACTAGTTAGTGTCTGAACTCAGATTTAAACTCAGGTCCTCCTGACTCTAGGTCTGATAATCTATCCACTGAGCCACCTAGCTTCCCCATAGAATAGTAATGGTAGATTTCAATGATCTATACATCTACTGGTACTCTCTTAGTACCAAAAGCAAAGTAGCTAATAATATCTTAACTTGCCTTAATGATAATACTATTTTTCAGAAGGTGGGAAAAGTAAAATTCTATTCTATATCTCATTGTTACTAAGGGAAAGATTCTGGTTATTGGTGTGGAAATGATGCGAACCTTTGGGGAAAATAACCACTCCCTAAGTACAACATGCCTTCCAGAGTTGGAGGAGGCAGGTTACAAAGGATTCAGAAAAAGAACAGACAAGATACCATGGCCTGAATTTCTACAGAGGAAATCAGCCCAAGAGAAATGGAAAACTTTGAAGAGTGGCATTCTGGAGATACAAAGGGAAAAAATAGGACTTGTCCCAAAAGGCTTATGTGGATTCACAGATAATTCACCAACAAATAGCTTAAATCTTTCAAATATGTTCAGAAGATGGAGGCAATGACAGGTTAACAGCAGATAAGAACATGAATATGTCCCTGTGCTGCAAAAATAACTTCAGGAACACTAAAGTCCAGAATGAGTTGAGAATTTATAGGAAAGTTTTAAAAAAAACTTTTTTTCATAGTTAACATTTATATAGTGCCTATTATGTAGCAAGTGCAAAGTGTTTTTGCAGTTATTATCTCATTAGATTCTCACAACAATCCTAGGATGAAGGTGCTATTATTGTCTTCATATTATAGATGAGAATACTGAAGAAAATAGAAGTTAAGTGATTTGCCCGGGAACACCACAGATAGTAAGTATTTAAGGCCAGTTTTGAGCTGAAGTGTTCCAGATTCCAGTGGCAGGTAGGTGGTTCAGTGGATAGAGCACCAGATCTATTATAGATATTCTAAAGCTATAAACCTAAAACTACCATTCAAGCCAAATGATTATTTTTTTGATACAAATTGTGACATCAACAAATTTGAAAAGCATGCCAACAATGTCTTTATCCAAGTCGTTGATAAAAGTCTTGATTAGAAGAATACCAAGAACAGATCTCTAACCAATGGCAAATGGCAGACAAAATGTAGTGTAGCATCCCATTTGGGCTCATTCTTCCAGCTCTCACTGGACTGGTAAGTTAGGTTTCCAAAGGGAAGAAGTAAGTTTTAGGAGTGACTCAGAAGAGGTTTTGCTTCTAATAATGCCATTCATGAGTTTCCATCTGGTGTTCTCTTCAATATCAGAAAACCAATAGAACTCATATTATATTCAAGAAAAAGATTATTTATTGAGAATATATAGCCATAATAGTAGTTATGAAATATTTCATATTCACTCCAGGAGCACACTTTTCCCTTCCACATACATAAGTTCTCAGGGGACACTGGGTTTAAAACTTTAATTAAAATGGAAGTGAAGCAAATATAAAGAGAGTATACATGACCAAGAAGTACCTACCAACTCCTGGCCCAGAAGTCCTTGTATTTTTTGTAGAGTACTAACATAACAATGACTTCCTAAAGTCTTGCTGCTGTTCAGTCATTTTCAGTCTTGTCCAACTCTTTGTGAGCCATCGGGGGTTTTCTTGGCAAAGATACTGGACTGGTTTGCCATTTCCTTATCCAGCGCATTTTACAGGTAAGAAAACTGAGGCAAACAAGGTTAAGTGACTTGTCCAGGGTCACATAACTAGTATGTGTCTGAGGGCAGATATGAACTCAGGAAGATGAATCTTTTCAACTCCAGGACCAACATTCTATCCATTCATTTCACCACCTAGCTGCTGCCTTTTAAAATCTACTAACAGCATTTCTTTCAGTGACAAGGGATCATGGTGCCTGAAGCTACCACCATCATTGGTGGAGTATTTGTCTACTTCCCATCCTCTGTCATTAGTCATTACTTCTCTGACAGACTCTGCTACATATTCCAATAGCTAACAGGACCTATGAGCGATTTAATGAATCTGTTGATCTCCCCAAGTGCCTGAGAACTCCCATTTTCCCATTTCTGGCTACTGAAATCAAGGAGGAGAAAACACAAAAGAAAAAAAGAGACATGTACTTGAGAATACATGGTAACCAGCTACCCTTCCCTTATCCAACAGCTCACCAGCAATCCTCACTTGAAATCTGACCAGGAAGAGATTGTGGCATTGGCTGCTTGAACTTCTTGCACACACACTCAGTTCCAGCTCGGGTTTTCCTGAATCATCAGTCCTTCTAGCTCCAAAGCCAACTAGAGGGCATTTTATCACATAATACTAACTCTGAGTCATCATGGGCAAAACCAGTATCTTAATTAAGTTCCACGTGTTGAATTGTCGGAAAGCAGAGGCTATCTGGGCATAATTCAAGGACTGAGCCTTCATTGGCCAGTTTTCTCATTATGTAAAGGGTATCATCAAAGAGACATAAGACTAGAAAAGTAGGTAGGCTGCTCTTATAATAAGAGAGAGAAGGCTAACAGAGCAGTCAATATTAAGCACTTACTATGTGCCAGGTACTGGGGGACATGAAAAAAGGTCATAGGTGATCTCTGCTTCCAAAGAGTTCACAGTCTGGAGGGTAGAAATAATATGCGAACAATTATGTACAAACAAGACAGATATAAAGATATAGAATAAACTGAGGCCAGTTGGATCGCAGAGCACATGGGTGAGGGATAAAAAGACTGGAAGGTCCAAGTGTACATGCTACACTGGTGAAATGTCAAAACCATAGGGAAGGGCCCCCCAGTAGATTGAATGGTATTTCTATGGAAAACATGAACAAAAGTTGCAAAGGAGGAGAAAATGTAGAACAGTTGTCATTTACAACATTGGAAGGAAGAACCAGATCAATGCACTGAAGGGTTTTTAACTGTTTTTAATGAATGAATGAATTTTTCCAAAACTCTTTCACTTACTAAGGACAGAAAATGGGATTCCTGCTCAGACATCATTTGAACTAGATAAACTTCTGTAAGGTTACTGTAAGGTGTATGGTGGGTAGAGGAAGAGTTAAAGATCTTCCCTGCTCATTAATAAGCCTCAGATACCTTTTGTTAATTTCTAATGAGACACTGGGCCACTAGGGTTGTGACCTCCATCCCAGAAAAGAGTACATATACTCTGAAGTGAGGTTTTGCTTTGGGTCTTATTTGTTGGAAGAAGGCTGGTATGCCTGATGAGACTGTGGGCAGCCATTTTAAAAAGCCCTCCAGGTTTGAAAACCCAGATGTTGGTGCTTGTCTCTCTGAAAATGACATATATATTATCTATGGTTAGATAGTTGGAAGCCCTGTCTGCTGGTCTTTCTGTTTGTAATTTCTGTTTGTAATTCCTATTTGTATTTTCTCTGAAGTTCAAGGTGTTGACTTTTTCTCCTGAGCTAAGTGAACGATATATGTGCTTGATTAAAGTGATTGTTGACCCCTCCAAAATTGTTTTCTTTTCAGAAAAGCAGGTCTAAGAACCTCTACAGTGGACCATTTTGTGTATGGAAGGGTCCTTGCTGATACAGCTTCTTACTCTAAATTCCTGCAATTCAGTGATTCATATTTTTTGGAGTCAAAAGTTATAGGTAAACACCAAATACATTTCTCATAGGTTTATTGTGGTTTCCTTTGGGAGTAGGGAGTAAGAGAAATAGTCAAATGACAAAGCCAAAGAATGTATTCCCTCTACCATGTATAAGGGAAAAACATATCTTTATTTTAAAGATTATGGAAGAAAGAATTTGTGATTCACAATATTATTTCATTTGATCCTCATAATATTCCTATGAAGCAAGTAGGTCAATGTTGAGGGTACAGATTTGTCTATCATTGTCATGGTAGCTTTGATGTTACAAACCTATGCTAGGAGGAAAACTTAATAAATGCTTATTCATTCTGGAAAAATCACTGGAGGACACCTGAGGGACAAGTCATCAAAGATGCTATTGAGTGAAAATTTTCACATGTGTCAATCAGTCATTTACAGTTGGACTAGTTCCTTCCCTGTTCTGACAACCTATGATTCTATTATAAGAATGAGGAGGGGGAGGGAGAGAGAGAGAGAGGAGAGAGAGAGAGAGAGAGAGAGAGAGAGAGAGAGAGAGAGAGAGAGAGTGAGAGTGGAAAGAGAGGAGACAGAAGGAAGGAAAGAAGAGAAAGAAAGAATGGAGAGAAAGGAAGGGAAATTTCATGCATACATGTGTGTGTGTATGCAGAGAGAGTAAGAATGGATAGAGAATAGAAAGAGGCAGAGAGAAGAGAAAGAAAGAGAATGGAAGGGAAATAATGGAGAGAGAGAGGAGAAAGGGAAGAGAAGGGGAGAGAGGGACACAGAAAGAGAGAAAAGAGAAGAGGGGAAGAGAGGGAAGAGAGAGGAGAGGAAAGCAGAGAGAAAGACAGCAGGAGAAAGAAAGAGAGGAGAGGAGAGGAGAGGAGAGGAGAGGAGAGGAGAGGAGAGGAGAGGAGGAGGGAGGAGGGGAGGGGAGGGGGAGGGGAGAGGAGGAGAGGAGAGGAGGGGAGGAGAGGGGAGGGGAGAGGAGAGGAGAGGAGAGAGGAAAGGTGGCAAAATTTTATTCAGGGAGATCAGATAGGCAAAAGTTAAAGAAATAAATTATGAGTGTATTTTGCTTTGTTTTAACTGTGGGCATTCTGGTGACCCCAGTGCTGAGTGGGGAAAACCTGATATGGAAGAACTAGCAGTCCTTATTTATCCCCTTCATCTGCCTTACCTAAAATACATATGATGCCCTTTTGTTTGGGCCATGGCAGAATGGGGAGCCAGCTCCATTAGTCACACAGGACAGATCATCTTTCCTAGTATAGGACTGCGATCCCAACCCTCTCCCTACCTCCCTAGTTCTTTCTTAGAGTTTTTCTCTCTCTAACGAGGGGTATGATCATAAACCATTCATATGTTTCAGCACTTCTAAGAGAAAAATTACTACAGATTTAGGTCTTTATATCTACCCCATTAATGAAAAGCCTAAACCTGTTGTGAACCCTAGTGGTTACACAAACATACACAGGAATACATTTCAACCAGCAAACCCAAATGCAGAAAAACAGTTCCTTCTTTGTTAGAGACTAGGAACCAAAAGAATTGTGCAGATTCCCAATTAGTGGGTATATGGTAGATCCAACTGATGAAAAATCAGGAAAATGCTTCCAGTAGAAAGACTATTACCCTAAATGCTCAGTGACTCACAGGTAGGAGACTGCTGGTAAACATTTAACACCTGACTCTCCAGGAGAAAAAAAATGTTACCAGGGGAGGAGCCAAGATGGTGGAGTAGAAAGACTCACGGTATGCTAGCTCCGAACCCACAGCCCATATATTTCCTGCAAAAAGAATTCCCCACAAATTCTGAAGCACTGCAAGACATGCAGAAACACAGTGGAAAAGATTTCCATTCCAGAGAGCCCTGGAGAGGTGTCCCCAGGGGTCCGTCATGCTCCAGACAGCGGAGCCCATCCCTGAGCTGCCCTGGCCACACAGCCCCAGAGGAGCAGATGCGAGCAGGCTTCAGGGACGGAATCTCCCGTGGCTGCGAAGGTCCCTCCATCCACAGGCGCTACAGGTCAGTGAGAGAGACTTCTGGGCTGGCAGAGAGGGGAGCAGGCCCCCTTGGGAGGCAGCGGCAGAGGCAGTGGCAGAGGCAGCATCAGAGGCAATGGCAGAGGCAGGCCTGGCACTCCCAGAGCAGCAGGCAGAAGTTCAGGGCCATTACCGAATGACTCTGCATAAACCCCCTGAGGGAACTGAGCATGGGAGATGGCCCTGCCCCCACCTGCTCCATTACTGAAGATCTCTGCATAAAGTCCCTGAGGGAACTGAGCCTGGGAGGCAGCCCTGCCCCCACCTGAGCACTAGAATTTAAGCTCACATTGAATAGCAGCTGCTCCCGCCTCGGAAAGCCCATTTGAATCTCAGACTCCAAGCATTAGCTGGGCGGATTTAGGCGGGGGTGGACAGGAATCTCAGAAGTCAAGTAACTGACTGGGAAAATTCCCAGAAAAGGGAAGAAAAATAAGACCATAGAAAGCTACTTTCTTGGGGAACAGATGTTCCCGCCTTTCAATTCTGACAAGGAGAAACAATTCTTACCATCAGGGAAAGACGTGAAGGTCAGGGCCTCTGTATCCCAGACATCCCAGGGGGATGTCTGGTGGGCTCAGGCCATGGAAGAGCTCAAAAAGGATGTTGAAAATCAAGTTAGACAGGTGGAGGAAAAACTGGGAAGAGAAATGAGAGAGATGCAAGAAAAGCATGAAAAACGGGTCAATACCTTGGTAAAGGAGACCCAAAAAAATGCTGAAGAAAATAACACCTTGAAAAATAGGCTCACTCAATTGACAAAAGAGGTTCAAAAAGCCAATGAGGAGAAGAATGCTTTCAAAAGCAGAATTAGCCAAATGGAAAAAGAGGGTCAAAAGCTCACTGAAGAAAATAGTTCTTTCAAGATTAGAATGGAACAGATGGAGGCTAATAACTTTCTGAGAAACCAAGAAATCACAAAACAAAACCAAAAGAATGAAAAAATGGAAGAGAGAATGTGAAATATCTCATGGGAAAAACAACTGACCTGGAAAATAGATCCAGGAGAGACAATTTAAAAATTATGGGGCTACCTGAAAGCCATGATCCAAAAAAGAGCCTAGGCATCATCTTTCATGAAATTATCAAGGAAAACTGTTCTGAGATTTTAGAACCAGAGGGCAAAATAAGTATTCAAGGAATCCATCGATCACCGCCTGAAAGAGATCCAAAAAAGAGAAAATCTTAGGAACGTTGTGGCCAAATTCCAGAATTCCCAGGTCAAGGAGAAAATATTGCAAGCAGCTAGAAAGAAACAATTCCAGTATTGGGGAAATACAATCAGGATAACACAAGATCTAGCAGCGTCTAAGTTAAGGAATCGAAGGGCATGGAATAGGATATTCCAGAAGTCAAAGGAACTAGGACTCAAACCAAGAATCACCGACCCAGCAAAACTGAGTATAATACTTCAGGGGAAAATATGGTCTTTCAATGAAACAGAGGGCTTTCAAGCATTCTTGATGAAAAGACCAGAGCTGAAAAGAAAATTTGACTTTCAAACACAAGAATGAGAAGAAGCATGAAAAAGTAAACAGCAAAGAGAAGTCATAAGGGACTTACCACGAGTGAACTGTTTACATTCCTACATGGAAAGACAATATTTGTAACTCTTAAAACTTTTCAGTATCTGGTTAGTTGGTGGGACCACACACACACACACACATGTACACGCGTGCATGCACACACACATACACACATGCATGCACATATAGAGACAGAGAGCACAGAGTGAATTGAATAGGATGGGATCATATCTTAAAGGAAATAAATTATATCTCATTCAAGAGGCAAGCAGGAGACTTTTTAGTGGAGGGAAAAAGAGGAGAGCTGAGAAAAAAACAAGAAGTTTACCCTCATCACATTCGACTAAAGGAAGGAATAAAATGCACACTCATTTTGGTATGAAAACCTATCTTATAATACAGGAAAGTGGGGGAGAAGGCGATAAGCAAGTTGGGGGTAGGGAGGAAGGGATGATGGAAGGGAGGGCAATGGGAGGAGGGAGCAATTTGAAGTCAACAACTCTTGGGGAGGGACAGGATCAAAAGACAGAATAGAAACAATGGGGGGCAGGATAGGATGGAGGAAAATACAGTTAGTCTTACACAACATGACTATTATCGAAGTCATTTGCAAAACTACACAGATAGGGCCTATATTGAATTGCCTGCCTTCCCAAAGGGAATGGGTGGGGAGGGAGAGATGGGGAGAATTTGGAACTCAAAGTTTTAGGAACAACTGTTGAGTATTGTTCTTGCTACTAGGAAATAAGAAATACAGTTAATGGGGAATAGAAAGACATCTGGCCCTACAGGACAAAAGAGAAGATGGGGACAAGAGAAGGGAGGAATGATAGAAGAGAGGGCAGATTGGTGATAGGGAAAATTAGATTGCTCTGTGTACTGGGGTGGGGGGGAGGGGGGTAAAAGGGGAGAAAATTTGGAACCCAAAATTTTGTGAAAATGAATGTAAAAAGTTAAACAAATAAATTTATATTAAAAAAAAGTTACAACCAACACATTTTTAATATTTTCTCCATAATGTTCTTAAGTCTGGACAATCAATTAAACTATAAACTAAGCCCTGATTTGTAGCATTTGTCAATTTCTGAGGTATAAATCCTTACACTGAAAATTTAACAATTGGTTCTCTCGGGTACAGGCCAGCTCCAGCATACTACTTTATTGCTTCTTACTAGATTGGGAACACACTGAAGACAGGGACTGTCCTTGTATGTTTCTCACCAATAGCAAAAAGCTTTACACGTAGTAGGAATTCAGTACATGCTTGTTCAAGTGCTGTTTGAATTGAAGATATGTGTGTGTTAGTGGGATATAAATAAGCCTGGAGAGATAGCATATGTATTGTGGAAAGATAGATACAACCTAAAAAGTTTATGCTTTGTCCTCTAAGCCAGAAGTTCTTAACCTGGAATCCATAAAATTTTTTTTGAAAAATCTACTTTGATAACTATATTTCAATATAATTGTTCTCTTTTGTAAACCTATACATTCTACTTTGTAGATAGCGTATGCACTCTGACCCTTTTTCTCTGGTCTAGGCTGCTTATCTTATTCCCCTCAGTAACTAGCGCACCAGTTTCACTTAACCAATTAAAATGTTAGCTTTTACAAGGGATATTTACTTTAAACATATAGCAGAACAATAATAATAACATTTTTACCAGTATCTGTGGGGCATACTCTCTTTTATACAACTTCATTCTCAGGGGGAAAAGGCTCAAAATTTAATTCAGTTCCTACATAGCTCTGACCCCCACCAAATTTATGTCCATATGTGACATCCACTAAACTAGAATCCCAAAGATCATTCTCAAAGATTGCTACCTGAGGTACTGATGCTGCCCCCAGGCTGGATTCCAGTCCCCAGATTCCATTGCCAAGCCTTTAAACTTTCAAAGTAGGAGACTCTAATCTCCTTCACATTGAATGGAAAAGAACAAAGGAACAGGCCAAGGTTAGAGTCTCCTCATTTCTTATGTTCATATGGCCTCAGAGGAGAGAGCTCTAACTTTCCCCTTATCATATAGTTTCTCAATGGATACTGTGGGCAAAATAGGAAGCCAACAGAGATGACGGAGGCTAATTAAGGCCTTCTTCAAGGCACCAAGAATTCTGACTAAGCAACCAATTAAAAGACGTAGAAAAGGATCCTCCCAACCATGTGCTTGGCATATGAGAACTGGTTACAGAATACCCCTCTCCCTTTTATATTTTTTCCCAGAAATAAACTCCCTAGAATTTTTCAAATAGATTTCATTAACCAAGTAAATTATTGGGGTTTGATCATGCAGCAGACCCCCATTTCACATGATTTTCATAAAAGTATTCTGTGAATGAGTCAATAAATCTCCAAGTACATTGTTGGAAGCCAAATACACTGGAGAATCCAGGTAAGCTGCTCCCATTTCTCTTCCCTGCTCTGGTGGCTAGAAACTGTGACTTCTTTTAAAACCAATATTTTTATAAATGTTATTTTAAATGTTACCTCAGTATGCATGTGATAATGTATTAATATCCTGATAGATTTTCAAATCTGTTCCAATTCTACTTACTTGAATACTAGTTGTAAGTTTGAGAATGGAAGAACATCTGGAAAGGGAGATTTAAATTCCCTTAAGAAAAGCAATTCGGATTTTGTCAGCAGGAACTGGTGGGAGACTCAGACTTCAAGTTTAAGTGATGGTGCAGTAGATTAGAGGCAGAAAGCATTTGGGACCAGATTCCTCTTAAGACACCAGTGAATAAAAAGCCCCAGACTATAAAAAGGTAAGGCTTGAGCTTTTCTTTTTCTCCTTGGGTTCAACCATGTTGGCAAACTGGATTTGGAAGGAGAGTCACAGTTTCAAACCCACAGCTGGGTTTGAAAAGAGAGGAAGTGGAAAGGGTGAGTTTCTCTCCCCATCATATTACTCATGTTGTCCCCAGTATCTTACTAACTCAGCCTGCCTTGTTTGCTGGTGTTGCCAAGAACTTATACTGTATAGGGAGTATCTCTGAACCATTCTCAAACAAACAGAAAAGAAATACAGCCCAGACTGCATCCAGCCTCATCAAAAGCAATGCCATCTTGACCTGACTGACTGAAGTCAGACCCAGGGTACTCCACCATTATAGACCCACACAAAAACACAATGTTTCCCCTAGGAACTTTGCCCTTCCAGGAAACATGAGACAAAACTGCCTCGGGGACTCCACCTACAGTCCCCAATGAACAATCACCCACTGATGCAATCAGGCTCCCAAAACGATGTCTTCAAAGATTCCTGACTCACTAGGCCCTCTCCTGCGTACTGTGCGTACTTTTCAGATTACTTGCCCAGAACATGAGCCACTATTAGGCACAGGGGCATCAAAAGTCTCATCCAGTTGAGATAGCACAAAGTAAACATGAGATGTGCAAATTTGGGATATCCACCCCAATTATTCACACAGACTATCTATGTCCAACCTGTGGTAGAGTATCTGAGCTCATATCGGTCTGATCAGCCATAGTCTGACACATTGAAATTTCATTTTATCATGGTGATGTCATTTTGGTCCTCTTCCAAGACGAAAGACAGCAACCAATAATCCTATGAACTATAATCTTATAGTATAGCATATAACACCACACACACATGTACACACACACACACAGCTCCTATGTAGTTAGAAGGTACAGTGGTTAGAGTGCTGGACTCAGAATCAGGAAGCCTTGATATCAAATCCTTCCAGGAGACACTTTCTGGCTATGTCACTTAAACTCTTTCAACCTCAGTTTCCTTATCTGTGAGGGCAGTTGGGTGGTGCAGTATACAGAGTGCTGTACCTGGAGTCAGAAAGACCTCAGTTCAAATATGACCTCAGACACTTAACAGGTCTGTGTAACCCTGGGTAAGTCTTTTAACCCTATTTGCCTCAATTTCTTCATCTGTAAAATGAGACAGAGAAGGAATTGGCAAACCACTCCAGTATCTTTGCCAAGAAAACTCCAAATGGGGTCATAAAGAGTTAGATACAATTGGAATGACTGAATTACCTTAATATTCCTGTACTTCAATAGGAGCACTTCAACTTGTTGTCATCTACAAGTGTTTTATTTCCATGTTCATGAACTCCAAAATTTAGATCACAATATGTTATTATTTCATTTTTCCCTCTGCTTTATGATCCCTACCCCAGTTCTTCCCCTTTGCCATGACTCCCATTCCTTCATCTTGAGGTTCTTTCATAGACCATCACTCCTATACTCTCCTGCATCACTCTGATATTCTCTGTTCCATTCACTATCTAGACCTCTTGGCGAATCAATTCAACTCCACACTAACCTCTACACTCAAATCCCTTGTCCATATGTTCTATGGCCAATTACACCTTACCAGAGCCCAACCTTGGAAAATTCCCGCCATCTGCCTCCTTTGCTCCAATGCAGATGCTACTGAACAGAGGCAGAAAAAAATCAGGAAACTAGGATGATTGGGCCCATTTTAAATTTAAAACTTTAAATTGATATGAGGCACACAGCACAGAACTGTTCTTCCCCTTTCTTATTTAGGTGAGAGAAGATAATTATATTGTTAATGTTTTCAAACTATTCATCAGAAACATTTATTAAACAGAAGCAAAGCAAGAATGATCATAACCAAGTATTTTACCCATAAACCTGGGACAATCTCCCATGGCGGCACACAGGTTCCATGGGGAGAAGAGGAGATACAAACTTATACAAGTGTAACAAGCTACATCATCTCAACTGGGCCCTCACTGCAGCAAGGCAATCTTTTTAAACCTCAAATTTGCTATTTCTCCATCTCATCTATTCCAAATCTTTTCATCCCTTCTCAAGCTTCCTTAAAAGATCCCCTCCCCCACCTTCTCAGATAAGGACCTTGCCTCACACTTCATTTGCTGAGAGTTCCCTCTTCTCCCCTCCTCATCTCACATCGTTCAGATATCTTCATTTATTCTCTCCTCCTTCAACTCTATCTTAGATGAAGGTATGACTTTTCTCCATACCAAGACAAATCCTTTAGTACATACCCTTGATCATCTCCTCTCCCATCTTCTCCGGCTTTTTTTCATCAGTCCCACTATCTCTATAAACTTCAATGTCTCTCTATCTACTGAATCCTTCCCTATAACCTGTAAATGTTCCTGTGTCTTTTCTGTATTTAAAAAACACTTACCTGAGCTGATTATTTCTACTAGTTATGGTCCTAGGTCTCTCTTCCCCTTCTCAGTTAAAATCCTTGAGAAAACCACCTATAATAATAGCCTCTACTTCCTTTCCCCTCACTCTCTTTGACTCATTACAGTCTGCTTTCTGACCTCACCATTTAACCAAAATGTTCTCTCCAAAGTTAGTAACAATCTTTTCATTAACAAATCGAGTGACCTTTTCTCAGTCCTCTTTCTTCTTGACTTCTCTGCAATCTTTGATACTGTTGATCACTTGTCTTTTCCTTGATATTTTCTTCTCTCTAGGTTTTCATAAAAACAATCTCCCTGGTTCTCCTACCTACTAATCTGATCACTTCTTTTTGGTCTCTTATGCTGGATCTTCATCCAAGTCATGCTTGCTAACAATGGGTGCCCCCCAGGGCTCTGTACTGAGTGAGCCCTCTTCTCTTTTCCTTCTATACTATTTCATTTGGCAATCTTATCAGGTCTTATGGATTCATTTATCACTTCTATACTATGATCCTCAGATCTCCTTATCCAGTTCTAATCCTAAATTTCAGACTCATATATAACCAACTAACCATTAAATATCTTAAACTGGATGTCCTGTAATCATCTTCAATTCAACATGTCTGAAACAGAACTTATTATCTTCCCTCCCCACTCAGTCACTATGCCCTTTTGAAAATCCTTATTACTGTTTAAGGCACCATTATCCAATAATTCCTCTAAGCTTGCAATGTAGATGTCATCCTAGACCCTCTCCCTCTCTCTCTCTCTCTCTCTCTCTCTCTCTCTCTCTCTCTCTCTCTCTCTCTCTCTCTCTCTCTCTCTCTCTCTCTCTCTCTCTCTTTCTCTCCCCTCCCCATATTCAATCTGTTGTCAAGGCCTATAAATTTTACCTTCATAACAAGTCTCTCACCACTTCAATCCATCTTTCACTTAACTGCCAAGGTGATTTTCCTAAACTGCAAGTATGACCATGTCACCCCCCTACTCCATAAACTCCAGTGGTTGCTTATCAAATGTAAAGTCTTCTGTTAGATATTTAAAGATCTCCAGTCTTCTTATATTTTTCTAAATATAAATTTAAATGTAAATATAAAGATTTCCAGTCTTCCTATATTTTTCTCCTCCACTCATTTTATAATCCACTAACCTACACATACATATCACTCCATCTCCTAACTGTGTTGGCCCCCTATATCCGGAATGCTCTCCCTCCTCATTTCTGCCACCTGACTTTCCTGACCTTCAAGACTCACTCAACTCCTTTCTCCACCTTTCTTGCTTTCCCTCTGGGAGGGAGAAAAGGAAAGAAAAAAAGTATTTATTAAGCATCTACTATGTGCCAGTCACTGTTCCTTTACAAATATCATCTCATTTGATCCTCAAAGGAACCCTGTGAGGTATGTGCTATGATTATCCTCATTTTACAATTGAAGAAACTGAGGCAGACAAAGGTTAAATGACTTGTCCAGCTAGTGTCTGAGAGCAGATTTGAACTCAGGTCTTCATGACACCAGGCCTAATGCTCTATCCATTGCACCACCTAACTGCCCTAAAATGACCTTCTATTTGCACAAATTATGTCTTATATATACTTATTGGCTAGAATTAGTCTAGAATAGCAGTTACTGCCCCAGCTTCCTCTGCTTTCTAAAAGAAAAAAATGTCAGCTGGACATACCAAGAATTAATCAGATAATAAGATTCTAATAGAATTAAACTTCCAGCAAATGTCAAGTTTCCCGAATGTACCCATGCCTACTGTATCTTCTCTTGGTGCCAGGTTTGGGATTTGTATTCAGAAAGCATTGTCACAACTCACTTATTCCCTAGGATAGACCATCTGGGTGCCCTCTTTCTCTTATTAAAAAAAGTTTCCAGTCCATATTATACACACACACACGCACACACTCACACACACACACGCACACACACCCCTACTCTTACCCCATAGGCCTTACAGGAAGCAAACATAGAAGTGATCATGTGGTATTGTACATACAATTGTACATACACCTGTGCAGCATTTTTTGTGAAAGTATCATGGGATGATGGTTAGACATCTAGGCTTAGAGTCAGGAAGACCTGGTTTCAGATCCTGCCTTTCTGACACTTCTAATCTACATGACCCTAGGAAAGTCATTTAAATATCATAAACCTCCAACAACTCCCTAGAAGTCCTAGTTGAATCAATCAACAAGTCTTTATGGAGCACCTATTTAAGGCATTGTGTAATCCCTGGGGTTTCACAAAGTCAAAAGTAAAGTAGCCCCTGCCTTTAGGGACCTTATATTCCAATGGAGGGAGAACATGGGTACCTATATTCAGGATATATACAAAATGAACAAGTTAGTTTTGGAAAGGAAAGGAAGGCATTATCTTCTGAAAGGAATGAAGAGAGATAAATATTCATGGAAAAGTTAGTACTTGAGATGAGTTTTAAAGGCAATCAAGAATTCTAAGGAGCACTAGGGAGGAAGGAATAGATTTCATTTCAGTCCTATGGTTTAGTCAGTGCAAAGGCACAGAGAGGGGAAACTGAATGCTATCTGTGAGGAACATCAGTAGGACAAAACCATTGAGTGGAAGGAAGATGAATTGTAATTTATATTAGTGGAAGGAGTACTCAATGCTGAAGAATTTACATATCCTTCAAGTACATAGTGTTTTAAAGAATGTAAGTCTCTTCAGAGAAAACTTATGAAAACATTAACACCCTCATATTTATAGAAGAGCTCAGAGAAATCAAAACTTGCCTAGTTCATACAGCCAGCAGCTCAGAACTCTAGAACAGCAACCTCAGTGTCTCCAGTAGCAGATATTGTAAATGTCAAGACCATCACCAGTCATCTTGACCTATGAATTGTGAACTCTGATGACTCTGAAGAAAAGAGTGAGGCTGATGACTTTGTATGGCTCTGCCTCACTTAAATCCAATTCACTTGTCAGTCAAGACATCACCTTCCTGTTGTCACTGGGCTTCTTCAAGAATGAAAGATAAGCAACTATTGCAAATATGCACCACCAGGTCTGGCAAAATGAACATGAAGGACAGAAAAGTCAAGGCAAAATCCATTGCTTCCCCAGAAAGAAGAATCTCCCGGTACTTTGGCATTTTGACCAAAATTGACTTCCTTTGAGAAGCCCTTCCTTTGACTACTAGAAAATTTAAACAAGATTCTAATTTAGAGTTTGTTGTGAGGCCTAGTCTCATGTCTCCAAAGGTCATCATGTACCTAGCACTGGCAGAATATAAAGAGGACCCACAGCTTACTCAGAGAGCTATACTCTCCAAGGACAATGGATGAACTGCGACAGAATGAAGCTAGAGTTCAGTGCTAGTTGTATAGATAACTGTCCCATGAGACCAGTATGTTTGTTACTTTATCATGCAGCTGAGTAGAACACCTGCCATAGTAGAACATCTGTTGGATGCTGAAGGAGCTGAATGGGCTGCAAAATGAATGTCGCAGTTTAAAAATATATCTATAACTCATATTCTAAACCTGTGTATTTATCTCATTTGGACCACAGTTATATCCCTCTTGGGATTTCAATCTAAAACTGCTGCAGTCTTAAAACCACAACTATTATTGGGTTGTTTTTCAATCGTCTTACTCTTTGTGACCCCATTTGGGGCTTTCTTGGAAAAGATGCTACAGTGGTTCGTCATTTCCTTCCTCAGGTCATTTTATACATTATTCGATGGTAATTCTTATTTGTTGTTGTAATTCCCATTCTTTTTATTTCAGATCATAATTAAGTTATATTTCAAATACCTAAAAAATGTTACCTATGTATCATCAGATTCAGTTGATATGTTGGTTAAGTTTTTTTTTTTCCTTTTCTATTTCTTATTTGTTCTTTGTTGTAAGGGAAAGGTTTCTGGTTAAGGAAAGGAAAAGAGAGAGAGATTTGGAAATGGAGATATAAGAGTCACAGGACAACTGAGAACTAGAGGGTTTTAGTAAAGAGTCCTTTAACTAAAATCATTCCAATACTCTCAAGTAGAAGCAATTTTCAAGGCAGCTTAAAAACAGTAAAAAGATTTGAAAGAAAAAAGAAAGGCAGTCAGTAAGAAGGTTCCATAGAGTTTGGGAGGTCTCCCCACAACATCTCAAAAATCACTTTTATATTATCATTGCCCATAGGGCTCACATCTGTGTCCCAGATCAATCCAGCTAGGGGCAATGTTAATCCCAGTTTTCCCAGGTCTGCACCACAATCCTGTTGCTTACTTCTAATTTTGCCTAATGCTAGTGCTTTTCCTCTAAGGTTATCTTCAATTTATTCTGTATTCTGTATCCTTACTTACACATAGTTTGCATGTTGTCTCACCCATTAGAAAGTGAGCTTCTTGAGAACAAGGAGTGACTTTCCCCTTCTCCTCATTTTCTTTGTCTCCCCAATGCTTAGTACATTGCCTGGCACCCAAGAAATACTTAATCAATACTTCTTGACTTTCAGCGATCTCAGCTGGGGTGTTGAAAAGGGAGAGGGGAAGGAAAAGAAAAGGGTGGTGTGTGTCTGTGGATTAACTCACATCTCCCCAGCCACAAGAAGAGATGATATAAAAATAAAATCAATTTTTACAATTGAGTTCCTTTTGTTGTCCACAGTCTGGATAGTATAGACTATAGTATAGACAAAGTACAGTATAATTTGGATGGGCTAGGATAGACATAGTCTATAGTACAAACAACTTAGGTATGAGGATTGTTCCTAAACTAATTCCATTACTTTCACTAGAGAATTATTCATGTCTACTACATTAGACAGCTTCTTTCTGACACACATCACTATCAGTAACAACCAGTTTTACGGTATTTTCGTAGCCTTTTTCTTGCTCTCCATAAAAGTCAGTTTAAGATATCTTGATCAGAGAGGTGAAGCCTGTGGCTACAGCCTGTTGCTATAGGAACAGCAGGAATACTTCCCATCCAAAGAAAAGTTCCAGAGACTACCTGGAAACTACATGAAACCTAGTTTTCTTTTCTTTTTTTTTTTTTTAATTTTATTTATTTATTTAATTTTTTACATTCATTTTCACAAATTTTTGGGTTCCAAATTTTCTCCCCTTTTCTCCCCTCCCCCCACCCCAATACCCCAAGCAATCTAATTTTCCCTATCTCCAATCTGCCCTCTCTTCTGTCATCCCTCCCTTCTCTTGTCTCCATCTTCTCTTTTCTCCTGTAGGGCCAGACGACTTTCTATTCCTCATTAACTGTATGTCTTCTTTCCTAGTTGCAACAACAATACTAAACAGTTGTTTACAATTGATGAAAGCTGGAATAAAGAGTAAGATCACTAAGCACTTAAGCAAACAGTCTACATGACCGCATGTCTGCTATAAGGGGATGGCGAGCTTTAAAAGGATTCACCTTTCAGTAAGCCATATGGACAAAAGGGAACCCTTGGAATGTAATTCATTTATATTTCCAAAAATCCTTTTGTAATCTTCCACACCAAAGTCCAGTAAAACACCAAGTCACAATGGGATTGGGACAGAATTATTTTACCACGAACGATTAACTGACTTAAGAAAAGCAGACCAAGGATAGAGATAAATAGGCACTGGTCTAATGGTAGCATCTAGAATTTATATGGAGCTTTAAAGTTTAACCAATCACTTCATAATGTTATTTCATTTGATCACCACAACTCAGGGAGGTAGGTGCTATTATTATTTACATTCTACAGATGAGGAAACTGAG
Organism: Bettongia penicillata ogilbyi; assembly: GCA_023548195.1. Lineage (NCBI taxonomy): Eukaryota > Metazoa > Chordata > Mammalia > Diprotodontia > Potoroidae > Bettongia > Bettongia penicillata. The sequence goes on from JAJHZJ010000089.1 coordinate 1,514,055, forward strand.
ACCGAGAGAGGTTAAGTGACCTGCCCAAGGTCACATAGCTATCATTTCTCTCATATTAATAGCCAATTACTGAATTTGGACTAAGGTTCTTCCCCTATTTCCTCATTCAGAAATTAGCCCTTCGTGTGTTATTCAGCCAGCAACAGATTGCTGATATTGAGATTGTATTAACTTTCTCCTCAATCTTGTTCTGACCTCATTCAAATAGGGAAGCCCATTGTGTTCTACTGAGGCTGGGGGTGAGGGGTGGGGATTGGAGTGGATTCTTGGTCTAAACTGCCTAAGGCTGGGAGTGATCTGGGTAAAGATAAGTAAAAGTGATGTAATTAGTCATGGCCCCCACCCCATCATTAGAATAGGTTTATCTCTCACTATAATATTCATTTTTTCATTAACTGAACCCAGATGGCTCAGGAGAAGAAAGTGAGCTTGGTGACTTTGCATAGCCCTCCCTCACTCAAATCATGACTCAAATCATGACACAAGTCATGATGTCATGGTCCTCTTCGAGAACGAAGGACAAACACAAGAACAATTGTTAGACAATAAGAATTGTCATCGGTCAGGAAGACCCACTCTTCCAAGGGCACATAAGAGTCAATAGGCTGCCATGATCTGTCTTTGGTTCACAAGAGATGACCAAATGATGATCCTTTTATTAATTACTCACTAGCCACAGTTAATAAAATGACTAATTATGCAGAAATTATGTCTCTTCAAACTTTTTATATGTCCCACTTGTAAGTATACAGGGTAGAATTTGAATCCAGATTTTCTGAACTCCAAGACCAGTATTCTTTCCACCATACCACCTAGTTGTAAGTTCTCTAGCTAGAAAGCACTGAAGAATAGGATCTTATTCTGGTCTTATTCCTTAACTGGAGAAAGAAATACACATTCTAATTCTGCAGGTGACCCAAGCTCTTCTGATAGTTTAAAAAAAAAGCATCCTGGTGTACTGAAAAGAACCCTGGGTTCATATTCCAGGTCTGCTATTTATGACCTATGTGACCTTGGTAAGCAACTTCAATTTTATGGGATTCATTTCCTCATCTGTAAAATGAAAGGAATGGATTCAAAGATGGCCAAGGTCCCTCCAGCGGGAAAATCCTGAGATTCTCTCCAATGATGTGGGTAAACAGGATGCAAACTTCTCAGGGCTGTGTGAGTTGGCAGAAGAACAGGAAATGAAGACACAGTATACACAAACATAAGATCATGCATTTGGGGGCAGATTATGCATACTATGATTATAATCAGTCAATAAACATTTACTAAGCACCTACTATATGCCAGGCACTGAGAGAAGTGCTGGTAATATAAAGAAAGACAAAAAACAGTCCCTGCTCTTTACAGTCTTTACAATCTTTACAATTTACAGTCTCATGAGAGGAGACAACTTACAAAGGAAAGCAGGAAGGAATGTGGAAGGAAGAAAGTACCAGTGTGGGGACAGAATGGAAAAGTCCAGAGAAGGATAGCCTGGTGGGGAATGGAGAGATGGATGACCTGGGATTCCTCCTTAAGTGGAGTTTCTGAGAGGAGAGGTCTCCACCCACAGGGAAGAGGGAACTGAGGGGAGAGTTCCAGGGCTCATGTGATCTTGTAGAATGGAGAGATTCCTGGCATCTGATGGAAGACTTCTTGGAGGATGAACTCCAAAATATCACCTACAGTTCAAGAAAAGAACTTGGGAGTCGGTGTAGCCCAACATATTATTGAGTGCCAGATTTAGAGTCTCAGAGTATGCTTTCAAACTCAGGCTCTGCTCTTTGCTACCTTGTATGACCTTGAGCAAGTCTTATAAATCTTTGGGGCCTCGGTTTCTTCATCTGCAAATGAAAGGGCTGGACTAGGTAACCTCAAAGTTCTCAAGTAGTGCTAAAGGTATGATCCTATTTTATATATATATGTATGTATGTATGCATATGTAATATAGATAATGTTATAATATATACTAGATTATGTATATAATATCTCATGTGCACAAATGTGTATACAGACTATATTGTATGCATAAATAATACATGTATTACATATACATATTCTACATGTTTGCACAAAATGCATTTATTACATGCACATAATATTGTTCACATGCATGTGTACATGGTACATATTACATATTATATGTATGTATGTATGAATGAATGATATATTGTATGTCTATGTTCTGGCTTTGTGTCTGTGTGTCTACGTATGTACATATACATATGAATAGATGGATGTGTCTGAATCTTTCTCCTGTATTTAATTATATCTAAGTTTTGTTGTATCTCCACTCCCCCAAGCGAAAGTTGTTTGAGTAACTGTATCATTTTTAAATATGTAAACTTAGTGTGAAACACAGTGCCTGGCTTGTAATTGGTACTTAATGAACATTCACTGATTGATTGGTCTATTGACTTTTTCTCTGTTGTCTATGATATGGACAGATATTCTCCTACACATTAAAAAAAATTGTTTTAACCTTCATTTGCACTTGGTAACCTTTTAGTATATCATCCTATACTCCTGGTTCTTTTTAAGACCAAATCCCTAGAAAAAGTCATCTGCGTTCATTGCTTCCCACAGTTTCCATCTCAATACCTTGTGATCTGGATTCTGGTCCCATCATTCTACTAAAACTACTCTCTGAAAGTTTATTAGCAGCTTTAGTTGAATCATCTGATGCCCTTTGCTCTGTCTTCATCACTAGCATCTCTACAGCTTTGGCCATTGTGGACCTTCCCTCCCCCAGGAAGACACTTTCCTTTGGCTTTCATGATGCTTTTTTGTCCTGTTTCTCAGGCTAGATTTGGAATTACAGGACTGTTGCTCCAAATCTGTTCTTCCACTTATTACTATACTACCTGTGTGACCAGGGACTAGTCACTAAACCTCTCTGGGCCTTAGTTCCTTAACTGTAAAATGAAGTAGTGGGTCGAAAAGGTATCTAAGGTCCCTTTTAGCTCTAAATCTACGACCTTCTTTTATCGCTCCCTTAACCTCTAGGCTATCCAGGCCCCATGAGGCAGCCTGCCAGGAAGAACTGCCAACCAGAGGTGGTGGGAGGTATCCTATCCCCTCCCTTTCCTTGTCCTTCTCCCAACCCTGGTCAGCCCGGATCCCAGGTGGGGCAGCAGGCAAGGAAGAGCTATCTGGCTGCTCATACCACCTGCATTATCTGAGAAATACCAACTCCAATCCTTCCAGTGAGATGAAGAACCACCGGGCCTTGCCATCTGCCCTGCCACTGATACCTAAGATTCTCCAGGTCTTCCATGACCATCTTTAGACTCCCAGACACTGACATACTAGCGACCCCTAAGGAGATGGCAATAGGTGAGAAACACAACAGAGCCTCCCTAAGGCCACAGCTACGCAGAAGGTCTCCCAGGGTTGTGGTAATGATAACACTCTGTGCTGAGTCCCTCATGGGGTTGTTGTGAAGAAAGCATTTAACACTGTGAAAGTTCACATGATGAATAAGTGTTATATACCTCACATTCAATGACATAGTGGATATTTTCTCCTATACAAAGAATTATAGCAGCTCATGTATATTTTCTAAGAATCATAAAGGTAGAGGTAGAAGGAATCTCAGATGCCATCTAAACCAATACCCTCATTCTATGGATGAGGTTAAGTGATTTGCCCAAAGCCACATGAATGATGAAGTTTTATTATAAACACAAGTCCTCTGACCCTAGATCCAAACTTCTTTCCCCATAGATCATGCTGTTTTTTAGCGCTTTGATGCTTATATAGGAACTGTGAAATAGATAGTATAAATAGTAGTATTTCTGCTCTGGGAATAAAGAAACTGAGGCTAAGAGAAACTGAGACTCTGAGAAATCAAATGACCTGCCCAAGGCCACCTGCTAGTGAGCGTTGGAGAAGGGGCTTGAACAAACAAACTGAATCACTTCAGTTGTATCTGACTCTCCAAGACCCCGTCTGGAATTTTCTTGGCAAAGATATTGGAGTAGTTTGCCATTTCCTTCTCTAGCTCATTTTACAGATTAGGAAACTGAGACAATCAGAGTTAAATGATTTGCCCAGGGTCACACAGCTAGTTAAGCCAGACTCCAGGGCCAGCCACTCTATCCACTCTACCACCCAGCTGCCCAAACAAAGGCATGCTAACTCCTAAATCCTGTGTTCTTTCTGTTCTATCACCAGGGACATATAGGAAAGAGACAGGGATTGTCTCTTACAAACAATTATAGACAGTACAAAAGGATTCCCACAGTCTGACAAATGTAGCACACTCTCTGCTAGATTTGCTTGCATAAGCTTTATTTAAGGATACATGGAGAGAGAGAAGATAAGGGTCTCAAGGTAGCTGTAAGTCGTGATAGTTTTCCTGCATGATTCCACTTACCCCTTGCCCTATGGTACTGGGCAATCTCCATACATAGCACATTCCTGCTCTGATATCCCGTGACTGAATGAATGATATATTGTGTGACTTTTGCAAATCCCATCTCCTCTTGGTCACCTCTCTTATTGTATAGAGAGCACTGAATTTGAGATCAGAAGACCTGGGTTCTAAACTCTTGTGCTTACTTTGACTTTAAATAAGTCATACTATCTCATTTTCTTCATTGCTAAAATTAGAATAGTATTACATATACTACCAGCCTTACAGGATTGTTACAAAGAAAGCATTTTATAAAGCCCTACATGATCCTTATTTTATGGAAGGTATAAATGTGAATTGTTGCTATTAGTATTCTCCCCTTTGTATAGGATAAATTATCAGCTGTCTGTTGCATTTAACATAAGCGATACATCCCTAACCTTCCCTATCTTCCCCAGACTCTATTGGACCCACCCCAAACTTTCCTTCAAGATGTGGGTCAAATTGCAAAAGACCCATGATGGAAAATGCTATCCACATCCAGAGAAAGAACTGATGGAGTCTGAATGTAGATTGAAGAGTACTATTTTCACTTTATTTTTTCATAGTTTTTTTCTTTTGTTCTGTTTCTTATTTCACAACATTACTAATATGGAAACGTTTCACACAATTGCATATACATATATACGTATTTGTGTACCTATTCGTATATATGTACATATATACATATGTGTATAGATACAAATGTGTGTGTATATACATACTTATATATATATGTTTACATGTATGTGTATATGTATGTGTATATATATATATGTATGTATAACCTATATCAAATTGCTTACCATCTTGGAGGGAGGGAAAAAGGGTGGGAGAAAAATTTAAAACTCAAAATCTTATTAAAAAATGAATGTTACATGACTAATGTGAAAATGTGTTTAAAAAGAATGTAAGTATAGAAGCCATATAAGATTGCAAGCTGTCTCAGGGAAGGAGGGGAGAAGGAGGGGAAGAAAATTTAAAACATATGGAAGTTATTGTTGAAAACTAAAAACAAAAAAATTAGATTAAAAAAATAAAGATGTAGCAATTTTTAAAAAATAAAATTTAAAGAAAAGAATCTTTTAAAAAATGAATGTTAAAAATTGTTTTACATGTAATTGGAAAAAATACTATTTAAAGAAAAAAAGATGTGTCAATACCACCAACAGCACGTCTTCTACTCAGCTCTGCTCCGTCCCTCACACTCATAGTCCCCTGGGACACAAGTCCTTCCTAATCAGAGTATTCCAAATATAGGGAACAAATGTGCTCCTCTGTTTCTATTTCATTTTCCTGATACACCGATTTTTCTCTAAATGGTTTCCTGTGCTCAGTTCCCTTAGTTTATCACTAGAGAATCTAAGGTTCTGGGCCAAGGGTAGACTTACAAGAGCAGGTGGGAGAAAGCGTGTAGTGATATTCTATAGAGAATTCATGAGCATTTTCACCCAGCATGAGGGGAGGAAGGAGTGAGGAATGCTGCTCATTGGAGCTCCTCAGGTGGATCCTGGATGACCACTTTTCCAAAATATTCTAGAGGCCACTTCTGTTTCAGATACGTTACATAAGATGACCTGTGAGGTCCTTCCCACTCTGTATGATTCTTTCTCTGGACTTTACCATCATGCCTCAGTAGTCTTTTCCCTATACTCCCAAGGCCTCCTCCCATTGATGAGTTCTTCCTAGAACTTCCACTTTGAAAAATAGCCTAAATCAACTCTCCATCTTTCTCAGATTTTGTCACCATGATCCCCACACTGGTGTCTTCCTCCCTTTCCCACCACCACCTCCCAGCCCCATTTTTCATCTCCCTTTTATAAGATGTCTTCCCCCATTCAAATTTAAGCTCCTTACAGGCACAAGTTCTATTTCTTTTTGCCTGTATTTATGTCCCTAACACTTGTTCAGAAATAAAGCCTCTAGACTAGGGTTGGGAAACCTGTGGCCTCAAAGCCACACATGGCCTTCTAGGTCCTTGGGTGCAGCCTTTTGATCAAGTTCAAGTTTTACAAAACAAATCCTTTCATTAAGGGGATATATTCTAAAGTTTGGATCTGGTCAAAGGGAATTGAGAAGAATGGAAACCAAGGAAGAACTGGACTCAGAGAGTGAATTTGTGAACTGGTTAGATATGATGTAGAAGGGATTTACGTTCAGGTACAAGTTGTAAGAGAAACACAACGTTCTTCCAATCCTCAGATACTGTGATTCTATCTGTCCCCTGAATGCTTCTTAGATGTTGGGTTCCCATCATTCATGACATTCTTCACACCACATCCCCATATCATCTCTGCCTTTCTCTTGGTCTCCAAATCCTGGCCATTCTCCAGAGTCCACATTGCTTCACCTCCTCCAGGAAGCCTTCCCTGACACTTTTAACCCAGAGGTCTCTATTCCTTTTTTAAGTTCCCTTGGCATCTACTATCTATACCATTTAATATTTAAATGTAGTATTGTGGCTATTTTTTCATATATTTTTATATATTTTCATATTTTTTTATTTCTTCAACTAGTTTGTAAGTTCCTTGCCTAACCTATAGTAGAGCCTTCTGAGCTCATATGGATCTGATTGGCCACAGCTGGACACTCCGTACGCTGACTCCAACATGGTGATATCGTATTGGTCCTTTTCAAGTACAAAGGATAACAACCAGGCTCCTTGTGGGTAGGGATTGTCTTTCTTTTTATTAACTGCGTCCCCAGGGTTTGGCATATAGTAGGCACTTAATGTTTATTGGACTGGATTGGATTGGATAGGATTGAATGTTCTGCAACCAGAAAGCCCCATAAAATCCATATCCAGCTTCCCAGAACCTCTTCTAGGTTTGGGATCAGGAGCTGTGATAGCATCAATTCAAAGAAAGACCCTGCTTCTAGATGAGAATGAGAGCCTGAATAGGGAAGGAGCCACCATGCCATCGTAGGCTTTACTTGGGAGTGCGACTCTGATGTAGGGGTTGGATCACCGCAAGGGAGCAGCAGAGTATCAGGAATTGCTGCTGTCTTCAGCACTGTAACTTCCAGGAAAAAATCTCAGCTGTAAGAGATCATCATTGGTTTGACGCTCCATCTGGATGAGTGCAGGCTCCTCATCGCACCTCAAAACCACCCCCTAGCCACAGTTGCTGCAAGTATAAGGTCACTCTGGTCATCCCTGGAGACTTTTCTAATAAGCATCACTTGGAACCTGGAAAAACTTTCCAAGATACCTCTCTTGGTGTTTCTGAGTTGGGGGATAGGGAGGTGATGGGGGAAGGTTAACTCAGGTACGGAGTTCTAGTGCCACCTCTGCCTCGGGTTCAAAACCTACCTAAGCTGCTTCCTAACTTGAACATATCTCTTAACCTACTGAGCCTTACTTTCTTCATCTGCATAATGGGGTAATATTCTCTTCCCTGCCTGCTTTATCCAGTACTGTAGGGATTAAATGAGGTTAGGCATGACTTTTTATCCAGATCTATGATTTCATCCATTCAGAAAGAAAATTTCACCAGAGAATTATCACCAATGAAGAGCCTAATAGTCATAGAGATCTGCCTGGGCACAGAAAGGTTAAGTGACATGACTATGGTCACACACAGCCAGCATTTCTGTCAGAGGCAAGACCTCTGTCCTCTATTAGAGGCCGGTCTTCTTGGCTGTAAGGTCAACCCACTATCCAGTGTGACAGAAAAGTGACTCTAAGGATAGCCTTCTGTTGCTATGGCATGTTCTTCTTGGCTCTAAGGCTAGCCCTCTCTCTGTTAATGGAGGCTGCTGTTCCTACCTCTAAGGCTAGCCCTCTCTCTGCTGACGGAGGCTGCTGTTCCTGACTCTAAGGCTAGACTCCTCTCTTCTAATGGAGGCTGGTACTCCTGACTCTAAGGCTAGCCCTTATCCATCATGAGATACTGACCCTCTCACATAAAACAATGGATATGGAACTCTTTACCATGCCTTTTGCTGTGATACGATCATAAATGAAGATTGGAAAGGACCCAAGAAGTCATACCTTTCAATGTACAGAGGAGGGACTGAGGCTCACAGATGGTGACTGACATCTCAAATCTCAAAGTAGTCAATGGCAACACTGGTCTTTGAAGACTTCTAAGACTTCGGATTCCAAAGCAAATTTTAAAAATCACCACATAAATGTAAACTGTTATTATTCGAGGGTGGAGGTGTGTGAACTGAAACTCAAAGAGGGAAAAGAAACCATTAATTTGGGGTTATATGATAGGCTGGGCAAATTAGGAATCCAAAATTCTCGTCTGCACTCACTGTTTGTTGCAGTGAACAGACTTGAGAAAAAGGGGGCTAGAAAAGAAGTTCTGTTTTGTTTTGTTTTGCTTTACCCCTGCAACAGATTCTGAAACTCAATGTCACAGTTGGAAGGGATTGGATGACAAATCTGGTGGTGTGTTAGGTGAAGTAAGAGGTCACAGAGGGCCTCTGATTTAGTTCTGTTAACATTCAAAGGCTGCTCTGCTGGCCTCTAACAGCTGTTTGGCTCAATCCCCTTGCCTGTAGTGCCCTCATAGGCCACATAGGGGTGGTATGGGACCACAGTGACCTGTCAGACTGCTGCGAGCTCAACTTATACCACATTGTGGGGTAGTTATGGACTTCTAGCATACGTGTGCACACAATTACACACACACACACACACACGCTCAGAGACAATGGAGGGAGGACAAACAGTTGTGGCAAAAGGTAGATATACAGAAGGAAAGAGGAAGTTATGAGCCTAATCCCTAACCTTGAACCCCCCCCAGGCTCTCTTCTTTCCAGGTCATGTTGGGAGTTGGACAGGGCAGGGGCTCTACTTACCCATCCTCTCTGCACAGCCTTGAATCAACTAATTCTCCCTACCCCTAAATACCAAATTGAGATCAGTCCAAAGAGGGGAGTCTTGTAAACTTTCCCTAGGGACGCTCTGGACCCTTGGTTTGTGTTTCAAATTTATTAGATGGGAATTAGGAGGAGGAATAAGAAATCTATGTACTTTGACCCTCAATGGGAGGTTTAATTGACAAAAAACAGTTCCAAACCTATGCCCTGGAAAGGAACAGTCTTGGGTGAAGGATGCTGGGAGCAGAGCCTGCTAAAGTCTGTAGGGAACGAAGCCAACAAGACCAAGAGTAAAGGCTCTTAACCTGGGGTCTGGGATTAGCTGAACTTCAATGTAATCAATTGCTTTTATAAATTTATGTATTTTATTTTAATGCAGTTAAAATTATTCTGAGAACAGGTTCACTGGTTTTACCAGATTGCCAAAGGAGTCTATAAAATAAAAAAAAAGATTCAAATACCCTGAGTCCAAAGGGCAAGGGCTGAGTCAAGACAGTCTTAGGCACTGGGGACTCAAGGACATACCCCTCCCCCTTTCCCATGCATTTATTCAGGGGCCCCAGAGATAGAGCCTGGCAGAGCCTGACCTTCAATTTAATCAGAGCAAAGAGGCAACCCAGTTTAAGTACAGGCAGAAAGGGCTTCTCTGGATCTCTAAGAGTTGACCCCAAACTCCTACCCATCTCCCACTGACACTGGGAAACTCAAAATACAAAGATGGGAAACGCTGAATTGATAGAGTCATGGAAAGAGACCTTAGATAAAAGAGACTTCATTTTACAAATGAGAAAACTGAGACTCAGAGAGATTAAGTGATGGTAGAGGCCATGCTACAGTGAAGAGAGACCTCCAGTTACCAAAGGCCTTCCTTGTTCTCCTGCTTCATCTTCATGGGAGGGGTTGAAGGGGGACGTTAGGAAGAGGCAGAAGAACTGATCTCCTGGGGTGGTTCCTCCTCATTCCCTCTATCTCAAGGTCTTTGAGACCATCCTGTACAATGAACAGCTTTAATTCTTGCCCAACGTTCATTCTGAGGTGGGACTGGGGCTAGGAGCTCAGTTTATTCTTGGTAAGATTTGCAAATTACACCACAAGGAATGTCAGGGTCTAACCTGTGGTACCCCTGGAGTGGAGGGGAGAATAAAAAGGGGGAGAGAAGGCGAGAAGATAGGGGAGAGGAGGGGAGGAGAGAGAGAGTGCCAGAGTATAGAGAATTAGAAATCTGGGCTCCCTGATGGGGAGATGGATGTGATATGGATGAGGCAAACAGGCAAAAGAAAGAAAAGGAAGAGGCCAAGTGTGTGTATGTGGAAGGGGGAATGTGGGGGGGGGGGAGATATAGTGGGTACAAAGAAGAATGGTGGAGGAGGGGGAATGAAGGGGAAGGGGAAAGGACATGGGAAGAAGACTCTGAGGTGTTATAATCCAGGTCACCAGCGGGGAGCTCCTGACTCACAGTGATGGAGAGAGGTGTTCGAGTGTGTAAGAAGTGCGATTGTGAATGTGTTTGTAACTGTGGGGAGGGGCAGGAGTGACAGATGTGTCAAGAAGGTTAACTATTGCAAAATCTCTTCAGACCGTGACTGTAATAAGGAAATATTAACCAAAGAAAGAAAGCAGTACTTAGATGGAATGGTGTTTTGAAGGGTGTTGGTGGTGGCTTGGTTTGGTTTTTGGGGGTGGGAATAATGTGTTTCAATTTGAGGACTCTTATTTTCCCTACTTTTCCCTAAAGGGATAGGAGGGAGACAGGGTAATAGGTTAAATCAATATGCAGTGGCCCCAAGAAACTGGGATACGGAATTTAGTAGGGAAAAACTGAGGGATTTCTATTGAGTTTCATCTAATGTCCTCAGAACACACTCTTCTCTCTCTCTCTCTCTCTTTCTCTCTCTCTCTCTCTCTCTCTCTCTCTCTCTCTCTCTCTCTCTCTCTCTCTCTCTCTCTCTCTCTCTCTCCCCAACATCCCTCCCTCTCTTTCTCTCTCCTTCCCTCTCTTCTTTTTGTCTCTCTCTTCCCCCTCCCTCTCTCCTCTGTGTCTCCTGCTCTGTCTCTCTCTCTCAGGTCTCCTGGGAATGTCTCTCACTTCCATTCTCCTTTCCTCCTTGATTTATACTGTAGAGCGGAACGACCTTCCCTGACCTCATTTTCATGACAGGCGAGCACACCCGCCCGGGTACATACATTCCAGCAGAGACACACACGCTGACACACACATACACACAGACTTTCTCACTCACACAGTCACACATTCTCTCTCACACACATCCCATCCCACACAAATGCAGGAAGACAAGCACATTTCTGACACACAAACTCACAAGGACATGAATATGGCAGACAACTCTAGACAAACATTCTCTCAAGAACACAGACATACAAACTCTCCTATACACATCCATGCACTTCAGGAGAGACCAAACCTCACTGGAATACACCCAGAGACAGACAAGTGATCTTTCCCCTCTCTCTCTCTCTCTCTCTCTCTCTCTCTCTCTCTCTCTCTCTCTCTCTCTCTCTCTCTCTCTCTCTCTCTTTCTCTCTCTTTCACACACACACACACACACAGGAGGCCTGTGGGCTGCTGAGAACTGTATGGTCTGAATTCTCATTGGCTTTGCCACACCATTGCAAATAATACTGAGCTCTTGACTCCCTAAGAATAGCTGATAATTTGCGTATTTCTTTGAATATCATTTGAATTTTATTCATGTCATGTCAAAACATGCAAGAAATACCCCTCCTCCTTCCTATCCCTACATCCAAGTGTCCCTGGGGTCCCTGCCTGTGTCAGGTTGAGCTGACTGCGCCTGAAAACTTGCACCCCCACCTCCATCTCTCGGGCACTTGGCTGTCTTCTTAAAGCCCAGGCACCTATGGTTTCATCAGTTTCATCCACCCCAGGCCGGTAAAATGAGTAAAAGAGCCTTTTCAACACAGCCCACTTTAAGGGTGTACAGCTGCCAAAACCAGGGCAGGGAAGGAGGAAGGCAAGACCCCAAAAACTGGGCACATAGTACATGGAACCCAGAAGTTCAGAAACTCTGAAACGAATGCATTTTCCGGGTACGAGCAGGCCACAGATGAAGTCATGGGATTAGGGGATTAAGGAGAGTCTGATTGAGGAACTGAGAGAAACTCCTAGTTGTCTTGTGACTTGCCCCCTTCTCCAGGGGTTGGGGAGGGGGTGGAGATGGCGCCCCCCCCCCCCCCCCCCCATCACTCCCGCCTGGCCAGGACTCGGCCCCTGCAGGCCTCCGGTGCTCTACAGGGTCGTCAGTCTGCGCCGGTTAGTTAAGAAAAATAAACAGAGTTCCAAATGAAGGCGATTCCTTTCAACCTGAGCCCCACAGCTTGCTAGAGAAATGCAAACAGTGGGGGTTGGGGGTGGGGGTGGGGACGAGCCCCTAGCCCATCCCCGGCCTCTCTCCCTGGGCCTGGGGGTGGGAGGGAGGTGGAGGCTGCGACTCCCGGGGAAGGCCCACAGTAACCTGAGCCGGCCGAACAGGCTTTCCAAGCCGCTGCCCTCTGGGTGCCCCTTCCCCCCTGACCTCGCTAGCAGCGTCCTGTGGCTCCTCCCTGACTCCACCCGGAGACCCCCTCTTCCCCGCAGGGACTCGAACCCGAGAGGCCCCCATCCCGGGCACGCGGAGAGGCCACGCGTACGAAGTCTCTAAAACCTGACACTGGCAGCTTCGTCGCTCATTCTGTCTTTATGTCTGACTTCTGTCTCTGTCTGTCTGCGTGTCCCTATCGCTTTGCCTCTGTCTCTCTCTGTGTGTCTATGTGTCTCTGTCCCTGTCTCTCTCCCCAGTCTCTATGTCTCACTCTTGAAGTATGTAAGCCTATTTGACTCAACTGTTTTCCTTCCCTCTCCCGTCTTTTTTAAACTTAAATCCTTCCTTCGCGTACATATACATCAAGGCAGGAGCTTAGAATTACACACATCAGCAAACATACACACGTGTGAGCACGCACTTGACTGAAAATCACACTCGCATGCCTTCCCTGGACAGGTGGCCCCGACTACGCAAAGCGTTTTACACACACACACACACACACACACACACACACACACACACACTCATCATCCCTCATCTCCTACTTGGAGTTCAAGTCTTTGTTTACCGAGCTGTCCCAGGACCAAGGCTCAGGCTTGCCCATACTCCCCACTTCTCTCACCTTTAAGAGTAACCAGGACCTCACCCAGGAAAATACATACTCCCAAACAGGACGGAGCTTGGAGGAGGAGGGAGAAGATCTGGAATCTTGCTCCTCCGGGTGCAGATACCTGCAGAACTGAGCCCCTCAAGCCCTATCCTCCTTCCCGCAACTATGCAGTAGATTTTGGGGATGGGTTGCTTGGGACCCCTGCGTACATCCAGACCAGTGGGGATGGAAAGGGAAAGGGGGGTGGAGGGAACACAGCCAATGAATCAGAACAGAGATGCGGTTGTAAGTAAAACAGACTCTGTGTTCGTCCATTTACTCCAGCCAGATCAAAAGGTTCCATGCCTCCAAGTCGCCAACGGTCCACTCATCTCCCGCTAGTCCTGAGACCGGGAAATGCACCTATAACCCGGGTCCCAAGGCCCCCACTAGCTGAGGGGGAGATCACAAGGCAGAGGCGAGGAGAGTCCCACTACTTTCCCCATAGGAGAATATTAGTGAAACTATGCAGATCTAAATGCTCATCCCCAAAGAAAATTCCTAGCAGTGTCTTTCCTTCTCTGCAAAAGAGCAGCTGCATTACCTCCAACTTATGATAGTGTTGTCCGACCAGTTTGTGGTGTTGCACAAGTTCGACCAGGGCAAGTGCCACGCACAACCAGGTGTGATTTATATGCAGACGAGAGGTAGGGATAATAGTGTTGGGATGGAGTAAGTCGGACTAGACTGGGTTTGCAATTGAAAGAATCCAATAAAACCTTTTAAATTTAGCCTAGAATCGTTTGCTAATCGCGTCAGCGCCAGACTCGGCTATTTGGCTTAATCCTTCCCTGGGATTCCGGGTCAGTGCATTCTTCTTTTGTCCACGGTGCAGTCCCTAGGTCTCCTAACCCCTACCTCCCCTGCCCAGGGCGAATCACGTGGCCAGTATCCGCCTGGATTCCTATGTCTTTCCGGATTTTTTTGTGTGAGTCTGGAGGGCGCTGAGATGCGACTGGGAAATTAGTAGAGACTTGCCCTGGCTTTTTTCAGAATTCTTTGCTAATTACTTATAGGACGAAGTGAGGAAACTCATCGTGAGACAGGTAGCCCATTCGCATTCTTCCTTCTGATGAGAGAGAGGGAGGAATTGTAGGCTACAGCAGCCACGTTATACTCAAGGCCCTGGAACGATCTCTGAAAGAGTTCTCCAGTAATTGATTTCTCTTCCTCCATTTCATTTTTCTCCGAAATCTGCATGCGTCTTCGCTTACCCGACCTCTATCCTCTCCTCGTCTCTTCTTGCCTTTTTTCTTTCCCTTCTCTTTTCTTCCTCTTCTTATCTCTTCTCCCTCCCTTTCCTTATCTCCATCTCTTTTCCTCCAGGTCTTTACCTTAGAGTGTTTCCCTGTCTCTTCATTTAAATTTATATTTTGGGGATTTAATTGTTTGGAAGATGGTGGAGTCCTCCTGTAAGAGAGTGGGGGAAGGGAGAGAGGACGAATATGAGGCTACATATTTAAAACACTTACACATTTCCATAAACACCCTCGCTCTGGGAGTGCGTCTACCTGCTCAAGAATAATGCGCGCTCACCCATGCTCAAGGCCTCTATGACTTACCCAGATGCCTCTCCAACTGAAAAGAAGTCTCTCCTTCTGAGACGTCCAAAGTTTGTGCTCCTGGCTCCCCTCGACCTGCGCCTAATCTCTTGACTCCTGGAACGCTCTGCCCATTTAGACTAATCCCGTAGGGGATTCTTCCAGGACTGCGCTCCCGGGATGCTGGGGAAATCCTCCACAGGGATCCAATTTTAGGTGGATTTTTTTCCCCACTGTTGTGTAGTTGCTGCTGTTTTAAAGTTTGGCTTTAGAAGAAAAAAAAACAACCCTTTTAGTTAGGCTTCTACCTACTGAGTCTACGGGAGGAGAAAAATGGACAATTATTCAGGGAGTTTGGACCAAGCAAGCAGTAACAGCATCCGAACTGCATGGGTTTTTTTTTTTTCTTTTTAAAGTTTCATTTTTGGCTAACGGTGGATGAGAATGGTGTTTACACGGCTTGAGTTCTGTAACTGCTCCACCCTCCACCCACTTGAACTGTATAGACTTGACCCTTATCCTTTCAGGCTTGGACAAATCTTGAGCTCCTTTTCTTTTTTGTTCCTGGGGGCACCTCGGAGACATCAACTCACTTCACTCTGCTCCTGTTCCCCCCGCCCCCCACCACACACACACACACACACACACACACACACACACACACACACCCATCCCTCGCCCCCCCCCCCCCACCCCCCAGCTCCGTGAGGGAATCAAACAAGGATCCGGGAGCGGGGATGAGTCTATTCTGACAAGTTAAATTGCAAAGCAGGCAGAGGATGGGGGTGGAGGGGGGGAGGGGGGAAAGGGATCCTGTCTCTTTAACTGGCGCTCCAGACAAAGCCGTCTCCCCTCGGAGCCGAGCGGAGCCGAGCGCAGCCCGGCGCAGACCTGTCAGCGCGTCTCCAGCACTTGGGAGAGAGTTTGCAAAGTCATAATTATATCTCTTAACCTGTCTTGCTCTCTGCAGAAGAAAGTCCCATTATATTGAAATGAGATTATTAGCCATCAAATACTTTCTTTCTCCGGAGTTTTTTTTTCTCCTTTAAAAAAAAATTTCAAATACCTTAACAACCTAGCACTTGCGTTTTCATCCTTTCCTGCAGAGCCCCAGGCCCAAAGCAAGCTGGGTTTGGGGGGCGGGGGTGCCAAAGAGGCTGGCACAGGTCAAATTCCCTTTCTTATGGGCCAAGGCTCCCAGACCAGGAGAGGTGAGGGAGCAGGAGGGGAAGGAAAGCAAAAGGTAGCGGGACGTGACACCCCACAACTTTGTATGAGGTGATGGTGATGACCCCCCCACCCTCACACTTTCTCCATGACCCATGAAGACTGCTTTTCCAGAAATTAAATGGTAAATTCTGCAAGGCTGAGAAGACGACGTGGGTGGAATAAGAAAAGAGGAGGTGGGGATAAAAACCCAGAAGCGGTTATCTTGGGGACCAAGGATAGGGACTGGGGTTGGGAGTTAAGATCTGGACACTGGCGGGTGGGGCTTTGGAAGCTGACGTTGGCTCCCTCACCTAATCCAAGTTCTCTGGCGGATGGAATTTCAGTTTGCAGTAAATGGAGTTTTGCTCCAAGTTCAAGGTCTGTCTGGTTTATAGGCAAGATTGTGAGCCCCCCGAGGGCAAGGTACAGAGCTCTTCCAGGTTCTGCTCCACCCTTAAATCCACTCCCATTCTCTACTTTCTTCCCCTCCCCCTACGCTCCTCCCCGCCCACTTCCAACTCTTGGAGGAGAAAAAGAATTTGGGCTTCGTCGTTCTTCAGCCATCTTCCAGATAAATCCCAAACCTTTGGGGTAGGAAGAGTTTGCCTCTGTGTTTTCACTCCTAAGGACTAAATGGAATTTGTGGAGGGAAAGTTGGGGGCGAGGGAGTCTAGTTCGAGATTTTGCTCACTTTCTCATTCTCAACACTTACATATGCTTGGCTTCTCCCAATACCCAAGAAGTTAAGAGTTCAAACCTTAGACATCATCGGGTCCAACTCCCTCTTTTACCGAGAAAGAAACTGTGACTCAGGAAAAGTGACTTCCCCAAGGTCAGTTTGACTCATGGCAGAACCAGGACTAGTATTCATCTGTGTCCTCTCAGTCCCATGTTTTTTTTATGAACACTATGTTTTAGTAACTACCCTGAGGCCAAAAAAGCATTTTTGTTACAATGAGCTGGGATTCCCCCCAACCCCCGCCCCAGGTTAAGGGAAAACTATTTTTTCGTCCTAAATCATTCAAATAAGAATCATTTTCTTCTAAAGCATTAGAGACATATTACTAAATTTAGAATGAGTCCATCATAATTAGGGCAATTTATTAGGAAAGAAATTGAAATATGAGAAGTAGCAGTAGAGTAAGTGGATAGAAAGTTGGTCTCAGAATCAGACAAGAGCTGTATTCAAGTACTCCTTCTGTGGTAGAAGGGCTATGACCCTAGAAAAGTCACTTGTCAGTCCACTCAAGCAACTCTCAAAGACTGCTGCTCATCCAGTGGTGGGTCTTTGCTCTAGAAGTGGACGGTCTTCCCTCTAGAAGCTCCCTATATCTATGAAATCACAGTAGGACCCCAAAATGTACAATATAAAATACTAATTTAAAGCTAGATACAGTCAGATGACTCAGTGGATAGAGTGAAGACCTGAATTCAAATTTGGCCTCAGACACTTGCCCAGCTTTATGACCCTCGGCAAGTCACTTAGTGGATGCAAATGTCTCAGATTCCTCATCTGTAAAATGAGTTGGAGAAAGCAATGGCAAAACATTCTAGTATCTTTGCCAAGAAAACCCTAAATGGGGTCATGAAAAATCAGACACAACTGAACTATACTCAACTATCCAGACACAGATCAGAGGGGCCTAAGGATAACAGAAAATAACCTGATTGATAAATTGGGCCCTAATGGATTGCCAATTTTCATCAACTTCAAATATGTAGCAAGACCCTGGGGCTGTAGGAATAGGAATTCAATAAGAAAAGTGAAAAAAGGTAGAGCTGGGCTTAGATCATCTAGCCTTAACTTTCCTACATTGTGGGCAGTTTGGTTAAAAAAACAAACAAACAACTATGAACCCCTTCACTGAATATTTTTTTCATTCATAATAAGAGAACAATAAATTTCTGTTAGATGGCCATGAAATAAAGATGTAATTTTTAAAATTTACATTCAAAATTATAATTGTAAATTCACAGACCTCCCCCTGAAATATGTCTACAAATCCTTTAAAAATCTATGGACCTCACATTAAAAACCCCAGATCTGGTCCAGAACTTTCATTTTTGAGACAAAACATGAGACTCAGAAAGTTAAATGATTTGCCCAATGTTAACCATCTATCAGGACTGGGATTAAAACACAGGTCTTCTGATTACAAATCCATTGCTCTTGCCCCTATAACAAGAGTACTGATTTAAAGACGCAATATTTACCTCTGGACTGTTTCTTCCACCATTGGTGCTATGACCCCTTTCCATGAGGGACACAAGTCACTCTCAAACCAAATATATTTTTTATTCTTAAAATAAATAGTAGATTAGGGGGTTATTACTCTCCCTGGGAGAATGGGTTACATTCCCCCAAGGCTGGATTGCTATCTTTTGGGGGGTCTATACTTGGAAGGAGGCAAGATAAAACCTTGGGGCCAAATACCTAAGGGAGCCAGCAGACGGGGATGCAGAGGGTGGCTGTCGGTCTGGAGTTCAGGCTTCGAGGTTAGGTGGAAAGATGATTGAGAAGCCAGCTGTGTTCTGGACCAGGCCTCTGATGGTGTTGACTCTCCCTTGGATAGTATGTGGGGAAGCTTTTGGGTGGCCCGCCGGGGGAGAGGTGGGGGCCGAGGGAGAGGTGGGGGCCGAGGGCGAAGCACAACCTTTGTTCTTAAACTGCATCCACAGAGACAGGGCCCAACCACTGGGGGGAGGAATGTGCAGAGTTTGTTCTCCCCCCACCATTCGCTCGGCCCCATGAAGTTATCCCCCAATATTGCCTTCTGCCTCCAGCGCCTGAAGGTTTGCTCCTTTCTGGGAATGGAGGGAGAAAAGGAAATTAGATAAGGAGAAAATAAATGGAGGGAGAAGGGCAGTTTAAAAAAAAAGAGACTGAGATAGACACAAAGTGGTTAGAGAATTCAAGCAGAAAAAGGAAAAATAGCCACTTTGGGGCTTTGGTTAAAGAATTCAATGACCATACATACCCTGGATTTTTCTGACTGTGGGGGACTACCTCAGTACAGCTGCAGTTGGTGACGGGGTCCTCACTAGAATCTTCATTCATTTTCTCTGAGAAAGAGAGAGAAAGGAAGAGAAGGGGGAAAAAACCAATAGGTGGAGAGACTGGAATTAGGGAAGGAGGGATAAAGGAGAGACAGAAGTGAAGACCTAGAAGAGAGTAAAGAGGAAGGAAGGAAGGAAATTGGGGAACAAAATTAGAAACTCACTCAAACCTCAAATATGAATCCAGACAACTCCTACATAGCTGGAAGAGTGGGAGGGATTAAAAGGGGAGATGATGAAAGGAGGGAGCAAGGGAGAGAGATCATGGGAAGGGGAGTTGGGAGGGAGAGATCTTCTTCCACCTCCTCACATCCTTCCTTAGTCCACCAGGGTCTAAGGAAGAAATAGACCAAGAGAACCATCACACTCCACCCCATGCACAGCAACCACTGTGATGTCACTATGTCAGCCCAGTCATAGGGTGGAGAATGGGGGAGAGAGGGAAAGACAGTCCTGAGGCAGTTTGACTGTGCCAGCAAGTATGGGGAGATCCACACTTTCCATAATAGTCAGACTTCTCTGGATCCTCTGCCCCAAAGCTTGGCTTTGCAGATACTTTTCTGCCTGTTTTGGGGACGACTGTCATTTTTAAGCCCCACCCTTCAAGGGAATACCCTTAGACTCCCCATCTCAAATGATGCGTTTTCTGAAAGGGGAGAAAGGGGTAGAAATAGAAACAGGACTTGGGAGTCTGGGCACTTAGAAGGCTCTTCCTTCTAGTAGAAATAATAATAGTGTTTGTGTGTGTGTGTGTGTGTGTGTGTGTGTGTGAGCACACGTGTGTGTTTGCTTTCTATACAGGTTTAGAAAGTGTTTACTTTCCTCACAACCCATTGAGGTAGGTCATATATTTCTTATTCAATGGCCCCCATTTTACAAGAGCAACTAGGTTACATAGTTGATAGAGTGCATGTCTTCCTGAGTTAAAATCTCACCCCATACAATTACTAGTTTTGTTATCTTGGGCAACTCTCTTAATCCTCTGGGCCTCAGTATCCCCACTGGTAAAAAACAAGCAAGAGAAAGAAATGGCAAACCATTCCAGTAAATTTGCCAAGAAAACCCCAAATGGGGTTATAAAAAGTCAGACACATCTAAAAACAATGTGTGTGTTTGTCCTTCATTGCCGAAGAAGACCATGCCATCAGAGAAATGATGACATGACTTGAACTTGACTTTGTTTTGAGTGAGGGAGGGCTGTGCAGGTCACCAGCCTCACTTCTCCTCCACAGGTATCTGAATCCTGTGACCAGATATTCATCAGGATGACTGGAGATGACCCAGGATGAGGCAATTGGGGTTAAGTGACCTGCCCAAGGTCACACAGCTAGTGAGTGTCAAGTGTCTGAGGTGAGATTTGAACTCACATCCTCCTGACTCCTGCAGTGATCTCTATCCACTGTACTACCTAACAACAATAACAAATTTTACAAATGAGGAAAAACCTGAGGTTCAGAAGGTAATGTGCTTTGCTCAGCGTAATACAAATAGAATTGGAAATTGAATGCGGGTTATCTGACATGAAGATCAATAGTACTTCTCTACACATACAGAATATAGAAGACCAATATGGCTTCTAAAAATGTTATTGAAAAAAAATATTTTTTTTTTACCAATTATATGTAAAAGCAATTTTTAACATTCATTTTAAAAATATTTTCAAAAAATATTTTCCCCAATTACATATGAAAACAATTTTAGCATTCTTTTTTTAAATTTTGAGTTCCAAGTTTTCTCCCTCCTTCCCTTTTCTTCCCTTTTATAGAGATTATTTATTGATAAGGCAAGCAATTTGATATAGGTTATAACTGTGCAGTCTTGAAAAATTTATTTCCACATTAGTTATATTGTAAAAGAAAACACAGATCAAAACACACACATGAAAATAAAAGTGTTTGCTTCTACCAGATTCCATTAGTTCTTTCTTTGGAGGTGAATAGCATTTCTCATCATGAGTCCTTCAGAATTGTTTTGGATCATTATATTGATTAAAATAGCTAAATCACTTACAACTTTTCATCAAACAATAGTGCCGGTATTATGTACATTCTTCTGGTTCTGCTCATTTCACTTTTCATCAGCTCATGTCTTCCCAAGCTTTTCAGAGAGCATCCTGAATAGCACAATAGCATTCCAAAACCATCATATTCTACAGTTTGTTCAGTCATTCCCCAATTGAGGGACATCCCCTCAATTTCCAATTCTATCAAAAGAGCTGCTATAAATATTTTTGTACATAGAGGTCCTTTTCCTTTTTCTTTCATTCATTCTTTCTTCTTTGTCTTTTTCTTCATCTCTGTGGGATACAGACTTAATAGTGGTATTGCTGAGTCAAAAGGTATGCACAGTTTTATATAACCCTTTGGACATAGTTCCAAATTGCTCTCCACAAAGGTTGGATCAGTTCACAACTCCATCAACAACACATTAGTGTCCCAATTCCCCTCCTACATTTGTCTTTTTCCTTCTGTCTTATTAGCCAATTTGAAAGGTGTGATATGGTACCTCAGAGTTGTTTTGATTTGTATCTCTTCTAATCAATAGTGATTTAGAACACATTTTTTTCATATGACTGTAGATAGCTTTAATTTCTTCATATGAAAATTGCCTGTTTATATCCTTTGACCACTTATCAACCAAGGAAGGGGAATGACTTGCATTCTTATAAATTAGACTCAGTTATCTATATATATGAGAAATGAAGCCTCTATCAAAGAAACTTGTAAAAATTTTCCCACAGTTACAATTACTCTTTTCTCTACATTCTTTTCCATTTATTCTCTTTCTTCTCTCTCTGTCTCTGTCTCTCTCTGTCTCTCTGTCTCTGTCTCTCTCTCTCTCTCTCTCTTTCTCTGTCTCTCTCTCTGTCTCTCTCCCTCTCTCTCTCTCCTTTCATCCTGTCCCTCCTCAAAAGTATTTTGCTTCTGATGACCACCTCTCCCAATCTGCCCTGCTGTCAGTGTCCTTCCTTCTCTTATCACCTTCCCCTCTTCCCCCTGTAGGATAAGATAAATTTCCATACCCTACTGCATGTGCATATTCCCTCCTTGAATCATTTTCAATGAAAGGAAGTTTCAAACATTGTCCACTACTCCTCATCTTCCCTTCCACTGTAAAAGTTCTTTTATTCTATGTGAAATAATTTGTCCCCCTTCTATTTCTCCCTTCCCCTTCTCCCAGGGCATCCCTCTTTCTCACCCTTTAATTTTATTTTTTTAGATATCATCCCATCATAGTCCACTCACATCTGTGTTCCCTGTCTACACATATTGCTTCTAATTGTTCTAATAATAAAAACGTTTTTAGTAGTTGCAAGTAGCATCTTTCCATGTAAGAATACTAACAGTTTAACCTTCTTGAATTCCTTATGATTTCTCTTTCCTGTTTACTTTTTTATGCCTCTCTTGAGCCTTTTATTTGAAAGTCAGATTTTCTATTTAGTTTTGGTCTTATCATTAGGAATACTTGAAAGTCCTCTCATTAAATATCCATTTCCTCCCCAGTGACTTATACTCAGTTTTGCTAAGTAGTGATTCTTGATTGTACTGCTTTGCCCTCTGGAATATTATATTTCAAGCCCTCTAATCCTTCAATGTAGAAGTTGCAAAATCTTATGTTATTCTGATTGCTGATCCAAGATATCTGAATTGTTTCTTTCTGGCTGCTTGAAATATTTTCTCCTCCACTTGGGGGCACTGGAATTTGGCTATAATATTCCAGGGACTTTTCATTTGGGAATCTCAGGAAATGACAGGAGGATTCTTTTAATTTCCACTTTACCCTCTAGTTCTAAGATTATTTCTTGAAAGATGATGTCTAGGCTCTTCTTTTTTATCATGACTTTCATTTAGTCCAATAATTCTTAAACTATCTCTCCATCTATTTTCCAAGTCAGTCATTTTTCCAATAAGATATTTCATTTTTTTTTGTTTTATTTTTTCTTGATGCCTTATGGAGTCATTAGATTCTACTTGCCCAATTCTAATTTTAAAATAATTATTTTCTTTAGTGAGCCTTCAGTACAGCCTTTTCCATTTGATCAAATCCACTTTTTAAGGAGTTCTCTTCAGCGAATTTTTGGTTATCTTTTTCCATTTGGTCAATTCTGCTTTCTAAAGTATTCTTTTCTTCAATGAATTTTTGTGCCTCTTTTACTATTTGGCCTATTCTGTTTTTTAAGTTGGTGTTTTCTTTAGGGGTGTGTGTGTGTGTGTGTGTGTGTGTGTGTGTGTGTGTGTGTTTAAGTGTGTGTGAGTGTGTGTGTGTGTGTGTGTCCTTTACCAAAGACTATTTTTTCATGATTCTCTTACATCATTCTCATTTGCTTTCCCAATTTATCCTCTACATCTTTTGTTTGATTTTTAAAATCCTTTTTGAGATCTTCCAAGAATTCTCTTTGGGTCTTAGACCAATTCACATTTTTCTTTGAGGCTCTGGATTGAGCTGTTCTGACTTTATTGTCTTCCTCTGAGCTTGTGTTTTGATCTTTCCTGTCATCACAGAAATTTTCTATGATCAAGTTCTTCTTTTTTTTGTTATTTGCTCATTTTTTCCCCATCTATTTCTTGACTTTTAACATTATAGTAAAGTTGAGTTCTGCTCCTGTGGTGGAGGAGGAACTGTCCAAGCTTTGGGGATTTTGTGTTGCTTTTGTCAGAGCTAGTTTTAGAGGTACATAAGTTTTCAGTTCTTCCAAGGTGGTATGATCTAAGGAGATGTGTGGTCACTGATCTCCTGTCCTATGCTCTGGTCTGTTAGCTCCCACTCTTCTCCTTCTAGGACCTGTGACAGTAGTTCCCCTATCCCTGAAGCCACATGCTACAGTGTGCTAGGACTCCTTCTCTTTGCCCTGGGATTGCCACCAGGAACTATGCATGGGCAATGCAAAAGAGTTCTGCACCCAGTGCCAGCAAAGGGACCCCTGTAATCTCCTGACCAATTATGACCCCCTTGACATTTGTGGGCTAATAGCTCTGGAAGCATAGCTCCTGATTCAGTCACCCTACTCACTCAGTCACTCCTAAGGCCTGCTGCTGGCTTGCTGAAGTATAGCCTGCATTGGACTGCAATCCACTTTCACCCCAGTGAGACATACTTTTCCTGCCCATCTTTTAAATTATATTGGACTGAAAAATTGTTTCACGCTGTCCTTTTGCTGATTCTGCTGCTCCAGAATTTGTTTTGAGGCATTACTTTAAAGTCGTTTGGAGGGGAATTTGGGAAAACTAAGGTAAGTGCCTACCTTTATTTTGCCATCTTGGCTTTGTCTCATCAACACTGCTTCTTTAGTAGAGAGAAGGAAGTCCAGACTAGATTAAGTGGAAACAGTAAGCAAAAGCATAGAAGTTGGAAAACACAAAAAAATCTCTGAAGCCAGTAACAAGTTTGTTTGAACCAGGAAATGGACTTTTGGGAAAGATTCATCAGAGCATTATCATATCATGGTAGGCTGATCAAGGAAGCATTTAGGGGAGAGTTCTCTCCCTGGCTTATTTGTTTTGGACCATCTAAAATATGCAAGAAGCATTAAAAGAATTGATCACTGGACTCAGTACCCAAAGTACATTATGAAATTAAGTGTTGTTCTGTCTGAGCTAGATAGTGCTTCAGATTCTATGGTAGAATGAGCCTGGACTCTTGGTATTTTAAAGTCAATGTATTTAGCAGACAAGCCTTAAGAAGTAGCACGATGAAAGGTAGAAAACTAGAGATTTGGAGTCAGAAGCTACTCTAACACTTTAGGGACCACGAGCAAACAAACTATTCATTTCCTTGAACTTCAGTTTTTTCATCTATAAAAGGGACTTAGGGGATTATTCTTATAAGATCATTGTGAAGGAACAATCCTTGGTGTGTTAGGATAATACCCTTCTAGGTCTCCTCCCCCTTTCTTCTTCCCTCATCCTTAAAACCTCGAAAGAGTAAAACATTTTTCCTCTAAAGATGCCCATATCATCTTCCATTTGCAATAAATGTAACAGTAATATAGTCAACACTCTTCCAAAAGATTTTATTGCACTAGCCAGAAACCAGAGAGATCAGGAAGGGTTCTCCCTGGTTCCTAAACTTACCAAAAGGGTTTGTGAGGGTCAAAACAATGAGATTCTTCAGTTCTCTGCCGTCTTCCTCCTACGAAGCCTTTGATGAATGCTAGAACATGTGGATGTTCTCACCCCTGCTCTACCTGATGAGCCCTCAGTAGTCACGTTTCTCCTGCCCACCATCTAACCCACACAAATCCCTCGTTCATTGTTAGTAGGTCTGGCCTCCAAGGTTGGGATGGAGGGGAGGAAATAGTTCTCCTTCCCTAGGTCTGCCTAAGGAAGTCTCTGGACTCAGACCATAAATGTGAAAAATAAAATTCTCTTCCCCTTCATTGCTCCTCCCCCATCTAGCCAGTCTGACAAACATTGATTATTTAAGCCCTAATATGTGCAAAGAAATGTGTCAGGTTGTTGCTGCTTGTCTCTTATTCTCAAAGAGGACCATGACATCAGGAAGATGATGCCATGACTTGCAAGTGAATTGGATTTAAGTGAGGGAGGGCTGTGCAAGGTCACCAGCCTCACTTTCTTCTCCAAAACTATCGGGGTCCAGTGCAACATATAGATCAGGACAACTGGAGATGGCCCCCAATGTGTCAGAAATGGTGGCCACAAAGATATGTCAACTAGTACGTAACTTCTCACACTTGAGGGACCCCTATAAAAAGCTATCTTAGAATCAAGGTACTCAGGGGATTGATATCCATTTAAAACCATAGTTCATGAGCCCCAATAGGTGTTTTCACATTTATAAAAGAACATTCTGGCATCAAAAAAAAGGCATTTAATGAAATAGTACAGTTAAAAAGTAGCAGTCGAATGCCCCCTACTCATAAACCTGGGACTTATTGTCCTATAGATATACATACTCTCAGCTGGAGTAGAGGGCAGACATAGGGATCCTATATAAGGACAACAAGCATAGGGAACATATGTGGAAGAACAACCCTAACCTCCACGGATGCAGGGCCACTGTTGTTTGCTGGTGATGGCAATCTTGTTGGGCTGCTCTGCTGAGCTACCCTCTTCTAGGTATTATAGATCTTGACTGGGTTGTTCTCACTGCTGCTACCTGCTGCTCCCCAGCTTTGCATAATTTTCATTAGAGGTGCTACTTCTATATAACAAGAAAAAACTTAGACCAGCCCTATCCCTCCTTCTTAGTGCATAGTCCATAGGATAAGCTGCAGATATTTTTTAAAAGCATGCCCTTATAAAACAAATTTTCTCACTGGAAAAAAAAAATATGCTGTCTATAATTGCCTACTGACTATCCCCCAGATACAATATTCCATCCCCTATTTCTCGTTGTTGTCCAAGATACAGGATAGAATGCTCTCCTGACTCAATTATATCTATTAGAATCCCTACCTCCTATGAAGCTCACCTTGAAATGCCATTTCCTTATGCCCAAAGTGCTTCTCTAGCCTTAAAAATGGATATTGTATATTTACTTTGAAATATATATGTATGTATGCATATACATGTGTACATACATACATATATAGCTATACAGAGATACAGATATATACTCGTTATGTACATGTTGTTTCTTAGCAGTAAAAATGTAAGTTCATAGAGGGTCATAAAGTGATTTTTTATCCTTTCTACCCCCTAACACAGCATTAGTGTCTGACTCGCAGTAGGCACCTGATTGCACGCTGACTGATAAGCAAGGGCTTTTAGATCCCAGAGTCTTATTCCAAGGAGGAAAGTCCCTTTGGAACACAGGCCAGTCAATCTACTAACTAGAGCTGGAAGTCTAGAGCTAATCTCTCTTGCTAGGGAACCAAGTGGCTTAGTGGACAGAGCCCCAGGCTTGGAGTCAGGAAGACTCATCTTTCTGTGTTCAAATCTGGTTTCAGAGAGTTCCGAGCTGTGTGACCCAGGGCAAGTCATTTAATCTGTTGGCCTTAGTTTCCTCATCTGTAAAATGAGCTGGAAAAGGCAATGGCAAACTACTCCAGTATCTTTGCCAGGAAATCTCAAATGGGGCCAGGAAGAGTGGAACACAACTGAAACAAATGAACCAAATCTGTCTCTTGAACTTTCTCCTACTAGCACAATTCTATTACATATACATATATATAGTGAAGATAATACTCTGGCTCTCTCCTAGTCTGGTTACATTTGTCCCTCAGTGTTCAAGGAAGGTAACTGAGGGGGTAATGGGTTGCAAGCATGGCTCCTCTGTACTGTCATCAGTCAGTTTGGGGTCCCACCAAGTGTATTTCCCCTTTGTGGACAGCTCAACGGACTTCATCATACGGTGGTTCCAGCTGACCTCTTCGCTCTTTTTTTTTTATCTGTTCATTTGCATGAGACGCTTAGATGATCTCAGAAAGCTGAATAAAAGTGTGATGTCTCAGACCCACATCCTCCTTTCTGGTTTGTTGGAAACAAGTCCTCCAAAGTGATTTGAGAAGAAACTCTACAAACAGGGATTTATTAGAATTAAAGAAGATTTTCTAACTCTAGCCAGAAAGAATAGCAGGTAGCAATTGTGATGAAAAAGGAGGGCCATTAACATTTTTTTAAATGGACGTAAAGAAAAGATTAGAAGAAAGTGTAGACAAGTAGAACAGTCTTAAAAATAGCATGTAGAACTTATTATTTTTTAAAAACAAGTGGTATAAAATAGAAATTCGCAGTTCCACATTTTTGTTGTTTAATCATTTCGGGCTTGTCTGACTCTTTGTGACCCCATTTGGAGTTTTCTTGACAAAGATACTGGAGTGGTTTGCCATTTCCTTCTTCAGCTTATTTTACAGATGAGGCAAACATTTTCACATACAATCTTCTTTTTGTGTTCTGCTCTATATATGAAAATGTTCACTTGGGTGTTTAAATTCCAAACAGAAAAAAACCAAATCACTAAATAATTTCCTTTATAATAATTTTCTTTTAAAAAAGAGTGAATGAATAATGAAAACAATTATGAAACACTGACTATGTGCATCAGGGACAGAAAGAAAGAAAGAAAAGGCAATATATACAAATGCACATATATACATATATACACATACACACATTAGTATATACATATATACATGGATATATATACACAGATAGATGGATGGACGGATGGACAGACAGACAGACACAGACAGACAGATAGATGGACAGATGGATAGATAGATGGATACATAGGTGGATAGATAGATAGTCTTTTTCAATAGAATATGAGCTTCTTGAAAGCAGGAATTATTTCATTTGAGGTCTTTCTATCCCCAGCATCTAATGAAACTCCTGGCACATAATAGGTCCTCTATAAAATATGCTTTTTGGATGATTGACTGGCCTAGGGTAACTGCCTCCAGGATGAAGATAGGATTATATGTCAGGTTAATGTGAAACCCAAAAAGGAGAGGTTGCTGAGTGATGGAAGCAGAAAGTCTAGAAGTGACAATAAGGATCAAAGAATATGCCTAATGGTCCTTCTGGTCCAATGCATAGGAGGTCACAAGAAAAAGCACATCTGAAACCAAAGAGGATGGCCAAGCAGGATGTGTCTTCTGCAGGGAATCAGATTTCCTGAAGTATAAGAAAATGAAAGGATTGCAAAAGGAAAAAGTCCAAAAAGAAAGGAAATGTGTTCATTCTCTAACAGGGCTTCCACAATGGAAGGAAGGACAGAGTCAGATAGGGACTTGGTAGGGACAGAGTTAAGGCAGATGAGGATGACAGAGTAGAGAATGTTACAAGGGAATGCTTAGGTATCCAGCCAATTTTTGTCACCTTAGAAAGGAAAATATAAGAGCTTTTTCTATATAGGATAGGGATAGAATATCATTTGAATGGAGTTTCTACTCTCAAGGGTTCTGTGGTAGCAGGAGACAGCATCCATTCTCTCTCCAATGCTATGGAAGAAGGGAGACTGGTCCTGATGTCAGAAGCCCTATTCATAAATCTATTCCTAAGGATAAGGGGCATGGTCTAAGACCCTGGTCCTAAGCATGGTCCTGTAGGTAAAAGTCTGGTTTCTAGAGCTCTGGCTTTAGAGGTGGGAGACTTAGAATCCAAAGATCTAATCCTAGAGGCAAAAGGCCTGGTATCTAGCTCTGGTCCTGGAAGTAAGGGACTTGGTTTCTAGTCCTAACTCAGCGTCCCAGTTCCTAGAAATTAGAAAGCTGTCATCTCAGGCACTGGTTCCAGAGATGAGACCTAGTGTCCTAAACTTAAGTCCTGAAGGTGAGAGGCCTGATATCCCACAAGGGCTCCCAGAAGTAAGATACCCAGTATCCCAAGGGGTCCTGTCATAGAAGTGAGGGACCTGGAGTCCTGGGCTCTGGTCTTAGAGATGAAGGGTCTGGTGTCTGAGACTTTAGTCCAGGAGGTGAAAGTTCTGGTGTCTGGAACTTTGGAGTTAGGGGGCCTAGTCTCCCAGACTTTGTTTCTGAAGGTGAGGCCTTAGCATCTGATACTCTGGTACTGCATTCCTAGACAGGACATTAATGGCAAGAAGTTTGTTAAGTCTTGGGCTTAGTCCTGGAGAGGAGGAACCCAGTGTCTAGGGCTCTGATCCTGGAGGCGAGAAGCTGGGTGTCTGAGGCTCTGGTTTTGGAAGGGAGGATCCTTTAGACCAAGACAAGTTTCCTCTCCATCAATAAATACCCTTCCTTTACACACCTATCCAATAGTTTATCTCTGGAATTTTGTAAACTGAAAAGAACCCTGTGAATGCCAGCAATTAAATTATTGGGTGATGAGTCATCAGTAGGATTGCCAACCAACTGATATCAGACCAATTTGACCAGTATTTTATCATAGAATCTGCTTGCTTCTTCTGGATGTTGTCTTTTGTGGACCCCTTTATTTAGTTTAATTTTGGTTAATCCTAGTCATGGAGAGGGGTACTGAGGAATAGGATTAACATATTTTTACAAACTAAAGTCAGTCCTGGTACATAATAGATCCTTAATATTTATTACTATTATTACTTATTAATTGGTGCATTGACTGACAAAGTCTTTTGCAAAGTCTTCTTATAAGTTCACTTTTTTTCTTGCAATCAGAATTATCTAGGTGGAACAGTAGCCTTATGAGGTTCAAAGCACGCCAGTGTGGCCTCCTTCCCAATCTTGCCCTAGGCTAGGCTGTGTACCTACTGGAAGTGGCCCCATGCAAACATAGCCAGTCACCAGAGATCTCAATGGAACCTCCTTGCTCTTATTGTTGAATACTTTTCCCTCTCTCCCATACAGATCTTGTCTCTACTCCTGGGACTTACACTCTATAAAGTAAAATAAATACTTCTGATCAAACATCCTTAGAATGAGTAGATAATTAGATATCAAGGCAGGGCTTCTTCCTTTGTGTTCATTGCAGTGGTTAGGGCTTTATTACCACTCTTTGGTCTATCTTGCTTGGAACTCACCATCTCCAAAATGGAGACTGTCAAAACTGATCCTTGAACTCAGAGAATTTAATTGAATAAATATTTCTTGAGAGACAACTTGATATAGTGAAGCCAGCCTTGGAATCTGAAAGACCCCAGTTCAAGTCAGACACATACAGACTGTATGATCCAGGGCAAATCACAACCTCTCAATGTACTAGGTAGCTCTATCAGACTATAAGTTTCAAAGGAGATGTCAACTTGAATTGGTAAAGGAAATTTTCTGGTTGAAAGTTCCCTAACTCAATGAAATTGTGGGATTAGTCTAAAAAAAATTTCTTAATCATCTTCTACATGCAGCAAAGCAAATATTTATTGTAGAATATCTTCAAATCACTGTGTCAAGGGGAATACAAACTATAGATGACTCCATAGGACCAAAGCCTCATATTGGAAATAAAAGCTCTTGGGATTCTTCTCACCTTATATAGTAAGTTAAAAAGTGACAAGTCACTAAGCTAGGGTCTGAGGATACAAAAATGAAAAAGTTACTTAGAGGGTTGGCTATAGGGCACTGAAAGATTTGGTGACTTGCCCTGGGTCACACAGCCAGCCTGTGTCAGAGGTGGGATACCTTCCTTCAGGTTGGCTCATTATCCATTCTATCAAGAAGAGCTAGTGTGAAATCAGGCTAAAGAGAGACAGAGCTAGATGACGGGGTGTTTAAAATCAAGCTAAGGAATTACTACCCTCCCTAAAGGTAGTCACTTCAATTTTCTATTGAAAGACAGCTATTGACAAGGGAGTTACTGAAAGTTTTTGAGGAAGGGGAGTTATGCGGTCAGATCTTAGAGAGATTATTTTGACAACTGTTTGTTTTATAGAAGGTGGAGGAAGATAATAGGTACCATCACTTCACGATATCTTATTGAGAAGTAGAGGAGAACACAAATTTTCAGAAAGCTTAGCATGAATCCCAGAGAAGCTACATCATCCCAAGAATATGGATAGGTGGAATTGGAAAGATGACAACAAACAGATAAAAAATGAAACAGATCTCTCAGTATTTCTATAAAAACTGTTTTGATAATCAATGGCAATAAGCAACCACATTGGTCCTAACACCCCAGTCCCTAAAATGTGCTGTATGAGGAAGCAGAAATGCCACTAAAGATGAAGACAAGAAGGGGAACTATGGATAACCAAGTACAAATAGAAGAAATCGATGCTGTTACAATACCATTTGGAAAACACTAAGGGATAAATTTTCCAAAAATCTCAAAAAGAAGGGGAGGGTAGAGGATGTGCTAAATGCTATGCAGAGCACTACATAAAGAGAGAGAGAGAGAGAGAGAGAGAGAGAGAGAGAGAGAGAGAGAGAGAGAGAGAGAGAGAGAGAGAGAGAAATCTAAAAGCCCCTGCCCTCAAAGTGCTATATTCTATTGGAAGGAAACAACATGTACACAGATAAATATATACAAAATATTTTGGATTGTGGAGGATCTGAGGGAATCAGAAAAACATCCCTCCTATTGGAGGCAGTAGCCTTTGGGCTAAGTCTTGAAGGATTCTCAGAGCCTCAGAAAAGGAGGATCAAGGAAGAGATATCTTCTGCAGAAAGCCTGGTGTTCATGAAACAAGAAGAGGTAAATTCATGAGAAAGAGATCTAGTATGAGAGCAAATTTGATAATGATGGAAAGGGAAAGTACCAGGAAGGGACTAGGGACTAGATAGCAGTAGGCCTGAGAGTGGATCAAGGTTGAAGGGAAAGGCCTCAAGATGGAGATCAAGATTTTTAATCAAAAGGAATAAGGCAATGGTTTCTTTCTTTTTTCTTTTTTTTTTAATTTCACAAACCCTTTTTTGAATACTTTTATTCTGCACATGGAACCCAACAAGGATCTGGCCTGTGGGCTCATTGGGGCTGCATCACAAGTACGTGGCTCCACACATCATCAACACCAGGGTTGGGGTGAGAACAGGTCCTTCTATTCTAGTCACAAGATGATAAAGGGTCTCCCAAGAGAGAGCCAGATGATCAGGTAGTCTCTGGTGTAAGACAATTCTAACAAAGCAGTGAGAACATTACAGAAAGGTGGAAGGGAGAGAGAAGTTAAGTAGCAGAGGCCCCTACTAGTATTTGTTGCTGTCCATTCTTAGGACAGAAGTAGACTTCTACAGAGGTGACTGGTGCCTGTGAGCTCTTAGGCCTCCTGGCCACAGAGCTTACTTGGCCTGAGGGTTTTTGAAGTTACTCCCAGTAAACTTAGCCTTGTTGTCCAGCTCTTCCTCAATTCTGAGAAGCTAGTTCTACTTGGCCAGATGCTCAGATAGGTAGGGGGACCAGTCTCGATCTGACCAGTACAGAGACCCACTACTAGGTCTGCAAAGAAGGTATCTTCAGTCTCCTCGGAATGATGGAAAACCATTACTCCCCACCCATTGGACTGGGCCAGCTTGCACTCCTGGAGAGATTCAGTCACAAAGTCAATCTGGTTCACTTTGAATAGGAGACAGATGCAGGCTTTCTCATTCACAGCCTTTTCAGTGAGCTTGGGATTGGTCCCAGTGAGATCATCTCCTACCACCTGGATGCCTACAGTAGCAGTGAAATTCTTCTAAGCTTTCCAATCATCCTGGTCAAAGGGATCTTCAATAGACACCACTGGGTAATCCTTGAGGAAGCTCTTGTAGAGGTCCCCAAGTTCAAAAGGGGAGATGTATCTGCTGGAATCATGAGGAGACTTGAACTTCAAGTCATATTTCACAGATCAGAAGAATTCAGAGGCAGCAACATCCATGCCAATTACAACCTTATCAGTTTAGCCAGCCTTACCAATAGCATTCTTTAGCAGGTCCAAAGTTTCTTTATTCTCCAGGATATTAGGAGCAAAGCCACCCTAATCCGCTATGTTGATGGTATTCTGTCCATATTTCTGCTTAATCACATTCTTCAAGTTGTGGTAGACCTCAGCTGCAATGCGCATGGCCTCCTTAAAGTCTGCTGCTCCAACAGGAAGGATCATGAACTCCTGCATGGCTAACTTGTTACCAGCATGGAAACTACCATTGATCACATTGAAGGCTGGAACTGGCAGGATGACTTCATCTTCGCCTGCAAATTCAGCAACATGATGATATAGGAAGACACCTTTCTCAGCAGCTCTAGCCTTATAGACAGCCAGAGACACTCTCAATTTGGCATTTGCACCAAATTTAGATTTATTCTCAGGCCATCCTTCTCTATCATCAATTTGTCAATCTTCTCCTGCTCCAAAACACTCAGTTTATTGCTAATCAGGGTCAGGGCAATACTTTTACTGATGTTCTCAACCACTTTTGAGACATCTTTCCCCACATAATAGGTCTTATTGTCTTGGAGCTCCAGGGTTTCATGGATACCAGTAGAAGCACCACTGGACACAGCAGATCAGAATTGACCTTTTTCAGTGTAGAGATCAATTTCAACAGTGGGGTTTCCATGAATGTCAAAGATTTCTCATGCCTGGATCTTGTAAATAGACATGTTGAGTTTCTGGATAGGGCTTCCTCCTCTGGGCTCAGAGAACAGAGGCCAAGGGCCACAAACCCCTTTTTAACAACAAACACTTACTAGTTTGGACCTAAACAAGCCAAACATTATCAAATCAGATATTTCTTTTGTGTGAGGTCATTACTGTAAATATCATTATCCCTATTTAAAAAGTGTTATTTTCTTCAGTATTTTTTTTTGGTCTCCTTTAGCAAGTAATTCAATCATTTTTTTATGATTTTATTGCACTGCTGTCATTGTTGTTTCCAATTTTTGCTCTACTTCTCTTACTTGATTTTCAAAATCCCTTTTGAGCTCTTCCATGGCCTGAGATCAATTCATATTTTTGTTGGAGGCTTTGGATGGAGGGGCTTTGAATTTGTTCTCTTTTGTTTGTGTAATTTGCTCTTCTTTGTCACCAAAGTAAGATTCCATAGTCTGATTCTTTTTCCAATTTTTGCTCATTTCCCTAGCCATTTACTTGACTTTTGAGCTCTTTGTCAAGGTAGTTCTCTGCTTCCAGTGGGGAGGTGGAGTACTCTCAGCTGCTTGATTCCCCCCATAATCTTTGGGTCTAGAGCTCCAGAAATAGCTGCTGCTTCTGTCACTGACCCTGCCCCTGCTCCTGCTGCCACTGCTATGGTTGCCAAGGGCTCCAACACCCTCCATTTCCCTGGGGCTGGGGCCAGACCTCTCTATTCTCTCACAGGTCCCACAGGTTTTTCCATTGACCTTCCAATTTCCCCTCAACGTGTTGGGGTCGTGAAGTCTGGAAACGACCACAGGTGCCTGAGATTCAGTGCCCCCAAGACCTGCTCAAGTCCTGTCTGTGTTGGTGTGGCCCACACTGGACTGCACTCTGCTCCCAGCTTGGGATGATAGAGACCTCCCAGTGACCTTCCAGGATGTCTTGGGCTGGAGATTTGCTTCACTCTGTCATTCTGTGGGTTCTGCAGCTCCAGAATTTGTTGAGAATCATTTTTTACAGGTATTTGTATGGGTTTGTGGGGAGAACACTAGCAAGACTCTAGTTACTCTGCCATCTTGGCTTTGCCCCCATCCTTATTTTATAGACGAGGAAACTGAGGTTCAGAGCAGTGATAAAGGTGGCAAATTCAAATGTCTATTAAAGCTTTTTGTTGTTATTCAGTCATTAAAAAATACTGGAATAGTTTGCCATTTCTTTCTTTAACTCCCTTTATAGATTTATAGTTTATAGGAACCTGAGGAAAACAGGGATAAGTAACTTGTCTAGGGCCACATT
Source organism: Bettongia penicillata ogilbyi (assembly GCA_023548195.1). Taxonomy (NCBI): domain Eukaryota; kingdom Metazoa; phylum Chordata; class Mammalia; order Diprotodontia; family Potoroidae; genus Bettongia; species Bettongia penicillata. The sequence goes on from JAJHZJ010000089.1 coordinate 1,549,467, forward strand.
TGACTGTCTGAAGTCAGATTCTGAATTCAGGAAGATGAGTCTTCCAGACTCCAGGACAGGTGCCTGCTATACTGTGCCACCTGGCCACCTTCTATTAAAGCTTATTTTTAAAGTGTTGACTGATAGTAGACCATAAATTCAGGTCCTATTCCAAACTCTACCATTTGACTAGCAATATGACCTTGAATAAGTCACTTATTCTCTGTTGATCTTAGTTTAATGTTTTTTGAATCTAGTTGAGTTGAATTGAGGGTTTTGGATTAGAGAACTCAAAAGTTTCTGTCAATTCTGCCATATATAAACAGTAGAAAAAAGAAATGTATTTTTACCTCAGTGGGGAATTAATCTAGAAAAGGGTATGAAGAGAGTATGTTATAAAATATACCTAACCTTTAAAAAGTCGATGTCTGACTTCCCATGATAGAGAGATCACTTGGTACTTTCAAGGCCACATTGCACTGTGTCTGACACAGCTTGGTCTGATTCCTTCCTTCCTATGTTCCAGGACAGAGAGAGGATGAGAGAAATGAGCTCCCATGCATAGAAGAGGCAGGCCATGAGATGAATTTAGAATAAGAGAAAAACAGATACCAAACTCAAACAAAGTAGAATGACAGGTGAGCAAATATTTATATAATTAATAAATAGGGCTAGTGCCTGGTCCTGTGATTACATTGGTATAGAGAACTCCCAGGTGAGCAAAATCCCTCTACCAAAGCACCACTCCTTCTTCAGTTTATAGTCTTAGAAAGTTGGCTAGAGCAGTAGAGTCAAATGCAAACAGAAATGGAGACATTAAACCATACCTAAGGATCCCTCCAGCCTCATATTTACATAAAAAAATCACATTTTATTATTATCTATGTTTTATTGTATTTTTATTTATTTTGTTAAATACTTCCCAATTACATTTTAAGCTGGTTTGAGCTCATGCAGGGGTCTGGTGGGCTCCATGCCTCTAGTGGGCCATATTTGACACCTCTGGTCTAGATGCCATGCTTCTTATACGGGGTCAAAAAAATCTGGCAACAGTAAAAGGACCTTGAACATGCAAAGACCAAAAACTAATTCAAAATTAAACTTGTAGTGAATCCAAGATATTTCTGGCAGCATTTGCCCTTGTTGCATTTGAAACTTCACTGCAGCCTTGGTTCAGAACAGAAAACATGAATACTTTGCACTACACATGCCCTGAGGCCATGCAACCGTAAGGAACAGCTGCCAAAACAGAAAAGCAGTGGCAAGTGAAAGAAGTTTAAGAATCCCTGGTCTAGAATACTAAGAGGTTAATTGACTTACCCAAGATCACACAGCTTGTACATGTCAAAGGAAGGACTTGAAAAACCTTCCTGTTTTCATAGTCCAGTCGTCCATCTTCTATACTATACTATCTTTCACTATTAATTAATTATTATACTTAATCATATACTTGGTTAGTTAATTAAATCTACTACCTGTATGACTTTGGGCACATCATTAAACTTTTCTGGGACTCAATTTTCTCTCTGAAAAATGAAAGCTTTAGACTAGAAATACCTCTAAGGTTTTTTTCAGATCTCCATCTTACCATTCTGTGACACTCGAGTGATAAGGGTTGGGGTTCAAGATGAGACAACTGTATTTTCTGGGTGTTCACAGGGTGGAGAGTAGTTGAATAGACATATGGAAGGCAATTTTTGGATAATATCCATAGAACAGGCCAGGCCAGTTCCCATGGCAAGTTTCCATGAGGCCAGGCTCCTCAGCTGAGTTTCCAGGCCTACCTTCCCCCACCTACACACACACACACACACACACACACACACACACACACACACACACACACACGGAGTGTTTGTGATATTTTGGTTGCCCCTAAAGTCCACTAAGTACCAAACAAACATGTGAGTGCTCTCAGGGAAGGAGGAGGCCCTCAGCATTCAATCTGGGAGGCTCTCTGGGCACACAGAGGGCCTGGGGCAGGGTCACTCCAGGCTAGGGAGAGGGATTTCCTGACAGGGTTGAGTTGGAGGGGAAAGTGTGGGGCAGGTGGTAGTTAGGGAGACCCAGTAGGACCAGGAAATAGGGAGTAGAGGGGATAGGGAACTGGTTCTGCCAGAAAAGCGTCATGTAAGGCAATGACTGGGAAACCAGAAGAGGTGTTGGCAGCCAAAGGCTATAAAAGCAGGGTCAGAGCAAAAGGGAAAAATTGACAAGGAGAAACAGAAATGGTGCCTTGGACCTGGAGAAGACTGAGGTTGGGGATGAAAGGAGGAGTTTAGGGAAAGGAGGGGGGTGTAATGTTAATGGAGAGAACGAGGAGGTGGGAGTCAGGCTGAGAGATCTGGGTGTTGAGTTAGTAATCCAAGCCGAGACAACTACCTCAGGGCCGCTGGGTCCTTTTCAGGCTGTGTTTATTTAATAAAAAAAGCCAGTGAAGTAACTGCAGATTTCATTGTCAATTCACCAATGCCTCTCTATACGATTGCTTCACCTCTCTATGTTTGGGCTCTGAAGCCCACCCTGCTGGGCTAAAGCCCCTACTCATCCTACCCCCAATTCCAACATCCCCCTCCTGCTGCCGCCACTTCTCTTATTATGGCTAGTATGTCAAGTATTTATCATAGAAGTGTCCTGGAGACCCCCTCCCCCCTCCTCACACTGAAAACACAACCCACCTCTTTCTATTTTAAACTTGGCAGACTTTTAGTTTATTAACCACCCAAAAAACTCTCCAGAGTCTCCTGCTCCCGCCGCCTGCCTTCCTTCCATCCTTCCCCTTGTCTCAATTTTCCTCTCTCTCTCTCTCTCTCTCTCTCTCTCTCTCTCTCTCTCTCTCTCTCTCTCTCTCTCTCTCTCTCTCTCTCTCAGGACTTTGCTCCCAAACTATTTTTTATCTCCTCAAATTTGGGCAAATCACTCCACTAGGTCTGTTTCCCCATCCATAAAAATAAGCATGTTAGACCAAATGACCTTTAAACCCTCCCTCCAGTTCTAAATGCTATGAGCCTTTGGGTTCCTGTGAGTACACAGTAAAACGAACACTTATGCATCCAATCTACAGAGTACTTTACTAGACAGGCACTGCGAGAGATAAAAAAATTAGAGAAAACTTCATCCCTGCCCTCAAGGAGTTTATCTTTCACTGAGTCATATATTGAGAAGGAAAAGAAAACAATTGACTATGTTGCCCATCAAGAATTCTTCTTTCATAGGTGCCAAATGAGTATATGAGCCTTGTTCTATTGAATCAGTCTTCCTTGTCACAACTGTCTACAGGTGCCTGGGAGCCAGAACAGATATGACTGATGAAGGACTAAGAGAAGTGATACAAGTCAAAAGCAAAGTAGTGTCTCTAAACCAAATTTACTGATTCCAGTTCTTAAGTTCCAGGATGCAGAGAGCATACGACTGCTGAGACAATGGCATAAGTTGGAACCATGCAATAGTGTTGTATCAGACTGTGACAGATCCCAAACATGGAACCAGGAAGCAGCTGGTACTACCCAGAACATACCACCTAATGGCAATGAGTACCTTGTAGGATGACTTTGGACATGACTCAAGCTGGTAAGAAACCAATCTTACTGGCCCAAGATGGACACAGATTTCACCAAAAAGTATGAAACTTGTGCCAGATGTGCACAAAGAAAAGCATTACCAACTCATGCTGCATATTTGGAGAATGTAAGGACAAGGAAGACTTTGGAACTTATCTTTCTATCTCTGGAAGGGGATAGCAAAAATATGTCATATCTTAGCAGTGACTGACCATTTCACCAGATACGCACAAACATTTCTAATGAGAAACCAGAAAAAGCATCTATTGCTGCCAAAGTCTTGTGGGAAATGTCGCTCCAGTGCATGAATTCTTTGCTGGACTCCATCATGATCCAAGTAGAGATACCAAGAACCAGTTACTCAAGAAAATACTGGCCTTGGCAAGTATCATAAAGTCTGAATCTTCACCTTAACATTCAGAGTACCCACAACCTAAACACTGTAACCACACACGGCTGAACATGTTGGGACCTCTAACTGGAACAAAAAGTTCAATGAAGGAGTCAACCTGTCATTTCTAGTCTTCGGTACAATTCCACCATGAATTTGAACAGATGCTATGGACTTTATGCCGTACTTGCTCATGTTTTAGGCAAGAACTACACCTACCTATTGACTTCTCTTTTGGCCCCTCTAGATGAAGGATGAGATGCAACCATTCACACAGCTAAGAGAGAAAATAAGGGAAAGCTACCAACAAGCCAATGCTTCAGCTCAGAAAAGTTGTGACAGAAACAAAAAACATTATGATCCTAGAATACAGTGTCAGAACCTTCAGCAAGGAGATAAGAGTTCTTTTGGGAAACCTTGATATTTACATGACTCACAAGTTAGTTGACCAATGGAAAACTAATCCATAAAAAGCTATTGAGAGACTTGCTTACTTACAAAATAGCCCCCGATAATGGAAATAATGTAAAGGGATTATTTACCACAACCAACTATTGCCTATAGGAGAACTGGTTAGAATTTCTAATGTTCAAGTGGAGAGAAATGAGGAGTTCTGAGCAAAACAGACCATTCACTGCACAAAGACTGGTCTAGATATGGGCACCAAAAAGTATGTTTCCAATGAAGGAGACTAAGTACTAATACAGAATAGGAAGCCAGAGGCCAGACTCGAGTGTACAGACACCACCCACAGAGCAAAACATATTGCTAGCCAACCTGTCCTTGCTGTCAGCCCAGTTTCCTTGAAAGCTTTCAAGGTTCAAACCCAGCCACAGACCTTCTAGGGGCAGGCTTCCTGGCTCTCCTGCATCTGTTCTACCTTGTGATGGACTCAAAGACCTTTCTGCTTGCCCATGAAATTTTCCAACTTTTCCACTACCACATCCAGGTACCAGTAGCCTGGGTATCTATGGATATCCTCCCATACCCTAACTGGCACTGCGGCTAGTTCTGGGTCAAGTGAGGGGTGGGGGAGGTTCACAGCAAGCCACAGGCCTGAGGATGGTAGCTTCACTGTAACCTCAGACAAGGGCTTCCCATGAGCCTGAATTTAGTGTTCCATAGTACAATTCCTATCCTTGCTTCTTCTCAGTCCTTTGCATGAATCTTTATTCTCTGACCCTAATAGGGGGAAGTGAGAATTTTATGTAAAGTAAAAGCATTGCCCGAGGTCACGCACAGTATATCCTGGAGCAGTATCTGAGAGCCTGCAAATCCACTCTCTACCCCAGCATTTTTCAGGGAAGGCCCCCATTATTCAGTGGGGTGATCAGGGACCTCTTACGCTATCATAGTCCAGCTTCAGACTTGGTGAGCCCAGGTGAGTCACTGCCCCACTCAGGGACCCAAGTGTCTTCAATTCATAAGGCACACTGCTAGGCATCTTTGTCAAGAGTCTAGCTCCTGTTGCCTCTAAGATAAAATGGGCCCCTTGTAGGCATTTAAATCCTTTTTCTCTGGCTCCAGCTGCTCCTCTTCACTCTCTCTACCTCTTAGAATCCCTGGTTGACTTCAGAGGTCAATTAAAGTGCGCGAAGCCTTCCTGATTTCCCCCAGCATTTGTCTTCTTCCTCCACTTTCCCCCCAACCCATTTCCAGTTGTCTCAATCTATGTCTGGCCACAGGACCCATAAGGCTCCAGAGGAATGATGTTGGTGACTTTGCACAGCCCTCCCTCACTTAAATCAATTTACTTACAAGTCATGGCATCAGCTTCCTGAGGTCATGGTCCTCTTCAAGAACAAAGGTCAACAAACAACAAACCCACCCTCCAATTCCTTTATATTCACTCTCATGGGCAGCTAGGTGGTGCAGTGGATAGAGGACTAGTGCAGGAGTCAGGAGGACCTGAGTTCAAATCCCATCTCAGACACTTGGCACTCACTAGCTGGATGACCTTGGGCAAGTCACTTAACCCCAATTGCCTCATCATAGGTCATCTCCAGTCATCCTGATGAACATCTGGTCACTGGATTCAGATGGCTCTGGAGGAGAAGTGAGGCTGATGACCTGCACAGCCTTCCCTCACTCAAAACAAAGTCAAGTGCAAGTCATATCATTATTTCTCTGATGGCAGGTCTTCTTCAGCAAGAAGGGTAAACACACCTTGCTGTCAACCCAAGTGTAGACAAAGTTGTCTATAATGATCCTAATGGTCAGGTCAGAAGAAGCAGAAAATCTGGAAGTGACAAAGAACTAGACCCAAGAGACCAGTCACTGGACTAATATGACATTATAGGTAAATCTAAAGAAGTTGTTACATATGTAGCAAGGGAACATTACTACACTTGGCTACAATGTTAGGGATTGACAATGTTAAGTGTGCTTTGTGTGAAATTGTGTATTTGTTGCTGCACATGTTAATTACTTCATGTCTGAATATGATCAGTTATTATTTAACTGTTAAGTTCATTTGACTATGTTTTGGGTATGTTTATACTACAGTAATGTTCGTTAATTGCTCATTGTTTATTTGCACATGCTCTAATGCTTACAGTTAAACTGTATTTTTCTAGTGTTATTGTTGCAGCAATCTGGCTTTGCTTTGTTAATTAGTCATGCTTTACTTTGTTGCTTGTGATTAATTGCCTCATTTTATGGATATGCCTGCATTCTAGAGGAGTGTCTGTACAATATACTTTATATAGTCACAATCAGGTGAGACACTATATAGTGTCATATTTATTGCATATATACTGTTAATGTGCATTGTATCTATTTTTGTTTTCAACAATACTGTAGATTAGTTACAGGGGAGACCAGGAAAATGATCCTTTTTATTTGTTTATGTTTAAAGAGCTAATGTTTGTGCTCATGCTACATAGATACAAGTTTCAAAACTACTCCCAGTTGATTTTTTGCAAAGGACTGCAAAAAGTTTTGGCTCAGTGGAGGAATGTCAACTGAGATATTGTAGAGTGGCAGCCTGTGCCACCTGCTGCTCCTAATGGAGAGAGAGACATGATTTTTGATTGTCTGAGAAAATGCTGAGTGAAATGCTGCGATACCTGCTGTAAGTGGCTTAATTTAGTTGATTCCAGAAACTTCCAAAAAACACATTGAAAAAGAACAAGGTAATAGAAAAGGCAATAGAAGGCAATAGAAAAAAAGGAGAGGAAAAAGAGAAATGCAGAGACAGAAGAAGAGAGAGACAGATGCTTTGGCCTTTTGAATGCACACCTAATTCTGGCTTATCAACCAATCAAACTCTTATCTCATCACCACAAGGTTAGCATACCAGAAATAGTTACTGAATGCCTAGGCATATTCCAAAGCCCACATGGGGAATTGCATTAGACAGAGCCAGCTATGTGTGCTCATAAAGACTGGCTCATTAAATATTCCCCCACTCACCAATAACACAAATAAAGAAAACTTGGCCTAGAAAGATTCAATGACTTGTCCAAGATAACATGGGTAACAAGTAGTTGAGGTGGCATGTGAATCTGTTTTCTCACAATGAATCAAGCACTTTGGGGATGTGATAAACAGATATAATGTAGAGTCAATGTATATAGCACACTAGGTTGAAGTCAAGAAGACTGGAGCTCAAATCTTGCCTCTCTTCCTACCATCATTAACCTAGGCAAGTCACTTAATTTCTGTATGCCTCAGTTTGCTGATCTGTAAAATGAGGGAATTGGACTTGATGACCTCTAAGGTCATTTCCAGCTCTGTAGCTATAACCCTACCATCCCAACTTCCCATCACTCATTTTGACCCAACCTCTACCTTGTTCTCTTTTGTTGGCTTAGTTGTTTCAGTTATGTCCAACTTTTCATGACCCCATTTGGGTTTTCTTGCCAAAGATACTGGAGTGGTTTGCCATTTCCTTCTCCAGCTCACTTTACAAATGAGGAAGTGAAGTAAACAGGGTTAAGTGACTTGCCCAAGATCACATGGCTAATAAGTGTCTGAAGCCAGATTTGAACTCAGGAAGGTGAGTCTTCCTGACTTCAGATCCAGAACTCTACTGTACCACTTAGCTGTCCCTCAAAGAAAATTAAAACCTCTTCTAAATGATTTAGAAGAAGTTGTGGATGTGTTACCATATCTATTTTACATGTGGCACTTTCTCTAAGGTCACTACCCCAAACTCCACTGGGATTCACAGATTGGGTCCCCAGAAAGTAGCTATTTCTTCTCTCAGGGTTCTGGAGTTTCTAACACATGCAACATGTTCTCCCCAATAATGGTATTCAATGGATATCAAGTAGTTTTTGCAAAAGGGGTTTGACTGAGAAGACAGAGCAAGAACAGAAGCTATAAAACATTCCTCAAACTGGAGCACACACTCTCTCTCTCCTACTGTACATACTTAGCAACTGGGGAGAGTGGGACCAAACTTATAATAAGCATGCTAATGAGACACATGTTCTGCCTTGGTGAGTTCTTCCTAGAACTATCGTTTTCAAGGAGACAGATCAGTCACCTTTCGCTCTCCACAGACTTCTCTGTCAGTCATTTTCAGTCTTGTCTGACTCTTTGCGATCCCATTTGAGGTTTTCTTAGCAAAGATACTGGAGTGGTTTGCCATTTCCTCCTCCAGCTCTTTTACAGATGATGAAACTGAGACAAACAAGGTTAAGTGATTTGCCCAGGGTTATTAAATGTCTAGACCAGATTTGAACTCAGGAAGGTAAGTCTTTCTGATTCCAGGCCCAGCACTCAATCTACTTTACTACCTAGCTGCTCTACTTTCCCCATTACATCCTGCTTTTTAGCTCTTTTATATGTTTTCTTCCTCCATTAGAATATAAGTTCCTTGAGGGCAGGAATTGTGTTTTTCCTGTTTATATTTGTATCCCCAGAACTTAGCATGGTACCCAGCACAAAGTAAGTGCTTGATAAATGATATGTAAAGAATTTATGGATTTAAAGGATGTGGGAATTCTTTTCTCTCTTCTAGAAGTCTTCTTCAAGTTCACTTTAGAGGAAAGATGTCTATTACTATGGGCATGTTGCTTCCATGCCCATTTGGCTGGCTCCTGATCAGACTCAACTACTGCTACCATCCAGTCTCGTGGTCGCTATGACCACTATGCCAAAGGGATCTCTGATGGCTCTTGTAACCTTTCATAGTGCATCACATCAAAACTTGGTCTATTCTGTATCATTCATAGGCTCACAGCAATCCTATTTACCCTCAAAAACTGCCAGAAAATAGAGCTAGAGATTGTCTGCTCAACTGTACTAAGTAGCCTGTTAAAGAACTTTGTCACCCCACATTTTGTCAACAGGAAACAGTCTGGGGATGCAGAAGTTGGGGCAAGGCCCCTGTGTTATTCATGCCTGCACTCAGGCTCACCAAGCTTACTGCATTGGATTGGAATAGAGAAAGGCATACTGCACACAATCTAAGGACTAGGTCTTCATCAATCTCATACAGATGAGGTTTACAGAGACATTGTGATTTGTCACAACCAGAACTTAGTTTTCTGATTCCAAATCCACTGCTCTTCTCATCACACCATCTTGGATAAAGTTGTCCTTCATGTCCTTTCATGTCCTAATATTCCAGCATTCCAGGGTTCTGAGGGACCAGGGTCCAATTTATAACTAGGCCAAATAGTCTCTTTGGTCCGATTTCAGTAGACTTTGAAACATCCTGCCTCCCCCCCCCACCTCCCCAATTCCTCTTATACCAGTTCTCTGAAGCTTGAAACTCTTCTGCCAAGGGATAAAGTCTTTCATCCCACAGCTAGATATAAGGCTTAAAATTCTAAGACCCTTGGGAGAGGTCTCTGGAGGCAGGAGGAAAAGGGGGCCATAGGTTCTCAAAAGCTAGGAAAGGGCCAGAGGGGGGAAGCTAAGGGCATACTATGCCTACTTCACAGTTTTGCCTAGGGCTGGCCCAGAGGGTGATATCATAAGGCAAATTATTAATTCATGTTAGAAATGAAAGCACAGATGCAATCCTATTATACACAGCAAGACTACACAAGACCAGCCCCCAGAACACCTACAAGAGACTCTTAGAGACCTCCAGTGGCCTGGGGACAGAAGAGCTAGAACTTCAGCTTTAAAGGAAAAAGGAAAGGAATAAAGGCACTAGGAAAAAGGGATACCTCATCTAGAATGGGAGCTTCACCTGGGCAGCATACAGATGGAAAATAATGGGGGGGTGAAGAGGGGGACAGGGAGGAGGGAGAAGTTGGGGGCTGGGCAGATAGATCATAATGAGAACCAACTTCCTCTCCAGCCCCACATCAAATCCAATCTTTCTAACAAATCATGGCTCTCCCTCCTTCAAAATCCTGCATTAAAAACCCACCTCTAGAAGACTAATGACTTGACCCTGCATCCTCTAAGATATCTATGGACAAACCTATCTATTATGCTTTGTTCATCAAGTGTCCCCTGTCTGTATAGGAAAGGTTGTCCCAATTCTCTATCCCAAGCTTAACTAATAACATAAAAAAAATAAGATCATTCAGATCTTTTTTTTAAAGTGTAATTTTCTTGTATATTTGAAGAGAATAGCAAGTTATACATGGTAGATTTGCAGTTTCCAGTGCAATCATCTATTTTTTATTATACTGTTATGAAAATGCCCATTTTGCTCCATGAATTGAAAATGAAATATTTTTTTAAAAAAAAAAATCTCCTTCCTCCCTCCACCTAAGAATTTTTTATCTTATTTTGTTTTTTAATTCAGTTCAGCAAGCAATTCTGGTATAATGGGAAAAAAGCATTGGACTGGGAAGCAGTCAAGAGACCTGAGTTCATTTCCCACTCTTTTGATATTCTTAAGTCATTTAGTCCCTCCAGGTCTCAGTTGCCTTATCTGTACACTTGAAGGTATCAGAGTCAAGTAGATAAGCTGTTGGTTGTGAAATCAGGAAGAGCTAGGTATTCAAATTTTGCTTCTGACATTTACTAGTGGTATCACTATAGGCAAGTTACTTAACCTGCCAGTATCTTGGTTTCCTCATCTATAAAATGAAGGGGTTAGACTAGACATTCTTTGAGGTCCATTCCAATTTTTAATGTATGATCATACGCCTACAGGACCTCGAAGGTCCTTCCCAGATCTGACAGTCTATAAGTTTATTAAGCAACTAGGGCAGCTAAGTGGTACAATGGAGGAAAGTTCATCTTCCTGAGTTCAAGTCTGGCCTCAGACAGATTCTAGCTTTGTCACCTTGGGCAAGTCACTTCAACCTGTTTTCCTCAGTTTCCTCATATGTAAAATGAGCAGGAGAAGGAAATGGCAAACCACTGCAGTATCTGTGCCAAGAAAACCTCAAATGGTGTCACTGAGAGTTGGATATGACTGAAACGACTCAACATCAACAACATTAAGCAACTATTCTCTGCAGTGCATGAGACATAGAAATAATATGAGACAAGGTCTTTGCTTGCAGGGAGCTCATAAGGAGACACCTACACAAATACTATAATGCAAAATAGAATATGTTCTGTATAAGAAGAGTACAAATTGTGGGAAGAAGGAAAGATCAGGAAGAAAAAATATTCTCTCTCAATTTTTAGCTTTTGGAAGCTTTCAGCTCTACATGCATCAAAAATAGCATTTTTAAATTTTTTAAAATAGCAATTTTTTAAAAAAGCTCACGAGTATATAATGCTTTGCCCTGTGAGGTCAGCATCACAAATAATATTTTCCCCATGTTGTGGAGAAGGAAACTGAGGCTCAGAATAGAGAACTGATTTGCCCATAAAGTAGGGGAACTAGGACTTAAACACAAGTCTTTTCACTGGATTCATGTAGCTTTCTTCCAAGCAGTCTATTTAAATGTTTTTCAACCAACAAAATTATTTCAGACACAGGCTTTAGACCTGGAAGGGACCTTTGAGATAATCTCAGATCAGCCAAGACTCCAAAACTTCATTAGACAGAGGAAGAAACAAAACTGGAGTAAGGAGACTTTCCCAAGGTCATTCAGGCAGAAAGAAGAGCCAGGATTCAAACCTCGCTTGTCTGATTCCCAATCCAGTACTCTTTTTGCAATACCACTTTAAAAGAACTAATGTATGTGTATGTGTGTGCCTGCATGGATGTTTTTGGGGTCAGGATGTATCATCAAATCTTCTAATTCTATATACAATGAAACTTTTATGGGGTAAGTTGTCCCAAGGGCTTTACTGTTCCCAGGATTAGAAAAGAGATATTTTCAGAAATTGTGAGCCATGACAAATGCACACATAAACACATCAACTTTGGGATATATATATACGTATGTATGTATGTATACATACACACACATATATTATTCATGTAGGTATATACACATTTTGTTGTCGTTCAATTGTTTCAGTTATGTCCAACTCTTTGTGACCTCATTTGAGGTTTTCTTGTCAAAGATACTGGAGTAGTTGGCCATTTCCTTTTCCAGGCCATTTTTACAGATGAGGAAATTAAGGCAAACAGGGTTAAGTGAGCTGCCCAGGGTCACACAGTGTCTGAGGCCAGATTTGAACTCATGAGTCTTCTGTATTCACACACGCACGCACACACGCACACACACACACACACACACACTATGTGTGTGTGTGTGTGTATATATATATAAAATAAATAATATAAAATATATAAACATATATTAGTGGTCATGCATTTTGCATGCACATACACATATGCATTCATGTATACAAGTACACATATATGCACATATCCCAAAGTTTCAAGGCAGGGTTTGTTTTCTTGGCTTTTGGCATGGTTTCACATTTTTTGGAACTATCCCATCATTAAACTACCTTGGTATAGCTAAGACCAAGAGACAGTCTGCCCCATAAAATGTCCACTGTGTGTAGAGTTACAGGAATGAAGGACATCTCCTGCACTCAGACGCAACCTTTTTTATATTCAGGCACTCTACGTACATAGATCTCTACCTCTCAATACTCTTTTTGCCCTCTCCTTTAGAGAAGATAGAGACGAAATAGCTGAGAGATAGAATGGCATGACTTCTCCCACAGTGTCCCCACTATGATACTAAACAACTGGGAGGCTTCCAGTTGTTCAGAAACTCCCTGTTCTCTATAAAAATTGCAAGCTTTCTGGTTCCCCAAAAAAGTTATGGAGAAAACAGCTAATAGTGTTTTATGAGAGTTTACCTGGCCAACATTACTCCCTGGGAAGTGTCTGGGATGATAATAGTTTGGGGAGAGAATGGGGCAGATTGCAGAAAGTGAACCCTGCCCACTCTCTCTATGTGCCTTTGGTTAAGTCATTTCCTCCCTTGGGTTTACTTATCTATAATTAGGAGGCTAGGCAAATGTAAGTCTTCTATGAATGGAACTAAAACAAAACAATTTTTACAGAAATAAAGGATTTAAGCAATTAGAGAACTATTCAGTGTTCTTTGTTAAGCTTCACCAACATGGTAAAAATGATAGATACTACCCAAATAATTCTGCAAGTTTAATGTCATGTCAATCAAATTACTATAGAGTTAGAAAAAATAACAACAAAGTTCATTTCAAGGAAATAAAAATTATGAAGGGATATAATCAAAGGGGAAAGGGGTGCTTGGTGCTATCAGATAGTAAAATGTACTATAAAGCTTTAATTATTAAAACTCATGGATCATGGATTAAAAATACAGAAAACAAGTGAGTAGAAGAGACAAGAAAGTAAGACTTTGAAACAGCAAAATAATGCTTGACAAATTCAAGAATACAAAATACTAGGGAAGGGATTCTTTTATTAGATAATAAGTTAAAAAAACTGAAGAAATAAAGCAATCTGGTAAAAAAAAATCAGCATTTAATAACATATATACCCCAATAAACTTCAAAAGTATAAGTGATCAAAAATATAAAGTCATACTATAAAAACATTAAAGGATAATGAAAGGTTATAGCTTTCACAGTTTTAGATAGAGGAAAAATTCATAACTAGACATGCTACAGAGTATGTCATAAAAGACAAGATTCTCAGTTAAATAAAATTTAAAGACTTTTGCATAAATAAATTCAATGTACTAAAATCAGGAGAAAAGCTAGAGAGTAGGGGAAATAATCTTTGTATCAAATATCTCTGATAAAAATTAGACATTCAAAGTCTATAAGGAATATGGAATCATGATCCATTCCTCAGCAGACATAAGCTGTCAAATGATAGTTTTCAAAAGAAGAAATACAATTAATAGTCAACTGAACATTTTTGAACATTACTAATGACACGACACCATAGAGAAAAACAACTTTGCAAGACCTGAGAACTCTGATCAAGGCAATGACAAATCAGCAGTCCAGAAGACTGGAGACCGAAAGATGTCACTTATCTCTTGTCCGAGGGTGACAAGTCTTAAAAGGCAGAGAGAAATTTACATTTTCTGGCACAGCCAATGCAGGAATTTGTTTTGCTGAACTATGCATGTTTATAATGAGAATTTTCTTTTTTATTTTCCTTGTTCAATTAATTGAGGTGGGGGCAGGGAAATGGAATTAAGGGAGGAGATTATAAAAATTTTATAAAAAAGAAAATTAGTAGTAATTATAGAATGGCAAAAGAAAATGATATAGAAGTATCACCCCATATTTATCCAACTAGCAAAGATGAGAAAACAGTATTAGAGGTGTTGGGGAAAGAGAAACATACTAATTTACTAGTGGTACTATTAGTTTGTTCAATTGTTTCAGGGAAAAATAAGTTGGAATTACACAAGAATACTTACTAAATAATTTTAGCCTTTTAACCCAGATTCCACTACTACATCCCAAGATTATTGAGAGCAAGAAAAATTTCACATAGGCAAAAATGTTCATAGCAGGATTATTGGTGATAGCAAGCTAGAGACAAAATACATGCACAATGATGAGGGAATAACTGAACAAATTATGGTATATGATTATACTCATATTCATTCCAGTGCCACATGGAATTATGACTACAAAAAAATCAACCACCAATTATGTATTAATTTCCTTCTTTGTGCCAACCACAGTGCTAGGTACTGGGAATACAAAAACAAAATAAACGAATCCTAGTCTTGATTACATTCTATCATTTTTATGTTCTATCAAGAATTTCAGAATTCAGAGAAACATGGAGTTACTTGCAGAATGAAGAAAGTTGAGCCAAAAGAATAATACAAGTATTGGCTGTAACAATGGAAATAAAGGTCCAGATTAACAGAATAGGACATGGAAAACTTCAAACCATCAACGCGTTCCCTAAGAAAAAAATCCCCAGAACCAGACAGATTCAGAAGTGAATTCCATCGAACATCTAAAGAACAATTAATTCTATGGAAAAGTAGGGAAAGAAAGAGTCCTACCAAATTCCTTTTATCACACAAATGTGGTGCTGATGTCTAAACCAGGAAGAGCCAAAACAGGGAAAGAAAACTATAGACCAATTTCCCTAGTGAATATTGATGCAAAATTTTCAAATAAATACTAACAAGGAAAAGATCATACACTATGTCCAGGTGGGATTTATACCAGAAATGCAGGGCTGGTACAACATTAGGAAAACTATCAGCATAACTGACCACATCAATAAGAAAACCAACAAAAATCATATGACTGTTGACAAAATACAACATTCATTCCTATTAAAAAACACTAGAAAATATAGAAATCAAAGGAACTTTCATTATAATAAAAAGTAGAATTTATCTAAAACCATCTGCAAGAATTATCTGTGATGGAGTTAAGCTAGAAGCCTTTCCAGTAGGATCAGAGGTGAAGTAAAGATGTCCAGTATCACCATTATTATTCAATATTGTACTAGAAATGTTAGCTATAGCAACAAGAGAAGAAAAAGAAATGGAATAAATTAGAATACGCAATGAGGAAACAAAAGTGTCACTCTTTGCAGATGATATGATAGTATACTTGAAGAATCCTCGGGAATCAAAAAACTAGTTGAAATAATTAACAATTTCAACAAAGTTGCAAGATATAAAAAAAGCCACAAAATCATCAGCATTTCTACATATTATCAACAAAGCCTAGCAGACAGAAAAAGAGAAAGTGATAGAAAGTGAAATTCCATTTAAAATAATTGTTGATGATACACTCAAGAGTCTACCTGTCAAGACAAACTCAAGAACTCTATGAACATAACAATTACAAAACACTTTTCACACTAATAAAGTGAGATCTGAACAATTGGAAAAATATTAATTACTCAAAAATGATAATTCTACCTAAATTAATTTACTTATTCAGTGCCATACCAAACTACCAAAAATTATTTTATGAAGCTAGAAAAAATAATAACAAAATTCATCTGGAAAAAGAAAAGGTCAAGAACACCAAGGGAATTAATGGGGGTGGGGGTGGGGGAAAATGTGAACATGGCTTAGCAGTACCAGACTTCAAACTTTATTATAAAGCAGCAATCATCAAAACTATCTGGTACTGGCTAAGAAATAGTGGGGTGGATCAGTTAAATAGATTAGGTACACAAGACTCAGAAGTAAATGGCCATTGTAATTTAGTGTCTGATAAACCCAAAGACCTCAGCTTTTGGGACAAGAACTCACCATTTGACAAAAACTGCTGAGAAAACTGGAAAACAGGCAGAAACTAGATGTAGACCAACACCTCACACTCAAGAAAAGGTCAAAATGGGTATACGATTTAGACATAAAGGGTTTCATGAAATCAGTCTGTCTGATAAAGGCCTCATTTCACAAATGCATAAAGAATTGAGCAAATTTACAAGAATATGAGTCATTCCCCAATTAATACATAGTCAAAGGATATGAACAGGCAGTTCACAGACGAAGAAATCAAAACTATCTATAGTCATATTTTTAAATGCTCTAAATCACTATCAATTAAAGAAATGCAAATTAAAATAACTCTGAGGTACCACTTCACACCTATCAGATTGGCTAATATGAGAGATAAGGAAAATGAGCAATGTTGGAGAAGACATGGAAAAATCAGGGTACTAATGTTTTGTTGATGGAGTTGTGAACCATTCTGGATAGCAATTTGGAATGATGCCCAAAGGACCATAAAGTTGTGCATACCTTTTCACCTAGCAACACTACTACTAGGTCTGCATCCCAAAGAGATCATCAAAAAGAGAAAAGTACCTACATGTGCAAAAATACTTACAGTAACTCTTTCCATAGTGGCAAAATATTGGAAATTGAGGGGATGCTCATCAATTGGGGAATGGCTGAATAAGCTGTGACATAGGAATGTAATAGAATACTATTGTGCAATAAGAAATGATGAACAAGTAGATTTCAGAAAAACCTGGAAAGAATTACATGAACTGATGTAAAATGAAGTGAGCAGAACCAAGAGAACACTGTATACAGTAACAGCAACATTGTAAGAATGATCAACTCTGAATGACTTGGCTATTCTAAGTAATACAAAGATCCAAGACAATTCCTAAGGACTTATGATGAAAAATGTTATCTATCTCCAGAGAAAGAACTTGTGGAGTCTGAATGCAGACCAAGGAATATTATTTTTTACTTTATTTTTTCATGGTATTTTTTCATAGTCTGTTTTCTTTCACAACATGACTAATATGGAAATGTTTTACATAACTGCACAAGTATATTAAATTGCTTTCTGTTTCAAGGAGGGGGATGGGGAAGAAGGAAGAGATTTGGAACTCAAAATTTGAAAAAATTAATGTTAAATATTAAGTATTATATAATTATTAAATTTAAAAAAATGGAAATAAAGTCAACATTTAGAAGCAACAAAAGAGCAACTAGGTAGTAAAGTGGTAGAGTGACCAGCATAGCATCAAGAGGATCTGAGTTCAAATCCGGTCTCAGGTATTCACTATCTGTGTGACCCGGGGCAAGTCACTTAACTGTTTGCCTTAGTCCCTCATCTGAGCTGGAGAAGAAAATATCAAACCACTCCAGTATCTTTGCCAAGAAAACCCCAAATGGGGTTATGGAGAGTCAGACGCAACTGAAATGACTCAGTAACAAAAGAGCCAAATAAAATGGTTAAGTCTAAAAATAAAGATTATTGCCATATTGTTAGAATTAGAGGATCATACCTATTTCTGTCGATAACTGGTAAACTGCTTTCAGGAAATGTATTTTCTAGAGAGGTAGAGGTTGTTGAGGAATATATGCTGTAGCAAAACAAAACATACAATTTAAAAAAAAATTAATACACAAATAAATTTGGGGACTTGATTCATGAATCTGAAGATTTGGAAGGGAACTATGTGAGAGCATTCAGTCCCACCATTACCCAAGGCATGGAATGCTTTTATATTGTTTGACAAGAGGACATCCAACCTGGACTGGAACATTATTTGGAAGAAAAAGAAGAGTTGTCCATCTCTGTAGAAGATAAGAAGAAATGACCCTGCACTTTAGCACTGTTGTTCAGGGGAACCTTCAAGAAGTCAGGGTTACTTGGTAGAAAGGGACAGAGAATTTAATATGGATATCATGAAATTCAGTTTGGTTCAACAAACATTTAAGTACCTACCATGAGCAAGGCAAGGCTCTGGGCACAAAAAAGATGAAAAATAGCATCTCCCCTGATCATGAGGAGCTTGCCATACTAAGGGGCATATACAGTGCATACCAAAAAGTATAGCATATGATAGAGTGAGACAAAGGAGAAGTCTAGACAAAATTATCTGTGAATAAAGGTAACTCTTTAAGAACAGGAGTGGGGTGGTGTCTGAGAGGGCTTCAGGGAGAAGGTAACATCTGAGTTGAGAACAAGAAAAATATTTCAAACAGCAGCAATAGGCTAAGAAGACTGGCCAGAGGCAATCCATGTCTTTGCCCATCCTGACCCCTCTTCTTTGGTGGAGGCAAGGTTGAATCCCCCAGGACAGAGATACGCAATGCCCAAAGCCTTCATTTGGATCCTCAAATTGGATAAGGCCCAACCCAACCAAGTGATCCCTATTATCTGGCCTTTTCCTCCCCAATTCCTCCACCATCACACCCCATCAAAGCTTTCTTTTAAGTTCTTAGCTCCATAGTAGGGACTCCAAAATGGCAGAGCAGTAATGAGTTGGAAGATTTGGGTTAATCCTGAACTAAATGAGGGGCTAATTCTCCTTGTAAAAACCTGTCAGCTGCTAGTTAACAGCTCCTCTGACCCTAAAGGCGTGGAGGAGGGGGGTGTGGGGGTTTACCGGTAGACCTCTGTTTTTAGGAACAGTTGGATCTGTACCTGGGGGAGGTGGGGGAGAGAAATCTTTTTTCCTTTTTTTTTTAAATGTGAATATAAACTTTATGAAAGGGGCCTGGTCTCTGTTCACACCGGGTGCTAATAACCTACAGCTGAAATCAGAGGTGAAGAGAAAGGGGGTTGGGAGGGGCAGAAGAGGAGGGATAAGGAAGAACAGAAGAGAGAAAGGGAGGGGAGGGAAACAGAAGGGAAGGGTGGAGGTGGACATTTAATATTGAATTTGCTTTTTTTAAATGTGGAAACTTTTAGACACAATCCGGCCCCTGTGTTTAAGTCATTAAAATATGTTTAAGCGTTTTCTGGTTTCAGTTTGCTCTGCAGACAGCCTGGTTACAGAACTGTATTTTATTTTTCTTTTAAATTGGTGAAAGAAGGAACAAGAGAGAGAGACAGAGAGGGTGAGAGAAGGTCAGAAAGTGGGAGACTGACTGGGAGAAAGAGAAAACAAGGGGAGAGTTAAAGGGAGGGATAGAGGAAAGGGGGGAAGAGGAAAGGGTAACAGACAGCATTTCCAACAGATTTTTTCTTTTTCTTGTTCCTGGGGTGGGGAAAGGGGAGGAGAAGGAGAAAGAACAGGGCTTCCAGTGTCTGATGCTTAATCCGAAGGAATCCCGCTAGGCCTTTTATGGGCTGGGCACTTGTTGACAGGATTTACATTCTTCGTATGTTATCTGAGGCATCGCTGAGCATCAGGCTCCGGGGAATTGTTACATGCCTGGTTTAAAATCACACCCACCACCCTTGCTGGCTCTGGGGCTAGAAAGGAAGGGAGGAGGGGTACAGAGGAGGTTCGAGGTAGCTCGACACTTCGGAGAAGGCTGACCTGAGGAGGCTGGAGAAGGGAGCTCTATGTGGGAATGAGGGAAAGCCAGGGACAACTCTGCGGCCCCAAACCCACAAGTTCCTGTCCCCAGAGAACAGGCAGCCTCAGTGGGTAGGAATGAGGATCATGCTCCCCAACTCCGATGGACTGAGGAAGGTAGAAGCTCTTTCCATGACAGGAGCTGAGCAGGGAATGAATGAGGGGATACACTTCAGTCACTCCCATGATCTCACATCCCTCTGGGTCTGATGCAGGGCTCCCTGGATGGGTGAGGGAGGAGAGTAACATCCAGAATTCCTCCAAAACTGGAACTCTGGCATATGACTAAGACCTGGACCCTCAGTAGAACTGGGCTCTGAATTTCTTTCGTTGCTATTATTGAGTCATTTTAGTTTGTCCAACTCTCCATGACCCCATTTGGAATTTTCTTGGCAAAGATACTGGAGTGGTTTGCCATTTCTTCTCCAGGTCATTTTATAGATGAAGAAACTGAGGCAAACAGGGTTAAGTGACTTGTCCAGGCTCACACAACTACTAAGTATCTGAGACCAGATTTGAATTCATGAAAAGGAGTCTTTCTGATTCCATATCTGGCTCTCTATTCACTATAATCTGAATTATTTGGGTATTGGCAAAAAACTTCTTGGGAAGCTTCCTCTGCTGTATCCTTCTACAGAATGTGCTAATTTGGCTCTAGGACTGGGAGATCAAATGAGGAAGAAACTCAGTGTGGGGACCAAGTACTATGGACATCCCTTTGGCCCAGGGCATGAAGGTGGCCTGGCCTACTCTTTCTGATGGAGAGCCAGAATCGGGACTCAATTGGAAATTGACCTCTGCCTCTTTGTAAACCTGGTCAAGTCATTTCCCCAACCCATCTTTCCTGTTAGGTGATATCTAAAGTCCCCTCCAGACTTAAAATTCTTTGCTTGTACTTCTACCAGGCTGGCAGCCTCTGGCACACCAAAGATCAAGAATTTGAAACAAACCTTATGATTTGTCTCATGTGTAAACATCCAGATCTTTTTGGCTCTCCCAGCCCCAAGTACCATGACTACTCTAAGACTCTTTTGGAACTGTTTCCCCTGAACAGGACCTTAACTTTTCCATCAGAGGAATGGGGAGATTCAAGCAATCTTTCCCTGTTTACCCTTTGTCCATAACCCCTAGCACAAAGGGTTTATACAGGCCACCTCATGGCAGAGGTGAGAAGGTACTGTGTGTTCCCAAACACGTGGAACATGGCGATTTTTCTTTTTTTTTTATGAAAATCAGGAGGTGGGCCAGAGAGGGAGGCCTGCATCTAAAAGATGAAAACACAGTAGGTGAAAGGAAGGCTGGGGGGTGGGGGTCACTGGAAGCTCAGCGGGTGTGTGGAAGGCTATGTTTGTGTATGTGTGTGTGTGAGGGAGAGAGGGGCCAGACTGGGGAAATTTGAACCTCTTCATCTGGTAAAGTACTCATGTAAGGCGATCCCTTACCTCCTCCCCCAATGGGGGGAAGGATTGAGGAGAGTGAACCAAGCTGGGCACAGATGGCCAGTCTACCTGCTCTCTAGGGCTCCCCTTCCCACTACATTCCTCCCATTGCCCAGGAGGGAGGGGGAAACTAAGGAGAGGTGGAGAGTCTTGAGGAATGGCTCAGATGTATGTATGTATTTACCCCTGTGCCTTACTGACGTTAGACCCTGGGCAGGCACCCCCATACACTAACTTTGGGGAGAGGCACTTTGGTGTGGAAGAAGGGGAATGAAGGCAGGATAGGTGTTCTGTGTGTGCCCATGGGAGGGCCACCACATGTGTGTGTGCTGGTACAAGTGTACCTGAGCAGGTGTGCAAGCCTCTAGGAGAAAGCAGCCTAGAAGGCATGAGGAGTTGGAGTGAGAACTAAGAGGTATAGTGAGTTGGCCCAGCCTCAGGCCTTTTTTTGATAAAAAATTTTATAATTTTTAGTGCTCTTTAACTAAAGGTAGAATGGAGAGGCAAAATTATTTATAATCACTATTAACTTCACTATGTTATAAATTAAAGAAAAATGCCCTTAAAAGGCTATTGCCAAATTTTGAAATCCACAAACACAATAGTCACATTGCACCATGTCACATCTATGAATCTGCTGGACTATTTGTGGGATCCACCTAGTAAGTGATAGCAGTTCTTCACAACAACAATATTCTTTTTCCCTTTTCCATGTGAGCACTTGTAGAGAGATGTCCTGGAAGAAGGGGACACCCATACGGATGTGATTATCTGATGATGGACTTGAAAGGATGCCAACAGGTTACCAGGCATTGAAAAGATTGTCCACATCCTAGAAGATGTCAGCACCATGGCTTTCCAGCATATGAGGTCTCCTGAGATGTTCCAACAGCATAAAACTTGCAACCTGCTGTGCCATGATTTCCTTTAATCGTGAATTGTTTTGAAGCTAAATCAAAAGTCGACCCAGACATACAAAAATATTTGTGGTAGCTCTTTTTGTGGTGGCCAAGAACTGGAAATTGAGGGAATGCCTATCAGTTGGAGAATGGCTGAGCAAGTTGTGGTATATGAATGTAATGGAATACTATTGTGCTATAAGAAATGATGAATAGGCAGACTTCAGAAATATCTGGGAAGACTTATATGAACTGATGCTGAGTGAAAAGAGCAGAACCAGGAGAACATTATACACAGTAACAGCCGCAGTGTGTGAAGACTGTTTCTGATAGACTTAGCCCTTCACAGCAATGCAAAAACCTAAAATATTTCCAAAGACTCATGACACAAAATACCATCCACATTCAGAGAAAGAAATATGGAGTCAGAACACAATGAAGCAGACTATTTTCTTATGTTTGATTTTGTTTAGTTTTTCTCATGGTTTCTTCCATTCATTTTAATTCTTCTGTGCAGCATGACAAATGTGAAATAAGACTGCCTTGAGGAGGGGGAGAAAATTTAAAACTTATGGAAGTGATTGTTGAAAATTGAAAGAAAATAAATACATAAATCTGGAGGAAAAATAAGTAAACGAATAAATCAAAAGTTGAGGTGTCAAAGATCAAAAAAGTCTTAGCAGCAGCTCTAAGGGACTGATTCTGCCTTTTCTGACTCAGCATGCCTTCCAGACCCCTAGTGCTGCCCCAAACATCTTCAGCAAGCCACAAAAAGCGAGTACTTCAGTTAAAAGGCAGGAATCTGAATCAGGAGACATGGATTCATGGTTCTGATCCAGGCTCCACTTCAACGTGGAACCTACATAGGAAAGAGCTCCAGAAATAGAATGTCTTCAAATATGTGAGCACCTGGGTGACTTTAATCCCTGTGGGCCTTCATTAGCTCTTCTGGAAAATGAAGGAGTTAAACTAACATGAACCTTAAGGACCAATCTATTTCTAAACTGATGACTCCTTGGCCAAGGAAAGGTTTTGTCACCAGCTAAATGACCTTGGATGAATCATTTTTTGTTCAGTTATATCCTATTCTTTGTGAACCCACTTGGGTTTTTCTTGGCAAAGGTACTGGAGTGGTTCTCCATTTCCTTCTCCAGCTCATTTTACAGATGAGGAAACTGAGGCAAACAGGGTTAAGGGACTTGCCCAGGGTCACACAGATAATAAGTTTAATCTTCCTGATATCAGACCTGGCACTCTATCCACTGCTCCATCTACCTACCCCAAATAACTTTTCCTGGTGTCAGTAAGTCAACAAGAATTTACTGTGTTTATCTTACTGTGCTAAACTCTGGGGATACAGAGAGAGACAAAAGATTGTCCCTTCCCCCCAGGAGCTTATAATGTAATTCTGTAATGGAGAGAATAAAGGATTTGGATTCAGAAACCCCTGATTTAAATCCTACCTCTGCTACTTACTCCCAGTAAGAAATTCAGCAAATCACTTTCCCTTTCTAGGTCTCAGCATTTCCATGGGTAAAACTGAGGTGCTGGAGTCAAAAGATGCTCCCAGAAGTCACTTGCAGCTCTGAAGTCTAGAGTGCTAGGATCCTGCTTACCCTTTCTGCTTAGTTTCTTCCTCCATAAAATGATCCTCTGAGGAGATTGGACTAAACATCTCTAATGTCCATTCCAGCTCTGAATTCTATGACCTTACAAGCTCTCTGTGTCTACCCTTTAGAACTGGTATAATACTTTGCATTGCATGCATACTTATGAGGGGAAAATGAGTTCATGGCTGAGAAGCACTATAAAGGCTTGTTACAACATACTCTTATCTTGTAAAGGATATTGATAATTAAATGAATTGCCCATCCATGCCCTCAGTGCACATCATATGGGATTCCCTTCCACTTCAAGTCAATACTAATAATGACTTGTTTTTATATGGACTTTTAAGGAACCTTAAAAGGGTTCTCCTCATTAACAACCCTGTAAGGGAGACAGAACAAGTATGACTATCTCCATCTTATAAATGAGAGAACTGATCTTCGGAGAGGTTGAGTGCTTTGCCCCAACCAATAAATCTTAGGAACATTTAGGGCCATGCTGGAACCTAGGCCTGATTAATAGACCTACTGATTCTGTTCCCATAGCAGCTCTGTGATAAGGAGAGAGGTGGGAGGGCTACCGGGGCTGAGGGTAGGATGGACAGGTGGGCAGATGGGTGCAGTATACAGAGGGAGGGGGGAAAGGTCATAGATTTAGAGCTAGAATCAATCTTATCAGGAACAGCTAGGGGATGCAATGGATATAAAGCTGGGCTTGGAACCAAGAAGACCAAAGTTTGAATACTGCCTCAGACACTAGCTCTGTGATCTCTGACCAGCCACAATCTCTCTGCTTTCATTTCCTCATCTGTAAAATGGACATAATAGCATCTGCCTAACAGGGTTGCGGTGGAGACCAGCTAAGATAACATACTTAAAGTGCTTGGCAAATTTTAACGTGCTATATAAAAGCTAATATTATCATCTAGTCCAACTCCCTCATTTTACAGATGAGGAAACTGAGGCCCAGAGGAGCTGTGACTTATCCATGATCACTTCACCTGTCCAAAGTGGTAAAAGGTAGGGCCAGGATTCAAAATCCTGTTCCAGTACTCTTGCCATCAGGGTTTGTTCCCAAAGAATAATCCATGGAGAAAACTTCCAGGGTAGAATGTAAAACTTATTGCGGGCAAGAACTGTTTCACTTTGCCTTGTATCCTCAGTAAAAATAATAATAATGGCAGCTAATATTTATATAGTTAATTTAATGTCTATAGTTTAATTTTATGTAAGTTTAATTTTATTTATTTAAGTGCAAAGCACTTTACAAATATTTCATCCTCACAACAATCCTGACAGGTGAGTAGCTGGTATTAATAGCTATTACTATGCTCCTTTTACAAATGAGGAAACTGAGGCAGATAGAAGTGAAGTGCCTTCCTTATGGTCACATAGTAATTTAGTGCTAGGCAAACTCAGAATTTCAGTTTAGGTGCTACCGGGTACCCTGCCCACTCTCTATGCCAAACTGGGAAAATTTAGGATTTTCCCAGAAACCTTTCCCACACAAACTCAACTCTCTCCCCAGTATCTTAAGGAAGGAAACAATTATTTATTATGCTCTTACCAAGTGCCAGGAATTTTATAAATATCTCAATTTTATCATCAAAATCCTGAGAGAGAGGTTTTATTATATCCTCCAACTCCATTTTATAAAATTAAGGAAACTCCAGTGGAGAGAGGTTTCAAGTGACTTGTTAGGGTCCCACATCAGGGTCTGAAGCTGGATTTGAACATGTCTTCCCAACTTCAGTCGAACTGTTCTAGTCACTGCACCACCTGGCTGCCTGATGATCGAGGGGTGGGTGTTCATGGGACAGAGAACAGGGAATGACCTCGGAGAGCTATAGCCTCTGGGGTCCCCACTGGCTCAGTCTCCACCTCCCTCAGATCAGGCCTGGACTGGCTCTGGAAATTGGTGCCACACAAACATCTGAAAGCTGGCAGGGTCAGCAGCCCCTGAGGTCACTGCCTGTCAGTCCGCATTAAGATATGCAAAATCCGAAGCTCCAGGCTCTGCAGTCTTCTCCGACAGTCCCTGCAGTGTAATTGGTGTCAAGCCTTTGATTATCATAATTGCTACTGTCTGGGGAAGCCACATCCAGGCCCCTCAGGAGCTGGCCCAGAGCTGGTGGCAGCTGGGCCCCAGGCTGGCCCACACAGATCCTTCTTGACCCATCCATGGCCTTCTAAACTCAGTCTTGACCCCAGCAGACCCTGAGATTCCAGCCTGAACCGTTAGGGGTGGGGTGGGGGGAAGAGATGGAAAGGGGCTGTCAGGAGAGGAGCTGGGGTCTCCTTATTAAGAAAAACCAGTGCTTTGGGGGACTTTATGTTCTATTTTCATAAATTTCTCTACAGTGTCCAGCACTAAGATTACAACTAAATTCAATTAATGTATATTAAGAGTCTACTATTGGCAGAGCATTGTGTGGATGTGGGTTGTAGGTGTGAGTGTGGGTAGAAGAGAGGGTATTGAAATACAAAATTTAAGACAAGGTCCATACCCCTATGGATCTTACAGTCTGACTGAGGGACAAGCCTCCCATTCAGCACCAGAATGTACCAGAATATATGAGTACATTTTTGAGGTGCCAAACTAATGCTGAGTGTTTTAAAGATGGCAAGTGTTTGCAGGTGATCTCATACAATGGGGAAGAATGTTGATTCCAGAGGCAAGAATCCTGGATTGGAATTAGGCTCCATGCCTGGAATCTTAGCAATTCACAATTTCTAATAATTTTCTCAGTTTCTGCGTCTGTCAAATGAGAGCTCCCCAACACAAAGAGCTGTTTGTAATTCAAGAGTCAAATTTCAGCTCAGTATAAAGAAAAACTTCTTCTCTTGGTACTGTTACTGAAAAGCGTAATGCTGACTTTATCCTACATGTAGTTGGCATTTCAAATAAGTGGATATAGAAAGAAAAGAAGAACTTCAAGAATTAGAGTGGTCCCGAAACGCAATGGATTGCCTTGAGATAATGAGTTCCTTGTTACTGGAGATAATTCAAGAGAAGGTTAGATACCCATTTGTTGAAGAAATTGCAGAGAAGTTCAGGTACAAATTGGACTCAGTGACCTCTGAGGTTCCTTTCAAACTAAGAGTCCATGGATTCATTGAGTGATGTCAACTGAATGGGAACCAGCCTCTAACCTGTGGGTGGCCAGAGTCACATAACGAAGGGCAGAGACAGGAGAGTCAGGATACAAACCGAAGTTTCATTTATTTCAGAGTGAGGACAATGGCATTTGCAAATGGAAGCCCCCCCTCCTTCTAAAATCCTTTGCACCTCTAAATCTATGGAACTATGACATGGGAGCATAGATTTAGAGGTGGAACTCCTTCATCTTAGTACCTTCCCTCTGCTTGCAGTTTATCCCCTATATATCTTATTTGTCCATGACTGGAAGAGTCCCTCTGTGACCTTGAGCAAATCACCTAATTTCTTTGGTTCTTAATTTCCTGCTCTGTTAAATGAGGTGACAGATTAGATGTCACTCAGATGTTTACTTCTCTCCCAGAGGGGTGTAGAGAAAATGTATTTCAGTGGTTTCCTCCAATAAGAGGATCTGGGTTAAAAGGAACTACTAGGCAGTTAGGTGGTACATGGGATAGAGCACTGAAATTGGAGTCAAGAAGACCTGAGTTCAAATCCAGCCTTACATGCTTGTTTAATTGTGTGCCTCTGGGTAAGTCACTTAACCTGTCTCAGTTTGCTTTTGATGAAATGGAGATAATAATGGCGTGTAACTTCCAAGGCAGTTGTGAGAACCAAAAAAATCAGATATCTAAAGTACTGTAGAAGCCTTGAAAGGCTATATAGATACTCACGAATGGTGTAACCTTGGGCAAATCACTTCCACTCTCTGGAAATCCATTTTCTCATCTCAAAATAAAAATGGGGGTTGTGCCAAATGAGTGGTGCCAAATTCAAACAGAATCCACACATAAGGAGCCCCACCAACTGCATATTGTTTTTGTTTAGCCGACTCTTCATGACCTCATTTGGGACTTCTGGGCAAAGGTACTGGAGTGATTTGCCATTTCCTTTGACAGCTCTTTTTACAGAGGTAAGCAGGATTAAGTCACTTGCCCAGGGTCACATAGCTAGTAAGTATCTGAGGTCACACTGAAACACATAACAATGAGTCTTCCTGATTTTAAGCTTAGTACTTTATCTACTGAACTACCTGGCTATCACAGAAACTGTTAATCATGCTGTAAAATTAAAAGTGTAGCCTGAATGTTTTCAGAGAGCTGGTTGTTAAATATTTACCAACATGCCACTCCTTCTAGTTCTAAATCTTAGGATCCAGTGGTCTGGATTTGAGTCTTAATTCTGACCTTGCTTACAAATTATGTGAACATGGGCCAGCCATTTAAATTTTCTGAGCCCCAGTTTCCTCATCTGTAAAATAGGGCCCATGATATACGATCTGCTTCACAGTATTCTTTCAAGGAAACTGCCTTCTAAACCTTAAGCAAAACATATAAAAAATACATTCCTGTTAGTATTCCTGTTTTAACTTTTGATGAGTCTTTTGTTATGCTCTCCAAGGGTATTTGCATCTTGGTAGAAATTCCTGAAGACAAAAACCTACAAAACCTAAACTAATGAATCTCTAATAGTGTAACAGGTAATGGGAAGATTTGGAGATGGGGAGAACAGGGGGAAGTAGGTGTTTATGCCCCTCAAATAATACTGCTTTTTCTGCCTACTCAGAAAGCAAACTCTATCTGTTTATGTGCATGAATTTTCCAGGACAAAAGTATGTTGTGAAACTGCTGGTTACAGCAACAGGGAGAAACAAGACAGAAACCTCTTTATATCTGAGACTTTTAGGTGTTATCCCTTGAAATCTTGGTGCGATGGGAAGAGGTAGATCTGGAATCAGAAGACCTTGGTTCAAAACCCCACTCTTCCTCTTATGAAGTATATGTATTTGAGCAAACCACTGAACCTCCTTAGGTCTTAATTACTCTATATAATGAATGGGACAGGCCAAATGACCTCTAACATTCCTTTCAGATCTAAATCTAAGATGCTACGAGAATAGTGCTCTTTCCATGACACTAGGATGCTTGTTCAATCTGGATCCCTCAACAAAATGGAGCAACACAGCAATAAGGGAAGGGAGTGAGCTTTGTGGAGGGATACTTCATGGCAAATGGACCAGGGGGTGTGGTAAGGCTGCTCCAAGGTGAGGAGTTCCCAGGCACTGAGTGAAATCCCAAGATGAGACAGCAATACAGGAGACATGGTTTCAAAGTTCAGACAAAGTCCGGAATAGGTCTTGGAGGGGAATGTAATTCCCTGGAATTTCCATTCCAAATGCTAGTTGGCTTGTAGGTTGGCTCTGTTTTACTGATTTTACCCTTCATAGTAGGTAGTTGGTGGGGCTAAGCATGATGCAGTAACATGCTAAGAGCTAAAAAATTGCTGTGAGGGGAATCAGACTGGAAGAGAGGAATGATGGCAATTATACCAAAAAAATCAGCAAGCAGTCCATGCCCTTTGACCCAGAAATCCCATACCACAAGAAGGTCGGAGACAGAGGGAAAGTCCCATGTATTAAAAAACTGTTGGTAGCACCACTTTTTTGGTAACAAAGAACTGGAATCAGAGTGGATACTCACTGATTGGGTTACAGTTATACAAATTTGGGGTAAATGAATGCAATAGAGTATTACTGTGCAGGGAGAAATGTTGATGAAAAGCCACTTGGTATAGGGAATAGAGAGCTAGCCTCAGGTACTGACTCTGGCACATACCAGTACTGTGACTGTGGGTGAATCAATAAGCTCTCAGTACCCCCAAGCAATCCTCTAAGACAAGGGTATGTAGCTTTCTTTGGGAGTGGGGGTCATAGATCCCCCTTGGAGTCAGATGAAGTCTATAGGTGCCTTATCAGAATAATGTTTTTAAAAGCATAAAACTAAATAATAAGAAGATTAAAAGGAAATCAAAGATTAGTAAAAATAAAGATGTAACATTTTCTTTGCTCAAGTTCATGGATCCCCTGGAATCTATCCATAAGAGGTCTGTAGACTGACTGAAGGCTAAGACTTCCTCCTCTAATGACATTCTAAATTGGGTGATTTGCATTAGAGGGAGTACCCATATGAAGTCACAGGAAGAAAAAGAGAGGAAGGAAGGAAGGAAGGAAGGAAGGAAGGAAGGAAGGAAGGAAGGAAGGAAGGAAGGAAGGAAGGAAGGAAGGAAGGAAGGAAGGAAGGAAAAAAGAGAGGGAAAGAGAAAGAAAAAGAAAGGAAGAAAAGACAGAAGAAAGGGAGAAAGGAAAAGACAAATATGAGGAATTCAGAAAAAAATGGCAGGATTTTTTATACGTTGATACAGAAGGAGGTTAGCACAAACTACACAGTGACCACACTGACGTATAGGAAAACATTGAAAGGCATCAGAATTCTAATCAATGTAGTGGCCAATGATGACTTTGGAGACTAGTGGTAAAGCCAGGCTCCTGGTCTGCTTCAGAGAGATAATGTCTATAGGTGATGAATGAGAATTACGTTGTCATCACATCATCATCACATCACATTAAATGTGTCCATTGTGTTGATTTGCTCTGCCTACTTAATTTTTTCCTGTTCCATGGGTTCTACAGTTGGAGAGAATTGTACTGACATGACAGAGGTATAAGTGTAAAAAACAACATCAGTAAAGGGTGGGGAGGGTTCTTTTCTTTTTAAACAATGGACCGATAATTTTGATCCAGAGACCCCCATGTGAGAGAATCCCACAATTAGCCTAGCTCAAGAGGTATGATGAAAATAATTCTTGCTGAAGTTATGAAGGTAGTTGGACCGTTATTTGGGGTTTCCAGTCTAATGTGGTTAATGGGCCAGACTGGGCTTGGAAAACTTTGGTTGCTACTCATTCTTGGGACATTCTGGGGAATTCTGGGAGTACGTAATTTTTTTTGGTTTTATTTACAATGCTACTGATCTTATTCTGATGTATCAGTCCAGAGTTTTTATACCTTTTGTCTTCCCCTTGTGAATTGGGTCTGACCTGTAATCTCATCAATGTATGAGACTTCCATCAATGCAAATCAGCAATGATCCTATATAACTCCAAGCCTACAAAGTTGCCTGGGGTACTAAGAGGTTCTGAAAGTGAATTGCCTTTGGCCACTGAATTAGTATGTAACACAGCCAGGACTTCAAACTCTAGTATTCCTGCCTCCAAGGCCACTGCTCTGTCCATTTCAATGTCCCGCCTCTTTTCTTAAGAATAAATTGTAAAAAACACACACTTGTGGTTTACTTTGTGTGGACTCAAGCCACGAAAAGGAAAGAGGAAAAGGATATAGGGAATAAGTCTAGGCAAAAACCAGGGGTTGGGTGGCACAGAGTACAGAAGGGGAGCCCCGCCAGCTCGGGAAGTGGGAAGATCCAGGAGCCTGTGTGTTTCAGGGATCAGGGAAGCTTAGTAAAGAAAGGAAAGTGAAAACCCTGAGCTCATCTCAAAGACTTATACACCAAGCAGAGGAGCTGTTGGGGGCTCTGGGAAGCTGACTGTCAAGTCGAAGACTCAGGGCTGAATTCTTGCATCAGTTACAATAGCAACACTAAAAATGTCAGTTCCTCGAGGGACTGAGAAAAGCATATGGTGATCCAGCCGTGAGGACTCGAAAAACCCAGGAGAGACTCTGAGCATTCCAATTCATCTGCCATACATTACTACCCCTATGGTTAGGTCATCATATTTGTGCCAGACAGTACCAAAATCCACTTTAACCCTATTGAAGCTTAAGTAATCTTTGAGCCTCAATCTCCCCCGATAGTGGGGATTACATGTGGGACATCACTACTCCTGGCTCTCTTGAACATGTTGAAAGGGGTTTAGTAAAAACTATACCCAGCTAAGACTCAGGAGACCTTGCTGTATGACCTTAGATTAGTCACTTTCCTCCTTTGGAGGTCCAAATTGCCTTATAAGTAAAACTGAGACTTGTCTAGATAACTTCAGGGTCCCTCCAACATTGACATATCCCCATACAAGATCCTCTCACCTTCTCTCACTGGTGTATTCCTCCGTTTTGTGATGGAGCCAACCTTGACTTCATTTCCTTCCTGTCTCTGTTCCTAAATTTCCCTGGATTTTGAAACCATGCCCATGTGCCCAGAAACTTCATTCCATTCCCAATCCCATCCCCCACTCCACTTATCAACTCCCTTTTGTGTCTTGTTTTCCATTGGAATCTAAGCTCTTCCAGGCTTGTGATTGTATCCCCAATACTTAGACAGTATCTGCTACATTTGTCATTGTTCAGTAGTTTTTCAGTTGTGTCCTACTCTTCATGACCCTATTTGGGCTTTTCTTGGCAAAGATACTGGAGTAGTTTGCCATTTCCTTCTTCAGCTTATTTTACAGATGAATAAACTGCGGCAAACACAGTGAAGTGACTTGCCCAGAGTCACGCAGCTAGTAAGTGTCTGAGGCCAGATTTGAATTCAGGGAGATGAGTCTTCCTCATTCCAAGGCTAGTGTTCTATCCACTGCACCATTTAGCTGCTTTGTCTGGTGTCTATTAATTGCTTAAAAATTTCTAGTTTCCTTCTTTCTGGAAGGCACAGAGGAAGGGGGGGTAAAATGGTAGTGCAACATAGATAGGAAAAGGTTAGGAGAAATGAGGAGAAAACAGAGACCAGGACTAGAGGTATTTTATTCCTGGGTAGCCTATGATTAAATAACCCAGTGAAAGTACCAGGTGGTGGGAGTTTGTCATGAAGATGTACACAAACTGATAGAGTAGGATCAGGAGATATGCAATATCAACAACATTGTAAAGAAAAACAACTTTAAATGACTTAAGAACGCTGATCAATGTGTGTGTGTTCATCCTTTGTTGCCAAAGAAGACCATGCCATTAGAGAAATAATGACACGACTTGCACTTGACTTTGTTTTGAGTGAGGGAGGGCTATGCAGGTCACCAGCCTCACTTCTCTTCCAGAGCCATGTGAATTCAGTGACCAGATATTCTTTGGGATGATTGGAGATGACCCAGGATGAGGTAATTGGGATTAAGTGACTTGCCCAAGTTCACACAGCTAGTGAATGTCAAGTGTCTGAGGTGAGATTTGAACTTGGGTTCTCCTATCTCCTGCACTGGTGCTCTATCCACTGCACCACCTAGCTGCCCAGCGATTAATGCAATGACAATGTCTCCAGAAGACTGATTATGAGATGCCAATCTGCCAATAGAATAGTGATGGATTAGAGGTGCGGAATCAAGACATACATTGTTGAACATGGCAGATGTGTTGAAGTTGTCTACATGGGGAGAGGTAGTTCCCTCACCTGGAATGTCTTACACTGATGAAATCACAGATCAGGACCCCTGCCCCCCAAAATTATACAAGCAAGGAAACTGAGATACAGACAGGTTCTGTGATTTGCCCAATGAATTAACAGACAAAGATCTTCAGGCTCCAAGTCTCATGTTACTTCCATTAGACTATTGTGCTTTTCTGTCTCAATATTTCCAGTAGAGAATAACCTAGCACAAGCAGCTGACTAACTGATGACTATCTTTTTTATAATCACAAGAACTAAGCTCACGTTTATTATTCCCATGCATTTAAGGTTTGCAAGGAACTTT
Organism: Bettongia penicillata ogilbyi; assembly: GCA_023548195.1. NCBI lineage: Eukaryota > Metazoa > Chordata > Mammalia > Diprotodontia > Potoroidae > Bettongia > Bettongia penicillata. The sequence continues at coordinate 1,583,015 of JAJHZJ010000089.1, forward strand.
TCTCACAACAGTCCTAAGATAGATAATGGTAATGTTAGCTCCCTTTTATAGATGAGAACGCTGAAGCTTAGAAACTAAGAGTAGGCAGGCACCAAGTAGCCAAGTACAGGCCTCCAGGTATCTTTACTTCTACCAAACAGCAGTACATGAGAGATTGGAGGGGCTCTGAAGTTATCCAGTCAAAAATCCCAGTTTTACTCATGAGGTACTTCAGGCCCAGAAAGGAGGAAAATGACTGGGTCAAGGTCACACCGCAAAATCTCTTGAGGCCTAGTGCAGCATACTTTTTACTATGCCCCTTTCAACATGTCCAAAAGAGCAAGGAGTAGTGATGCTCATTTGTAATCCTGCATGCCTGGGGAGACTGAGGCTGACAGATCACTTGAGCTTGAGAGTTTCAAGCTTGATAGGACTGAAGTGAATATGGGCACTGTCTGGTACAGATATGATGATGAATCCCTGAGTGTAGTGGGTGAGGGTGGGGTGGAGAAACCAGGCTGTTTAAGGAGACGCCACTCAGTCTAGGCTAGAAGTGGAGCTGGTCAAAGCTTCCTGGCTAATGAGCAGAAAGATCTGGCCCATGAGTAACCACTGCATTTCCAGCCTAGGTAAGATAGGGAAGGCTAGGCTCGAACATATATATGCATGTGTATGTGTGTGTGTGTGTGTGTTTACATGTGTATGTGCACACATACATATGTATGAGTTGCTTTATATAAGTTCTGTTATATATAAATATGTATGGATACATAAATGTGTTATATACACATACAAGTATGTTTTGTTATTTACATATATATATGTATATATACACATATCAGACTCATTATCTTTCCCTTCTTCTGAACTTTCCTATTCCTGCCATGGGTACTACCAATCCTCTAATGACCCAACCTGGGAGGCAGCCACAAGAGAGCATTCTGGGGTTACAGTCAGAAAGGGCTGAGTTCCAATGGGGCTTCAGACACTTAATAATGTGAGGTTGTCACTCAACCTGTCTGCTTCTGTTTCCCCAATTATATAATGTGGATGTTTATAATATTTACCTCCAAAAGTTATTATGAAGATCAGATTTTCAAAGTACTTAATACAGTGTCTCACTCATAGTAAGAGACTAATAAATTCTTTCCTCCTCCTTTCTCTGTCCCTTTCTTCCTCCCTGCCTTCCTTTCTCCCTCTCTCCTTCTCTTCCTTCTTCCCTCTCCTTCCTTCTTTTCTTCCTTTCTTCCTTTTTCCCTCCCCTCCTTCCCTCCTCTCTCCCTCTCTTCCTTTCTCCCTTCCTTCCTCCTTCCCTTCCTCCTCCCTTCTCCCTTTTCTTTCCTTCTTTCCTTCCTTCCTTCCTTCCTTCCTTCCTTCCTTCCTTCCTTCCTTTCTTCTCTCCTCCTTCTCCTCCCTTTCCCTTCCTCTTTTCCTCCCTCCCACTTTCTTCCTTCCTTCCTTCTTTCCTTCCTTTCTTCCTCTTTCCCTCCCTTCTTTCCTTTTCTCCTCCCTCCATTTCTTCCTTTCTTCCTTCCTTCTTCCCTCCCTTCCCCTTCCTTCCTTCATTTCTTCCTTTTCCCCTCCCTTCTTTCCTCCCTCCTTTCCTTCCTCCTCTCCTCCCTCCTTCCCCTTGCTTTCCTTTCTTCTTTCCTCCCCTCTCCCTCCCTCGCTTCCTTCTTTCCTTCCTTCCTTCTTTCCTCACTAGCTCTCTTTCATCTACCATATCCAATCTGTTGTCAAGTCTTGCCTCCACCTTCACAATGTCTCATAGAAGTCCCCTTCTTTCCACTCACACAGCTGCCATCCATCACAACATTCCTGAGCTACTGCAATAGCTATCTAGCTGATCTCTCTGCCCCCAAGTTTCCCTCTGGCAGAGTCCACCTTCCACTCAGAGCCAAAGAGATCTTCCTAATGTCCAGGTCTGACCATGTCACCCTCATCTCCTGCCCCACAACCCATAGTCACCCAATAAATTCTAGTGGCTCCCTAGTACTTTGTCTCCCTACCTTCCTGTCTTTTCACACTGTACTCCCATCTGCACTCTGCTCTATGGTGATCCTGACCTCTTTGCCGTCCAAAACACTCTATTTCCAGGCTCTACCCCTTTATACTATCTGGCCCCCTCATCCAGAATGCTCTCCCTCCTCACCTCCATTGCCTGGTTTCCCTGTATCCCTGCAAGGTGTGGCTTAAATCCTCCCTTCTGCAAGAAAACTTGATCAGTAGCTTTGTAAGTTTACCTTCCATTTACACTTTATACAGAGTGCCCCAAAAGTCTTGATGTAGTTTTAAGTTTTAATAGTGAAAACCTAGATATTTTGTCCATGTGTGGCTTCCCCCGCCCCACCCCGCCCCGTCTCCTCCATCTGAATAGGAGCTCCATGATACAAGGACTGCTCTGATCTTTGCTGTATCCCCAACTGCTTAGCACCGTTCCTGACACAGAGTAAGTGCTGCAGAAATTCTTGTTGATTTACCATTTAACTTTTTCTGTCTTCTTTCTCCTGCTTTTCTTCCTCCTTCTCTTGCAAAGCGAAGGTTTGTGGCTGGGAAATTACCCTGGAGGAACTCCCCAGAGAATTACTCTAACCCGCCTCTGTGTACTTTCCCTGGGGTGGGAAAGGTCAGGGGCATCCCAAGCACAAAGCCCAGGCTCATGCAAGGCAGGGGTGCCCATCTGCCTGGGAAGCAATCCTTCCACCCTGGATGTCTCTACTTTTTTGGAAGAAAAGCAAATCTAACATGGAAAGTGGGGAAGGGGCTTTAGCTATCAGTCCCTGCTACTCCTGATTGTGGGGAAGGTCTCCAAAGTTCTGCTGCTGTTCCCATTTCCCCCAGCATCACATCCATTAATAGCATCAATTTTGTTCCCTCCCCATTTCCCTCCAGGCTCCTGCCTCCTCCTCCCTTCCCTACTCCAAGGGGGACCAGCCGCAACATGGGCCCAATCCTGAGCACTAGGCCCAGCTTCCTTTTCTCCTGAAACACATGGCCTCACTCCCTTGGGTGCCCAGGGAGTTGGCAGGATAATAACCTATGGGAGGAAAACTCTCTCCTCGTCTTCTAATCTTCAGCCTCTCACCAAATTAGAAAAGGCATCAGAAACTTGCTGGGCCAGCTGCCACTAGGATGTCACACCATTAACCGTGAGTCCCTAAGACGCCCTGCCTCTAGGTATAAGGGCAGGGATGACACCTCAGCTTTCTTTCACCCATATCCCTCCTAACTCAGGCTGCTTCAATCACCAAGCTTATCACAGCCTGCCTCTCCTTAGGCCCAGACAAATGGGGTTCACTGTTGGCCTGTGAGTCCCCAGGGAAAGAAATGCTGGCCTACCTTACTTACCTATTTCCTTGTCTTAAGGTCACTTGAGTTTGAATTCTGACTCTGCTGCTAACTAACTGTGTAACCTTGAGCAAATTACATCCTTTCTCTTGGCCTCTATTCCTTCATGTTCTTGAGGATGCTTGATTTAAGTTTCCTCTGCTACAAATTTCCCTCTGCCTTCCTTCCTCATTTGAAGAGTAGTCAGTTTTCAGCTTTGGTAAAATTGTATAGTGAGACATGTAAATGCCCCTCACATGTTCACTGCTACTTCAAACTCGTCCCACTCAGAAACCCTCTCTCTTTCCACCTTTCCAAATCCTACCTATCCTTTAAGGAGGAACCAGAATTTAAGACAACCTCAAAGGAACAAATTTCATCAATTAACACAGTGGGTTTTGTTTTGTTCTATCTATAAGGCAAAGAAAATAGAGACAGTAGGGGAAAAATTATTTTGAAATAAAATTATACCTGCTTATAATTATTTGTATTTAAAGTACATTTGCACACGTAGGAGAAATTAGAGTAAAATTATAAAAATTATTTATAATAAATCTTCCATCAATTGGGGCAAAATTTACCCATTTGGTCCTTCTAGTATTAAGACCCAGCTTGAACCACGCCTCCACCAGTTGGCCTTGCCAGATTGTTGCAGCCCTCACTGATCTCTCTTAGCTTTGATCTCCAGTAACACTCATGGTTCGTACCAAACAATTTAGCACCTAATTATGTCTGTCTTCTATTGCTCCCTAATTGCTTCCTATGTGTTAATCTGGCCCCCCATCTAGACTGTATGAGGTCCTGGAGGTCAAAGATTGTTTATTTTTTATCCTATATCGCTACAGTGCCTAGAACTGTGCTGAGCACACAGTGGACCTCTATGGTGTTTACTGCTTGCTTGACTAATTAAATCCCCTTTATCAGTAGGTAGAAAGAGTAGCAACCTGAATGGAAGTATCAGCTCTGTCACAAAAATGTTGGTGGCCCTTGGCCAACTTGGTTTCTCTCTCTGAGCCTCATTTTCCCCATCTGCAAAACAAGAAGGTTGGTCACAGCTGTATAAGACAGAATCTGGTTTTAAGTAGTCTTGCTTAGGGCTTTGACTGAGTTGGGAATACACAACTACCTTCAGGAGGGGATTGGAGGTAATGTACATGGCCATGTGGGTTGGATTAAGCTTGGAGGATGACCCCCTGCACTGAATCATAGACCTAGAGCAGGAAGGATCAGGGGACGATAGACTTTGAGCTGGAAATGGCCTTAGAGTCCATGTCATCCAAATCTTTCATTTTACAGATGAGGAAACTGAGGCCCAGAGAGATGCAGTGACTTACCCAAGGTCATATAGAGTGTAAGTAGCAAATCTGGGATTTAAACCTGAGTTCTCTGACTTCCAATCCAACGCTCTTTCTACTCCACTATCTAGGACTGGGAAGAAGAAATCCCCTTGATTCCCAGATCTGCCGTTACAAAGATAAAGATATGTCTGCGAGTACAAGAATCTTGGTGTGTTTCGGTATGTGGATAGGAATATCTTTTACTACACACGTGTGCCTAAGAACATGCAAGTTTATGTGTGTTCATGAATGTGGTTAAGGCCTATTTGTGTATGGGTATGGCTGCATGTGTATAAAAAAGTGAGAGTAAGGAGAGAGAGAGCGAAAGAGAGAGGAGAAAAAGAGAGAGAAGAGAGAGAGAGAGGAGAGAGAGGAAGAGAGAGGAGAGAGAGAGAGAGGGAGAGAGAGAGAGAGAGGGGAGAGAGAGAGAGAGAAAGAGATAGAGAGTAGAGAGAGAGAGAGAGAGAGGGAGAGAGGGAGAGAGAGAGAGAGAGAGAGAGAGAGAGAGAGAGAGAGAGAGAGAGAGAGAGAGAGAGAGAGAGAGGAGAGAGAGATGAGGAGGAAGTGGCAGAAAGGAAGGTCAGAACTGAAAAGGAAAGGAAGATGTGGTAAGAAAGGAAAGCATGTTAGGAACAGTAAATGCGTAAAATAATGTAGATTATTATAATAACAATAAAAATGATAATACAAACAACGATAACACAAACCCTGTCTTTTTCCAAGCTGAATGTGAGCTAGAGCGGGGCTGAGGGGATTAATCTCTTAAAAACTAAGTGCCGTGTGAGGAGACAGGCAGTGATTAAGGTTTTAAGTGATCAGTCTGCATCTGACAGTGAACCAGCTATTATCTTAACGGAATCAAACGAACATTCAAAGCCGCGCTCAGCCCCAAACATGAAAGGAGATGTCATCTGCTGGCAGTTGGCAAGCCGCAGCGGGAGAGCGAAGGGGAGACGGAAAGAGAAAGAGAGAGAGAGAGGGAAAAAAGGAAGGAAAGAAGGGGAGAGGGAGAGACTATTACAAATAATCTCCTAGAGCTGATCTGCTGAACCTGCCTCCAGCTTTTCCCTCCTCCACCCCATCCTTTTCACCTCACAAACTACCACCAAATTAAGCTGTCAAAAAAAAAAAACCAAAAATCTGATTAAATTACTCCTCTGCTCAAAAACTATCAATAGCTCCCTGTTACTACTAAAATAAAATCCGAATTATTTAGCCTAGTCAGAGGGGTAGGGAACCTGTGGCCTTGAGGCCACACATGGATGTGGCTTGTTGACTGAGTCCAAGTTTTACAGAACAAGTCCTTTTAGGAAGATTTGCTCTGTGAAGTTCGGATGCAGTCAAAGGGCTACACTTGAAGACCTATAGAGTCATATGTATCCTCGAGGCCTCTGGTTCCCCAGCCCCAGCAGCATTTAAAGCATTCCACAATCAGGCTTCTACCTGCTTTTCTGCCATTATCTCCTACAACTCCACTGTAAGTGCCCTATGTTCCAGCCATCATCCATGGTTCATAAAGCCCTCTCTACCTCTGGGACTTTTTCTGCTTGGCATGACTTTCCCCACCACCACCTCTCACATGACAGTCACCTGTCCTTCGAGGCCCAGTAGGGCTGCATTCTTGAACTTTGTCCCAGACCTTCCTCCTGACAGCATCACTCACCCCTGGATCTAACACACCGGAAGTCTCCTCTGCCCTGTGGCCTTAACCTTCTGATTATCTGACTCCTCCCAGATCCTCCATTCTAAAGACCAGGCCCAGGACAGCTTTGCCCTTGCTCCTTTTCAGCCTGCACTCCTAGACTCTACAATGCCTACTGCCAGGGTGCTTTCATTTCTTCTCCCACTCTCACAACCTGAGTTCCCCTTTATGTGCTGTCTTCCCACACTAGAATATAAACTCCCTGAAGGCAGGGATAATCTCTCTTTCTGTTTGTGTTTGTGTACCCAGTGCTAACATAGCAAGTGCTTACTGACTTGATGTGACTTCATAAAGCTACCCCAAATAACTCTGGGATGAAGTATCTCTCTACTTTCCATATTATCATAGGAATTAACAATAATGGACATTTACATAACATTTTTGAAGTCTACAAAGCACTTTATGATACATTCTCCTTGGAACCTCACAATAACTCTGTGAGGTAGATAGAATTAATAATCCTGTTTTACAGATTAGAAAGCTAAGTCTCAGAAAGGCCAAGACTGAACTAGTCACACAGAAGGTAAATGGCAGAGACAGTATCCAAATTCAGGACTTCCTGAAGTTAAATTCAGCACTTTAACCATTGAGCCATGCTATTCCTTATGTGACATTTATCCATTAGATTGTGAAGTCCTTGAGGGCAAAGCCTGTCTTATTTTTTCCTGTCTTTGTATCACCCTTTCTTTGCAAAAAGCCTGACATGTAGTAAGTGCTTAAAAAAATGCTAGTTGACAAGTTGGCTATAACGTAAAACAAAGTAGAATCTTTTGTTGTTTTCGTTTTACTAAAAGTGCCTCTGAATAATGTGATTAAGGAGGATCTTTCCCACCCATTACTGGGCCTGGGAAGATTTGTAGGAAGGTCAATGCCTTAAGACACTGCCTCTCAAGGGATGTGATGCCCTCTGGCTCTATAAAAGTATATAAGACAATGAGGTGGGGTTTTATTTTGGGGCTTACTGACTAGAAGTGTTCAGCCAGATGAAGACTCTGGGAAGCTGCTAAGGAACCCAGGTGTCAATGCTTCCCTCTCTGGTAACTATGGTCAGACAGTTGGACTTGTCTATTGATTTGTGATATATGTATTGATTATGGTCAGACAAAGGAAGCCATGTCTGTTACAGATCTTTGATTTCTTTGTATTTTCTTTGAAGTTCAGGGTACTGACTCCCCTGAACTAGGTGAATGATATATGTGCTTGGTTAAAGGAATGATACATGTGCTTGATTAAAGTGATTATTAACCCCTCAAAAGTTGCTTTTCCCTTTATGAAGGCAGATCTAAGAACCTGTGATAGCAACCCCCTATGTATATTGAGGTGCTTACTGATACATTGGCATACCATGTATCATCAATATTTGTATATCCATATCATCAATATTTGTATACCCATCTTATTACCTATTAAAATTTAAGTTTTCCCCTCCAAACAAAAGAAAAAACAATAAGTTCCTAGAGGGTGCCCTCTAGGAACCCTTCTTCAAAATATGTAACCCCTGTTGTGACTCATTTTTTAGTTGGGTCCAACTCTTTCTGGGCCCATTTGGGGTTTTCTTGACCAAGATACTAGAGAGGTTTGCCATTTACTTCTTCAACTCATTTTACAGAGGAGGAAACTGAGGCAAACAGGGTGGAATGACTTGCCTAGGGTCACTCAGCTAGTACGTGTCTAAGGCCAGATTTGAACTCAAGAAGGTGGATCTTCTTGACTCTATTATGCCACCTAGCTGCCCTATATAATCCCTTAGGCATTTTTAATAAATAGAATCATAAAATTCTAGAATTAAAGGGGCTATCAGATATCATCTGGGCAAAGCTATCTGAGGCGCAAATCCTTTCCATAACTGCCCCAAGTTATTCAGCCTGTACTGAAACACATCCAATGACAGACAAATTCTTCCTGAAGCAGTCTATTCCACTTCTGAATAGTCTAGCCAGGGGTGGAGAACCTGTGACCTCGAGGCCACATGTGGCCTTCTTGGTCCTCAAGTGAAGCCCTTTGACTGCATGTAAACTTCACAAAATGTGAGGTTTGGATATAGTCAAAGGACTGTACTTGAGGACCTAGAGGGTCACATATGACCTTGAGGCTGCAGGTTCCCCACCCCTGACCTAGGGCAATATGAACTTCTTTGGCCACCGCATATTTTTCACACCATCTGTTTCACACACATTTAGCTACTTCTCTACTCTTGTGAAATTTATTTTTTGAACCCATATGTGAAGCTTCACATTTATCCCAATTAATTTTCATCATGTTAGATAGGCCTCTTACTTCCAACCTGTTGAGATCTTTTCAGATCCTGACTTTTCCATTTAAATATATAGTTATCTGTCCTTCTTGTCTTCTAAAAATCCAATAAGCATGCTGGGTCTTTATCCAATTCAACAAACATCTATTAGTCAGCACTCTTATACAGAGCATAGTTCCAGGATCTAGGGAAGGTAGAAACTTTATACAAGACATGAGATAGAGCAGATATTAAGAAAGCTAAAATACAACATTACCTGATCTTTGCATTAGAAAGTTGCAAAATAGGAAAGCAATTACCAGGAAGGCTTCATGGAAGAGGTGATATTGGGATGGGCTTTAAATAATAGCAAGGAATCCAACAATTGAATAACAGTAACACTTGATATTTATTTATGTAGCAAATTTTAAGATTTTCAAAGTGGTTTAAATGGTTGGTCTCATCTGAGCCTCAAAACAACCCATGAGGTAGGTACTATGGGGGTAATGTTAACCCACTTATTACAGATGAGAAAGCTGAGACTTAAAAAGGTCAGTGACTTATTTGTGATCACATAACTAGTAAGTGTTGGAGGTAAGATATGAAGCCAGGCCTACTCTACTCAAGGTCCATCCCTCTGTCAACTATATCAAACATAGAGAAATGCACAAACGAAAGTGAGGAAATGGGAAAGGGAAGTTGGTACTCAGGAGGAATAAAGAGTCATTCAGTTTGACTGAGGCAAAGCACAGTATGAGACAAGGCTGGAAAGGTCAGGTGAAATCTGACTGGGAAGGTCCTTGTATACCAGACAAAGGGATTTGAGCTTTCCTCCACAGGTGACCATAGCACAGGGTGCCATTGTGACGTGTAGGAACTCAGGAATGGTATCACACACATATATCTCAAGGGAGATATCCACCATGATGACGACCTTTTAGAAAAGAAGTTAACAAGCGAGAGCAGATCTAGAAAGGGAGATGGAGATGGTGATGGGACACAAAACCACACTGTTTTAGGATTGATGGAAATAAATGAAGATGTTTGTCCCAGAGAAGAAAAGCTGTATTTTTTTTTTATTACAGGTGTATTAAATACTTAAAGAGTCATATGAAAGAGGGATTAATCTTGTTCTGTTTTATCCCAGAGTTAAAAGCTAGGAGTGATGAATGAAATTTTTTGGAAGCAAATTTCACATCAGGGTAAGGAAACATTACTTAACAATTAGATGGAGAGATCATAGATTGAGAGCTGTCTAATAGTCACTTGCATTTGACAAATGAGGAAATTGAGGCCAAGAGTTGAAGAGATTCGCCCAAAATCACAATGGTAGTAAGCATTTAAGACATTCCCTTGACCATGTGCTTGTTATGACTGAGAAAAAATCAAAATAGTGGAGCCAGCCAGTGTTTGGGGGGAGGTCTTGGGCTATGCACATCCTGGTTGTTTTTTGTCTTTTCTCAAGGAGTTTCATGTCTGGTTCATAGTTTTACTTTCCACCTCAACCTCTGTCTTATACTTTGGAGACCAGTTTCCATGTTGATATCGCTCACACATCCTTACTTCCTAGTTCACCCACCTCCTCCCTTCCTATGATCTTTGCCTTCACTCCACCTCAACTTCTCTGGGGAATGGTCATACCTTTGGTCCTACCAACATTCATGGCTGTTTCACTTTTTTTTTTTTTGGAGAGAATTATGGTTAAGTGACTTGCCAAGGGTCACACAGCAGGTATATGTCAAGTGTCTGAGGCCACCACATCCTCCTGACTGGATCCAGGACCAGTGTTCTATCCACTGTACCACCTAACTGTCCCAATTGTTTCACTTTTGAAAGCTATAACCCAGATATTCCTTTCCTTGACCATAAGCTCCTGTTTTTCCATCTCTCCCTGTGCTGCACCCCTCCTAGACCAATTCTTAACCCTAGGGTTAGGGTTAAGCTCTATTTTGAGTTTTCTCTATATCTCCAAATGCCTGTTGATGTTCTAGATGTCTGTGAGTTGCCTGGTACTCAACATTCCAAAACAAGATTCCTTATCTTTTCCCTTCCTCCGAACTTCCCTATTTCTATCAAGGACACTACCATTTTTTTAGTCATCCAAGTTCTAAACCCAGGAGTTATCCTCCACTCTCACTCACTCCCTCATCCCATCAAATCAATTGCCAAGTCTGTTTATTGTACCTTAACATCTCATCTGGACTATAATGATACCCTCCTAAATGGTCTCCCTGCACCAAATCTTTCCACTTTCCAGTGCATCTTCCACAGAACTGCTACATTGACTTACACAAGTCTTACCATGTTATTCCCCCTCTCGAGAAGCTCTAATAGCTGCATGTTGCCTTCAGGATAAAATGCAAACTCCTCTGTTTGGTATTTAGAGGTCTTTATAATCTAGCTCTAGATTATCCAGGATGATTGCACATTATTATGTATAGCTAATGGATAGAGTACTGGGCTTAGGATGAGGAAGACCTGAGGTTAAATCTAGCCTCAGATACCTACTAGTTGTGCAACTAACCTCTTCCTACCTCAGTTTCCGTCTCTGAAAAATGGGTATAACACTTATCTCCCAGGGCTGTTGTAAGGATCCAATGAGGCAATATTTGTAAGTTCTCAAAGTGCAATATAAATATGTAGTTGTAACAGTAGTAGTAATAATAGTAGTGGTAGTAGTAGTGGTGGTGGTGGTGGTGGTAGTGGTAGTAGTAGTAGCAGTAGGAGGAGGAGGAGGAGTAGTTCCCCTCATGTACTCTATACACCAACTAAACTGTCCTGCTTTCTTTTCCCTGCCTATGACATTCCTTCTTTTACCCCTATGACTTTGCATAGGATATCCTCTATGTCTAGAATATTCTCTCTATCCATCTCCTCTTCTTTGGATCCCTTGCTTTCTTCAGGGAGTGCTATTTTCTTCACAAAGCATTTCTTAGATATCCTAGTTCTTTGTACCATCCCCAAATCACTCTGTATTGATTTTTATCTTTCATATTTAGTTGGGAACCTGCTATGTTTCCCCAGTATAAATGTAAATTGTTCAAGAACTATCTTAAAAATAAAACATTTTCCCTGCTTGTCCTCTTAACACCTTTAGGAGAGACAGATGGGATTAAGTAGAGAGCATGGAAGTGTCCAACAGAAAAAAGGATGAGGATTACCCATCATCTTCAAGACCTCAGGGCTCAGATAGCAGGAGAGTAGTCAGACTGCTGGATAGTAGGAGAAATGGACCGCTGTTCAGAGAGAGCCTCTCGCAGGCCCCAGCCCTGAACAATGTGGTGCATACCTTTATGTGTGTGTATGTTTTGTGTATAGGACTGTTTGTATGCGTGAGAGTAGTTAGGGTTGAATGTGAGGAAAGACCTAGACCTGGCAAAGGCCAGAAAAGCAGAGCTGACCATGTTCACCTGAGTTCCCACAGTTTCTCCTCAAGTCCCCCAGTTTCATCCCAGGCAATGAATCTGAGCTGTTGCCACTATGACACCTGGCCTCCAGGAGGCACAGAGCCCATGAGCTTCTCTTAGCCTATAAACACCATTTCCCCTTAACTCAGGCCTAGGCAGGTTTTGAAATTTTCAAGAGCTTTACTAAGTAAAATATTGGAAAATCAAATTAAAGGAGATTACAAAGTGTGAAAACAGAAATGTTCATAGAGCAAAAAGTCTTTGTCTTATCCTAACTACAAGCTAGCTACAGATAGGCTTTGTCTGATTGCATCATTCTTGTTCTTCATAGTCCTGTCTCCAGGACCCTGTGTGACCCAGAAGATTCTGGTCCTGAATTTCAAGCTATTCCTGGCATCAGAGGCATAACTAACATGGGCTAATGAAGCTTTGCCCTAGAGCAGTGACATGGGAGGGTATCATCCATCATTCTCGCACTTCATCTTGTGGTTCATCCAAGTGCTTCCTTCCTCCTCCCCCCCTACCCCATACCTTGGACTATTCTCTGCCCTTTCCCCATTTGAATTTATGCCAAGTATAATAATAGACTTTTCTGACACTGACCTTGTTTCTTCCTCTACTCCCACTCTGTGATCTCAATCTTACAGCCTTCCCTCTGAGAAAATTTCCAATATATCCTTTATATCTATATCTATCTATATCTAGATAGATATAGATAGATATCCTGGTATATATATATCCTGTATATATCTTGTGTCTACATAACGGTTTGCATGTTGTCTCTCCTATTAGACTGTGGACTCCATGAGAAGAGAGACGATCTTTTGCATTTCTTTGATTCGTCCAACACTTAGCACGGTGCTTGACACATAGTAGGCACTTCATGAACACTTGTTAAAAGTAAGTAATATGGAAATGTTTTACATGATTGCATATCTATAACTTACATCAGATTACTTACTCTCTCAAGGAGAAGGGAGGAGAAGGAGGGAGGGATAGAATTTGGAACTCAAAACATAAAAAAAAGTTTAAAATTGTTTTATTATGTAATTGGGGAAAAATAAAATATTTTTTAAAAATTAGTAAATGCTTGTTGACTTGACTCCATATCTCTGGTTTATAAAATAACAGGGTTGGGCTAATTGACCCTGAAGACTGCTTCAAAAAGTTCAATCATATGATCCTAGAAAAACTGTCTTTATCTTGGTCCTTTTCTCTCTAACCAACTAGATTTGCTTTAAGTATATTCATTAGCTAGTCATTAGACTGGGTTCTATCCTTAGGTCAAACTTCACTCTTCACCTATTTGTCCTGGGATAGAATCTATGCCTAGTTCCTCTGTTTTTATGGAGCCCCAATGACCAGAGCTTAATAGCTAGTACCCATATAGACTTTATGGTTTACTTGTTTTGCCCTATTTGACCTTCACCACTTCTCTGTGGGGTAGGTAGTGCAAGCATTATTTTTTTTCTCACTTTATGAGTGAGGAAACTGAGGGCTAGGGATTTGCTCAAAGCCTTTTCCATCTCTTATCTTTATGGATGGCAGTAAAGTACATTAAAAATTCTGGACTTGGAGTCTGAGGATCTGGGTTCATTATGCCTCTGACACTTGCCATCTATGTGACGTGTGACATTTAACTTTTGGGTCTCATTTTCCTTATTCCATAAAATGAGGGACTTGGACTCTAGCAACTCTGGAGTTATGAGCCTATGATGTGATGTTCCATAAAGACCCCATAGCAGAAGGGCTCTTCTCTGTATCTTCTTGTACTTTTGAAATGGCAGAATATTGTATTTCTGAAGTGCCTCAAAATTTGGATGGAGGGAGACGTATATAAGTAAGTAATTGGATTGCATAGAGACATGGGTAGAACATCAAAACCCTCCTAGGAATCAGGAGGCTTCCAGATTGGTTGAGAATGAACCAGGAGTTGTAGAATTGACTAATGAGCTGGCTCCAGCCTACCCAGGTGGGAGAAATCCAAATCAGTGCTGGGGCTAAAGGTTGAGGGTACAGATTATGCCATATTCTTCTGAAGCCCATGAGGCCTCACTCCCTGGCTGGAGGAACTCATAGGTGAAGATAAAAAAGCTTTGAATTGAAATATTATCAGAGTTGGTTGTTTTATTGGGTGGAGGGGGGTGGAAGATAAGAGGGAGAGCTAGATGGCTCAGTAGATAGAGCACTGGGACTAAAATAAGGAAGACCTGAGTTCGAATCCATCCTCAGACACTTACTAGCTGCATGACCCTGGGCAAGTCACTTAAATATCTGTTTGCCTTAATCCACAGAAGAAGGAAATGGCAAATCACTCCAATATCTTTGTAAAGAAAACCTAATGGACAGCACAATCCACTGGGTCATGTAGAGTCAAACATGAGTGAACAAAAAGGGCAACCTAGACAGCTGAAATGTAGAAGACTCTAACAACTTGCCTGCTCTTTCTGCAAGCTGAAATGATTAAGTGGAAGAGAAGAAAACAAGTATTTATTAAGCACCTATTATGTGCCAAGCACAGTGCTAAGCTTTACAAATATTATCTCATTTGATACTAGTTTAGCACTTGTTGAGCAAATCAGTGAGATTGAAGAGAGGGGGAACTAAAATCTAAGGGAAGGTGTCTTCAATTGCCTATTAGACAATTGGGAAACAGCTGAACAAATTGTGCAATATGACCTCAATAGAACATTATGTCAGAAATGACCAAAGGGACAATTTTGGAGATCTGAGAAGAGCGGAAATCCAGGAAAACAACTTGTATGACGACAACAAAATTTAAAGACTTGAGGACTCTGATCAAAGCCATAACCAAGCATGTTGGTCACATGGGAACTCTAAGGAATAATAATACTAGGTAACATTTAGATAACACTTACTAGATGCCAGGCACTGTGTTGAGTGTTTTATGGTCATTTCATTTAATCCTCAGAACAAACCTGGGGAATAGGTACTATTTTATATGCCCATTTTACAGATGAGGAAACTGAGGCAGAGGTTAATTTACTTGTCCTGGATAGCCCAGCTAGTAAGTGTCTGAGGCCAGATTTGAACCTTGATCTTCCTAACTCCAAGTCTGGAGCTCTATCCACTTAGCCACCTAGGTACTCCCCATAAGAAAGTAGGTTACCTACCTCACCAACTAGTGATGGATAGAAGGTAGACATCTGGTTTTTGACATGGTAACTGGGTGGACACATTTGGTACCACTAACCTTATTTGTTAAAAGAAGTTTTTCTATTTTTTTTCTTCTCTTGGTTCATGGGAGAAGATATCAGAGGATAGAGTAGTAGCAATGATGATGCAATAAAAAAAGGACCATTGTGAATTTTTTTTATTGATACACAAAAGAAAACAGAAGAAAGTTCAAAAGGAAGCACAAACTAGCATGACAGTTTTGAAAGTAACATGTAGAATTTATTATATAAATCTTTTAAAGCAAGCAGTATGAAGTGGAGATTCATAGTTTTGTACAGAATCCTCTTTCTTTATTCTTCAATGTATATGAGAACATTTTTTTTATTGCTCTTTAGTTTCAGATAAATGTCTAACCACTAAAAAAAAAAAAGTGAAAATAGGTTAAATACAAGCAGGGTATATTCCCCTACCCAAGTGGGATTAAGACTGCAGAATTCCAGATCACTAATGGAGGGGACCTATAGGGTATCTTTTGCCTCTGGCTCCTCCTTCAACTCAATTACAAAAATGTAATGCCAATGCAATATTCATAGTGCCTATGGCAGTCATGAATATCCTGATGCAATTCTGAATAGTGAAATACAACAGACTCTCCACATAGAAGACAGAACCAAAACATTTATTCAAATACCAGAAAGCCAAATCCATCATAGTAACAAAAAACTATACACAATAGCAATGCAGAGAATAACTCCATCCCCAAGCTAGCCCCCTGCTAGGCTTCCCACAAACCAACTTCATTAAACAAATCACAAGTAGGCTCTTTCACTCACACTAGTCAACTGTCTGCTTGCCTGTATCCTTCCTAGTTCTGACTACTTTCACCGAATTTCCTCTCAGCCCTACTCTAGCTCTGCCTTTCTGTTCTACCTGTTCAGCAAGCTCCTCCCACAACAGGCTCCATGTGACTCAGATTTCCATGTGACCCAAGTAGGTCACATGGGTCTATTAATAGGAAAGATTTTCCCATTTAAATTATCTTTACAACAAGTCACCCACCCTAATTATTACCACTTTGAGGACTCTGGGAGTGGTTTATTTTCTTTTATTTGTATTTCCAAATCCTTTGCCTTGGTTCTTTCATTTTAAATTTGTATGACTTTCCTCCTTTCAAATAAATCCTAGAGCACACATGCTTGTGGGAGTAAGTATGTGACAGGCAGAGGAAAAGACAGCACCGGTTATATTGACCAGAGATGTTGTCGTTGTTTGTCCTTTGTTCTTGAAGATGGTCATGACATCAGGGAAGTGATGCCATGACTTGCAAGTGAATTGGATTTAAGTGAGGGAGGGCTGTGCAGTCACCGGCCTCACTTTCTCCTTCAGAGTCATCTGGATCTAGTGGTGAGCTGTGGATCAAGACGACTGGAGATGGCCTGGGATGCAATGGGGGACCTTGACCTTTTTAAGCCAGGGTTTTTAACAAGGCTCAATTTGACTGAGACAATGCCCATTTAGTAATTAAGATTAACTAAGAAATGGGGCTGTGAATGGCACCTTTGGCTAGTCAAAAAAAAAAAATCACTCTGGGAAGGGAAGACCTTCAGAGTGTCTGGCCAAAATAGAGACAACTGCTACTTACGTTCACTCTGAGTCAATCTGGGTCCAAACAATGACTGAGCTGGCTTGGTCTGGGACCTACTGATGGCCAATCAATGAGAGCCAGTGATTTGGCTTTAAGGCTCCACCCTTAAGAAAAAAAAAACAAGGTTTCAGCAATCAAAATTTATATTCCTTTGGGCAGAGGACCTGAAGGTAACGGTATAGTACTCCATGTGGACAAAAGGAATGGAAAGAAAAGAAAAGGAAGACAAGAAGGAAGAAGGAAGGAAGGAAGGAAGGAGGGAAGGAAGGAAGAAAGGAAGGAAGGAAGGAAGGAAGGAAGGAAGGAAGGAAGGAAGGAAGGAAGGAAGGAAGGAAGGAAGGAAGGAAGGAAGGGAGGGAGGAAGGAAGGAGGGTAGGAAGTAGGGAAAGAAAGAAGAAACAAAATAAGTGAACAAGAGCACAAGAGGAGGGAAAAAGTTCTTCAGAAATTGATGTGGCAGGTCATAAAATTATGGAATCTTGGAGTTAAGAGAGATTTTACAAGTCCTATAGTCCAGTTCCAACTAGAATAAAAATCCCTTTACATCATAAAGGAATAACTCCCTTTTCTGTAACACTTTAAAATTTGCAAAGTCCTGGTCATACAACAGCCCTATGAGGTAAGCAATGGAAATGTTATGATCCCCATTTTACAAATGAAAGTTCATGCAGTGACTATAGTTTGGAGTTATGCTATGAACCCAGGCTTTCTGATTCCAAAACACATGCTTTTTAAAAATTTCATACTAAAAGAACTCTGACATTGAATAAAAAATGCCAGTCCCAGTCAGGAAGACCTGAGTTCAATCAGATCCAGGCTCTGACTCATAGTGCCTATGTCACCCTAGGCAAGTCACTAAATTTTCAGTGTTCTAAGATACTCTAAATTTCAGAAGAGTTACTTACCTGGATTGAGCAGCTAGATGGCACAGTGGATACAGTACCCGACCTAGAGTTTTCCTGGGTTCAAATCTGCCCTCAGACACTTACCAGTTGTGTGATCCTGGGGAAGTCACTTCACCCTGTTTATCTCATAGTTTCCTCTTCTGTAAAATGAGTTGGAAAAAGAAATGACAAACCATTCCAGTATCTGCCAAGAAAACTCCAAATGAGGTCATGAAGAGTCCTACACAACTGAATATCAGCTGACATGAATCGGTAGAAGGCGTTCATCTGGAGTTATCTATGTTACTGAAATGACAAATCTAGTCCAAAAACAAAGCCTCCTGATAAGTAGCCATTCAAACTCCAGCCCACTGCACTTTAAATCTATCTCTAAGTCTATCAAGCCAAAGTTTGTCTGGTCCAGGGAGTCAAGCAGCCTCTGGGGCTAGGAAGGTCAGGGGGCTGGTTGCTAGGAGTTGGACCAATAATTAAAGAAAGTTTAGAAAACAGGGGAAAGGTGAAAACCCTGGGGCCAAAGGACAAAGGTCCCTTATATTCATTCAAAGGAAAAGCTGGGCTCCCTGGGTCAGCAACTCCTAGAATCCAGGATGAGCTCTTTCACATGTGATTAGTAGCTATGGGAGGTTCCCAACTGTCTGAGAGCTGAACTACCCAAAGGATGGATGCGCGTGCGTGTGCGTGCGTGCGTGCGTGCGTGCGTGTGTGTGTGTGTGTAAGAGAGAGAAAGGGTGAAAGGGTGAGAGAAAGAGAAAAGGGGAGAGAAAGAAAAAGAAAGAGAAGGGAGAGGGTGAAAAGGGAGATAGAGAGAGACTCAGGGAATTAAAAAGAAAAAGAGAGGGCATTCTAATAGAAATAATGAGAACTTTGCGACATAGTGGAAAGCACACTGGATTTGGAGTCAGAAGACCAGGGTCTCTGAGCCCTAGTTTCCTCCTCTAAGATTCCTTTAAATTCTTAAGTCCCATGATTCCATGTGAAAGCCCTATGACTCTAATAACTACAAAATGAGAGTAAAAATGTTCCATGCAAAAAAACCCTCTAAGTCACAGGATTCATTAGTTCATGTGAGTTGGCCCAGATCTGCCTTATCCTCCTCTCCCCAGAGGTTTCCCTCTCCCTTCTCAGAGTAAAAAATTCCTTTCCCTCTTCCTCATTCTTCAACACACACACACACACACACACACACACACACACACACACACACTCAAAGAGTGAGGCAGATGGGCTCCCTAGAAAGGCAGGTAGTCTAGCAGGTAGGTTAGGACATGTGTGGTTCTGGTCCATTGAACCAAGCCACTCAAAGCAACTTCAGAACTAGCCACCACCCCACACCTACCTACACCTCAAAACTCAGTGTGACCCAGTCCAGCATTCTGGGGTTAGAATATGGTGGAACACTGACTCCCCAGGAAAAGAGACCATGATCACACAGCCATGTTGGGTGGGGGTGTAAAGAATGAGACTGAGGGGAAAAAAGCAAGTATCTCATCAGGTTATTTTCCTCTCATATTTCTCAGTCATTCCTTCTTTTCCATTCCCCACAATCCTCGGGCATCTCATATACTTTAAATCAAGGCCTAGATCATTGCCATTAGAATCCTTGTCTCTAGTTGCTCTCAATATCCAATATGTGCAGAAAAGCACATAATAAAAGCTTTTTCATTCATTTTTTCATTCACCATATGACCCAGTTGCTCGTCCTCTCTCCCCATTGAAATAACTTTGCATTAATTTGAATGTATTTTCTATTTGGGCAAATACATAAGTTAAGATGATCACAGGATCATAGACTGAGACCTAGAAGAGACCTTAGAAGTCACTAACTTCCTCCCTCTACAAATGAAGAAATGAGGTGAGGAAGTTAAATGACTTGTCCATGGTTACGTGGTTCTTAAGCATCTGAGACAGGATTTGAACTCAGTTCTTCTAGA
The DNA here is from genome assembly GCA_023548195.1 of Bettongia penicillata ogilbyi. Taxonomy (NCBI): domain Eukaryota; kingdom Metazoa; phylum Chordata; class Mammalia; order Diprotodontia; family Potoroidae; genus Bettongia; species Bettongia penicillata. Next base: position 1,602,619 of record JAJHZJ010000089.1, read on the forward strand.
CAAAGAACTATAAACTCCAAGACCAGGACCACCTGTGGCCAGCAATACTCCCTTATTCATCCAGAATCAGATTAAAATGTAATTGAAAAAAGCTTACAAAATAAATAAAAATACAATAAAATGTGCTGTTGTCATCCAGTCATTTTTTTCAGTCCTGTACGATTTTTCATGACCCCATTTAGAGTCTTCTTGGCAGAAATACTGGAGTAGTTTACCATTTCCTTCTCCAGTTCATTTTACAAATGAGGAAACTGAGACAAACCAGATTAAGTGACTTGCCCAGAGTCACACAGCTAGTAAGTGTCAGAAGCCAGATTTGAATCCGTGAAGATGAATCTGACTCCAGGCCCAGCATTTTAGCCACTGACAATACATCGATAATATTAAATTTGTAAATTTCTAAGGCAACCTATAGGGATCAGTTTCTCATTGAATTTGACACTACTGTCCTAGACTCCCAGTCTAGAATCCTGGAAACTATCACATTTTTCTGCCTTTGTACCCTTGGGCTTAGCATACATAAAATAGGGGCTTAATTAATGTTTGATAACTATTTGAAGGAAATTTTGCCTATAAGGAAAATAACAATAACATTTGTATAGCATTTTAAGTTTCCAGAATGCTTTCTTTGTAACAACTATTTGAGGCAGATGTTATTGTTTCTATTTCACAGATTAAGACACGCCTCTCAGAAGTTAGGTGGCTTATTCATTAATGGATTAATAGTCAAAGGATATGAACAGGCAGTTTTCAAAAGCAGAAATCAAGGCTATCAATAGTCATATGAAAAAATATGCTAAATCTGTATTGATTAAAGAAATACAAATTAAAACAGCTCTGAGATACCACCTCTCTCCTATCAGATATGACAAATGCTGGAGGAGATGAGGGAAATTATACTAATAAACTGTTGATGGAGTTGTAAATTGGTCTAACCAGTTTGGTGAACAATTTGGAATTTTGTCCAAAGAGGTATACAACTGTACATACTCTTTGATCCAGCAGTCCTACTAGATCTACATCCCAAAAGATCGAATTAAAAAGGAAAATGACCTCTATGTACAAAAGTATTTATATGTTTATAAATTCTTTTATAAGTATGTAAGGGGTAAGAGGTAAGACTCCTTACCATATTTATTTATATAAAAAGCCTTTTTATGGTGGCAAAAATTTGAAAGTTGAGGGGATGCCCATCAATTGAGGAATGGCTAAACAAATTGTGGCATATGATTGTGGTGGAGTACTGTTGTCTTACAAGGAATTTGACAAGGAGGATGGTTTCAGAAGAACAAGGGAAGACCTATATGAACTGATGCAAAGTGATGTGAGCAGAACCAGGACATCATTATGACAGTAATAGTCATATTGTAATGATGATCAATTACTTTGATCAATACAATGATCAAAGACAGTTCCAAAGGACTCATGATGAAGAATGCTGTCCACTACCAGAGAGAACTGATGAACTCTGACTATAAACTGAAGTACAATTTTCTCCCTTTCTTTATTTTTCTTTCTTTTTTTTAGATATGACTACTATGAATATACATTTAACACTATCTCACATGTATTAATTGATATTATATTGTTTACCTTCTCGGAAGGTAGAGAAGGGAGGGAGAGAATTTAGAACTCATTTTTTTTTCAAAGAATGCTAATAAACAAATAATAGAAATTTTAAAAGAAAGAAAAAGTTAGGTAGCTTGCCAGCAATCACACACTATGGTACAGTGCCTTTCTGAGACTTGTTTTCCTGGGAGGTGAGCATAGTGGGATAGACTATTTGATATCTGAGGTTCTTTCTAGCTCTAAATCCATGATGCTGTGACTCAAAGAGTTCAATATGAGATTCAAACTCGGGTCTTCTCATTCCAAATATGGTATTCAAAATCCTCCAAAATCCATCCTTCAATTTAGCTTTTCAATCTAATCTCCTATTACTTCCCTACCTATATCTTCCATCCAGACCAGACTAATTTCTTCTCTGTTCTCCCAGTACCATGAACAGATGCACTTTCCTTGATGCATTTATACTCTCCCTTTCAGCCCCTTCCCACTCCTCTCTCCTTTCAACCCACAGACTCCTCTATCTTCAAGGTCCAAGATGAGCCTTACCCCTTCTACAGAGCCTTCTCTGGCAAGTCTAACCATAATGATTGGTCTCTTCTCTGAAATTCTATAGCACAGAACCCTGCAATAATGTTGAACAATACTATTCTTTTTTTTTTGGTTTGAGAGTATTCAAATATTTTTTGGCAGTTATTGATACTGTCTCCCCAGAGTCTTCTTCATCCCTGGTTTCTTCAAGTGTTTCTCCTTTGACATGGTTTCCAGACACCTTACCATATGATCCATCTCCTCTAGATATACCCTATCTTGTCAATATCTTGCCTAAAATAGGGTGCTCAGAATATAATAAGATTCTAACTCTATACCTGATCAGCTCAAAGTATGAGATTCTACTGTGAACTAAAGCATTAAAAGGTCAGCTATACGGAACCATACTGTATAGAATGCTGTGCTTGGAACCAGAAAGACTCATCTTCCTGAGTTCAAATCTGGCTTCAGACACTACTAGTTGTGTGACCCTGGACAAGTCACTTAACCCTGTTCACCTCAGTTTCCTCATCTATAAAATGAACTGTAGAAGGAAATGGCAAACTACTCCAGTATCTCTGCCAAGAAAACATAAAATGGGGGCATGAAGTGTCAGACAGAACTGAAACAACTGAACAGCAACAAAAATGACAATAAACATCATCGAAGATATATGAGCCAAAAGAGACAAGGAATCAACTGATCATGTAACAAGGAAGCGGATTGACAGTTAGATGATACAGTTCATATACTGTCAAGAGTTCTGACCAAAGTTAATAATGATCTCGCAGTTGCCCAATTCAATGGCCTTTTCTCCATCCTCATTCTCCTTGACCTCTCTGCTGCCTTTGACTCTCTCCTCCTTGCCATTCTCCAGGTTTTCATGACACCATTTTTCCTGGTTCTTTTCCTACCTTTCTGATTGATCCTTCTCTGTCTCCTTTGCTGGGATCACACCCTCTAACTGTAGGTATCCTTCAGGGTTCTATCCTGGGTCCTCTTCTCTTCTCCCCTCTATACTACTTCACTCAGTGATCTCATCATTTCTCATAAGTTTAATTGCCATCTTTATGCTGATGATTCTTCAATCTATGATTCCTGCCCCAATCATTCCTCTGGCTTTCAATCTCTCATGTCCAATTGCCTTTCAGACATTTCATATTGGATGCTGTAGACATCTTAAACTAAATATGTCCAAAACACAACTTAATATCTTTTTCTCTAAACTCTCCCCAACACCTACCTTTCCTATTGCTGTAGAGGGCAACCCTATACCTCTAGTCCCTCAGGCTCAAAATCCAGGAGTCATCCTGAATTTCTTACTACCTCTCACTGCCCCCACATCCCCACCGCCATTTCCAGTCTATTGCTAAGGTCTGCGGATTTCAACTTTTTGACATCTCTCGAGTGTACTGTCTCTCCTGTAACACTGCCATCACTTTGATGGAGGCCCTTATCATCACCTTACACGTGCATTGCAGCAATAACCTGCTGATAGGTCTGCCTGCCTCAAGTCTCTCCCCACTCCAGTCCATCCTCCATTCAGCTGCTTATGTGATTTTTCTAAAGCATAGGTCTGATCATATCACACACACACCCCTACTCGATAAACTCCCATGGCTCCCTATTACCTTCAGGGGCAAATAAAAATGTTCTGTCATTCAAAGTCATTCATAACCTAGGTATCTCCTATTTTTCCAGCCTTCTTATACCTTTCCCCCAAAATGTGCCCTTCTATCCAGTGACACTAGACCCCTGGATATTCCACAAACAAGATACTCCATCTCTTGGCTATGGGCCAAGAGCATTTTCTCTGGTTGTGCCTGATGTCTGGAATGCTCTCCCTTCTCCACCCCAACTACTGACTGCCCGGCTTCTTTTAAGTTGAAACTAAAGTCCCTTCTTCTATAAAAAGCCTTCCCTAATGCCTCTTAATTCTAGTGATTTCTCTCTTTCAATGATTTCCTCTTAATCCTGTGTATAACCTGTCATGTATATATTTGTGTGCATGCTGTCTCCTCCATCAGACCATAAACCCCTTAAGGCAGGGACTTTTACCTCTTTTTGTATCACCAGTCCTTAGCTCAGTACCTGGCACATCATAGACACTTAATAAATGTTTATTGATTGATTGAGAGCTGTAAAAGAAGTACTCCAGGATGTTGGACAAGCTTCCTGAAAAAGATCTACAGAAATGCCTAGAAAAGAATTGAAAAAGGATATGAAGATGTGGAATGACTGCAGTTCGAACCACTGGAGGGTCTACAGACATTGATGAGATCACAGATTCATAAAAGCATCAGAATATCAAAGAAATCCTCAAATTAATTGTCCATAGGATACCCACCTAATATATAACAGTTCTTCTTCTAAGTCTTTTAAAAATACTGTGGGCAGATTTATCAGAGGGGATAATATGACAAAAGAAGAAAAATGCTGGATGTTGGAGGGGACGTGGGAAAACTGGGACACTAATGCATTGTTGGTGGAGTTGTGAACTGATCCAATCATTCTGAAGAGCAGTTTGGAACTATGCCCAAAGGACTATAAAACTGTGCATACCCTTTGATCCAGCAATATCACTGCTAGGTCTATATTCCAAAGAGATCATAAAAATGGGAAAAGGACCTATCTGTGTAAAAATATTATAGCAGCTCTTTTACAGTGGCTAAGAATTGAAAATCAAAGGGATGCCCATCAATTGAGGAATGACTAAATAAACTGTGGTATGTGATTATAATGGAATATTATTGTGCTGTAAGAAATTATGAGCAGGATGATTTCAGAAAAATCTGGAAAGACATATAAACTGATGCAAAGTGGAGTGAGCAAAACCAGGAAAATGTCATACACAGTAACAGCAACATTGTTTGATGAAGAATTGTGAATGACTTACCAATCCTCAGCAATACAATGATCCAAGACAACACCAAAGGACTAATGGTGAAGAATACTATGCACCTCCAAAGAACTGTTATTTGTTTAATATAAACTGAAGCATGATATTTTTCAATTTCATTTTTTTCTTTTATTTGAGTCTTCTACAAAATAATTAATAAGGAAATGTTTTACATAATTGCCCATGTATAACCTATGTTTAATTGCTTGCCATCTCAGGGAAAGGATAGGGAAGATATGGAAGGAGGGATTGGATTTGGAATTCAAAACTTTAAATAAAAATGTTTTTAAAAATTTTTAAAGAGAAACAAATTCAGTGGGAAGCATTCAAGCCATCCATCTGTTATCTTACATTCTCTCATTCTCACTACAGTCATATCTACATCCTTTTTCAATCATATGCTTCCTAGATAATGTATTTTACACCACTTCTTGGTTCATTGTCCATCTACAGTACCAACAGAGTACAATACCAGCATATGCAGGTACTATTTTATATATATATATATGTATATGCATGCGTGCGTATATATGTATATATGGAATGTATAATACACAATAATGTATAAGATATAATCGTGTAATATATTTGTATATTATATAGATATGTAGGTACTATACATATATACACATATATTAATACATATATACATTAATGGACTATCTCATAGGTAGGCTATCCAAACACATGTCATAGTCTGAACAGACATTCTTCATCCACTTGGTTTTTCCTGTGTGGATTGTTAAGATGAGGTCTTCTGAGGGATCATGAATAGCTGAAGAGATTCTGTAGTATCAACAAGTTTGATGCAATCAGCAAAATGTCCTTGCAAACAAGAATCTCTGAAGGCCTTCAGCACTTTACATGATTCTTTCTTCTATTTATGCTCTACACCTTATAGAATTCTTCCATCTTTTCTTCTGCTCAAAGACAAAGGAACATTCTCAGGATATACCTAAGTCTCTGTTTTGTGCCTTGATTGATATTGGTAGATAACCATGATCTGCTATGATCCTAACATTTGCATGGGCAACACCAAATTAGATGAAAGTCTTTTAAAGATGAATTTTATTCTACCAAAATATATTTTTAATCAATAAACAATAAATGCAGCAGAGACTTGTATTTTGCCTACCTTTTAGTCACTTATGTAACTATGAAGATGTGATCTGCTGTAGAAAATTATTTCTGAAAGTTGACCTGCTCCCTTCTCCTATTTCTCATACTGCTACGGAGTGCAACAGAGTGATGGACAAGAATCTCAGCCATTGAATGAATTATATGACTCCTAGATAAGTCATTTAGCCTCTCTTAGCCTCAGTTTCCTCATCTTTAAGATGGAAATAATAACACCTTCCTCCTAGGGATATTGCTGGATTCAAATAAAATATTGTATAGAAAGCACTTTGCAAAACCTAAAGCACTATATAAATGCTAGCAATCATTATTTTCATCAAGTATATGGATATATGTATACGTATATACTCTCCAAATATTATAGAAGAGGAGATGGGCATATGCATTATTAGTTATTCATCATAGGATCACATATTTAAAGCTAGTATCCTCTTGACTGCCTTTTTTATTTTGTTGGTAATAATCTTATGATCTTTCCCAGATTTTTTGATATCTTGAAAAAATTTTTGACCCCTCAAGATTTTCCAAAAGTGTTATCTCCACAATAGGTTTCTTCTGTGTGGATTCTGCCTGCTCTAACTTCTTTTCCTGACCTCATCTCCTTCGGTGCCATTTTGAATTTTTCACATTCCACACCAGGAACAGAAATTGTCAAATATTTCCCTTTTCTTTTATTTGAAGCTACATCCACATATGGCTCAGGTAGGTCTCTTACCAGCCTTCCTGAAGACTTAGTTTCTTTACCATTTTGTGAAGTGATGTTATTGACCCCTAGCTTTGTTGAAAAGATCAAATAAAATATCACATTATAAGATCACTTTGCAAACTTTGAAGTACCATATTAATACAGTTGTTGTTCATTACTATCCTCCATAATATTTTGCAAATGAGTTTGCTCTCTAAATTGGCATTGTCATCAATCTCTACTTGTTGCTGCTTCTGCTGTTTGTCCAGTGTTCTCAAAGGGGACCATGACATCAGGGAGGTAATGCCATGGCATGCATGTGAATTGGATTGAAATGAAGGAGGGCTGTGCAAAATTACCAGCCTCACTTTTTCCTCCAGAGCCATCTGGGTCTGGTGGCCAGATATGGATCAGAATGACTGGAGATGGCCCAGGTTGCAGTAGGGGATCTTGGTCTTTTCAAGCTACAGTACTTACACCAGAAATTGTGCCAAGGGCTTTATAAATATGATCTCATCTGATTCTCACAACAACTTCAGGAGTTAGCTGGCATTATTATCCCCATTTTACACTTAAGGAAACTGAGGCAGAGGTCAAATGACTTGCCCATAAGTGTCTGAGGTCATATTTAAACTCAGATCTTTCTTACTCAGGTCCAGTAGTCCACCCCCTGAGGCACCTAGCTTCTCCTTAGGAGTTCAAATATAAGCTGGCTGAAGTGATTTCTGGGCTCTTTGGATCTCCTCCTCCTGGTATCTGCTTTATATCAGTTAAATTTCCATGGAAGTGATTTCTGGGCTCTTTGGACCTCCTCTTCCTGTATTTGCTTTATATCAGTTAAATTTCCATGGAAGTGATTTCTGGGCTCTTTGGACCTCCTCCTCCTGGTATTTGCTTTATATCAGTTAAACTTCCATGGAAATGGTAATAATCTGAGTTGATATCTTTTCGTTTATTTTTCCTTATTTTTCTTTGTAAGTAATTTATTTGAATGAGTCAAGTTGGAACTGCAGTTGCCTACGGTTTCATCTTTTTTCTTTGCTCTTTTGGTATTGGTTTTAATTCTCATATTGGTAATTAGTCAATTCCTTTCTATAAAGATGTAATCAATTTTATATTTTTGTGTTGTTTCTTACTTATGATGTCCAGTACCTCTCAAATCTTTTTTTAATTATTATTTTATTTGTTTTTGGTGTTCTACAATCGCTTTCATATAGCTTAGATTTTTTTCCCCTCCCTCCCCCTCCTTCTCCCTACCTCTCCACTCCCTCCATGACATGGCATACAATTTTATATAGGTTCTACACACACATTCCTATTAAATACACTTTCACCTTAGTCATGTTGCATAGAAGATGTGCATGCCATGAAGAGTAGTCCTGTGCTAGGCTCTCCCATGTCACACAATCAATTCCAAAGTTCTTAAGAGAAACATTGAGAGTGCCCTTGTATAGCTTCTTCTGTAAACACTTCCCTGTGTGAGTTGTCCATAAAATAATCTTTTTGGCAAGGGCATGATTATGGTAATAAACAACAGAAATAGCATGGAAATCAAGCATAATTTTATACAGGCCTTTTATATAATTCAATTGGCTAAAATAGAATGACAAGAAGGAACTGAGTCTTGGTAAGGAAAAGTTTGAATTATTTTGTCAAATAGACACAGAGAGACCACATTCAATAATGCTCTAGACTATAAGGTGATTTGTAAAATCTTATGAAGCAGAATAATGGATGATTATGAAGAGTAGAATTTCATAAAGGAGGGAAAGGTATAAAAAAAATTACAAACCTTATTTATACTCATAAAATTTCACCAAAAAACTATCCAAAATTAACCCATATATTTGCTTACTTTCCAATCAATGCAAAATATTTTTTTAATTTATTTATTTAACTTTTTACATTCATTTTCACAAAATTTTGGGTTCTAAATCTTCTCCCCATTTGTCCCCGTCCCCCACCCCAATTCACCAAGCATTCTAATTTCCCGTATCACCAATCTGCCCTCTCTTCTATCATCCTTCCCTTCCCTTGTCCCCATCTTCTCTTTTGTCCTATAGGGCCAAGTAACTTTCTATTCCCCATTACCTGCATTTCTTATTTCCTAGTAGCAAGAACAATACTCGACAGTTGTTCCTAAAGCTTTAAGTTCCAACTTCTCCCCATCCCTCCTTCCCCATCCATTCCCTTTGGGAAGGCAGGCAATTCAATATAGGCCATATCTGTGTAGTTTTGCAAATGACTTCCATTATACTTGTGTTGTGTAAGAGTAACTATATTTCCCTCCATCCTATCCTGCCCCCCATTGCTTCTATTATCTCTTTTGATCCTGTCCCTCCCCAAGAGTGTTGATTTCAAATTGCTCCCTCCTCCCATTGCCCTCCCTTCAATCATCCCCCCTACTCTGCGTATCCCCTTCTCCCTCACTTTCCTGTATTGTAAGGTAGGTTTTCAAACCAAAACGAGTGTGCATTTTATTCCTTCCTTTAGTTGAATGTGATGAGAGTAAACTTCATGTTTTTCTCTCAGCTCCCTTCCTTTTCCCTCCACTAAAAATTCTCCTACTTGCCTCTTCTATGAGAGATCATCTGCCCCATTCCATTTCTCCCTCTCTCCTCCCAACACATTTCTCTCTCACTGCTTAACTTCATTTTTTTAAGATCCCATCCCATTCAATTCACTCTGTGCTCTCTGTCTCTGTGTGTGCGTGCATGTGTGTATGTGTGTGTGCATGTAATCCCACCAACTACCCAGATACTGAAAAGTTTCAAGAGTTACAAATATTGTCTTTCCATGTAGGAATGTAAACAGTTCAACTTTAGTAAGTCCCTTATGACTTCTCTTTGCTGTTTACCTTTTCATGCTTCCTTTCATTCTTGTGTTTGAAGGTCAAATTTTCTTTTCAGCTCTGGTCTTTTCATCAAGAATGCTTGAAAGTCCTCTATTTCATTGAAAGACAATTTTTTCCCCTGAAGTATTATATACTCAGTTTCGCTGGGTAGGTGATTCTTGGCTTTAGTCCTAGTTCCTTTGACTTCTGGAATATCCTATTCCAATCCCTTCGATCCCTTAATGTAGAAGATGCTAGATCTTGTGTTATTCTGATTGTATTTCCACAATACTGGAATTATTTCTTTCTAGCTGCTTGCTATATTTTTTCCTTGACCTGGGAACTCTGGAATTTGGTCACAATGTTCTTAGGAGTTTCTTTTTTTAGATCTCTTTCAGGAGGTGATTGGTGGATTCCTTGAATACTTATTTTGCCCTCCGGTTCTAGAATATCAGGGCAGTTTTCCTTGATAATTTCATGAAAGATGATGTCTAGGCTCTTTTTTGGAACATGGCTTTCAGGTAGTCCTATAATTTTTAAGTTATCTCTCCTGGATCTATTTTCCAGGTCAGTTGTATCTCCAATGAGATATTTCACATTCTCTTCCATTTTTTCATTCTTTTGGTTTTGTTTTGTGATTTCTTGGTTTCTCAGAAAGTCATTAGCCTCCACCTGTTCCATTCTAATTTTGAAAGAACTATTTTCTTCAGTAAGCTTTTGAACCTCCTTTTCCATTTGGCTAATTCTGCTTTTGAAAGCATTCTTCTCCTCATTGGCATGTTGAACCTCTTTTGCCAATTGAGTGAGCCTATTTCTCAGGATGCTTTTTTCTTTAGCATTTTTTTGGGTGTCCTTTAGCAAGGTGTTGACCTACTTTTCATGCTTTTCTTGCATCTCTCTCATTTCTCTTCCCAGTTTTTCCTCCACCTGTCTAACTTGATTTTCAAAATCCTTTTTGAGCTCTTCCATGGCCTAAGCCCATTGAATATTTATTGTAGATGTTTGGGATACAGAAGCCTTGACTTCTATATCTTTCCCTGACAGTAAGCATTGTTCTTTCTGATCAGAAAGGAAGGGAGGAGATATCTATTCACCAAGAAAGTAACCTTCTATGGCCTTATTTTTTTCCCTTTTCTGGGCATTTCCCCAGCCAGTTACTTGACTTCTAAGATTCCTTTCCACAGCCACCTTGCCTCCAGATCTGCCCAGCTAGTGCTTGGGGTCTGAGATTCAAATGCTGCTTCCCAGCCTCAGGTCTTTCAGCTGGGGCAGGGCTGCTATACAGTGTGAGATTAAGTTCAGGTGCTCAGGTGGGGGCAGGGCCACCACAGGCTCAGTTCCCCCCAGGGGTTTACATGGCGATCTTCAACAATGGATCCGAGCTCCTGTCTGCTTTGGGAGCCTCTGTCTGCTGCTGCCTGGGCTGCTGCCTCCTAAGGGGGCCTGAGTTATAGAGACACCCCACTCCCCTCTTGGCCAGCAAAACAGACTGTCTCACTGACCTTTGGTGTCTGTGGGTGGAGGAAGCTTCACAGCCGCTGGAGATTCTGTCCCTGAAGCCTGCTTGGATCTCCTTCTCTCGGTGCCTTGCAGCCAAGGCAGGGCTGGGCTCTGCTCCGGGTCCGGTGTGAGATAGACCTTTGGTGTCAGTTTTTCAGGGCTCTCTGGAACAAAAATCTCCTTCGCTCTGTTGTTGTGTGGCTTCTGCTGCTCCAGAATTTGTTGGAAGTTCTTCTTTACAGATATTTTATGGGCTGTGTGTTGGAGCTAGCACATGTGAATCTTTCTACTCCACCATCTTGGCTCCTCCCCCCTCAAATCTTTTATTAAAGAAAGAGGTCATGGTATAAAGCAGCCATTCTCAAACTGTGGTCCAAAGACCCCAAGGGGACCCTAAGATCCTTTCAGGGACTCTAAGATGTCAAAACTATTTTCATAATAATTCTATGATATTATTTGCCTATTAAAATACTTCTTTTTCCAATTACATATCTGTATGAAGCTGAATTCTCTTCCTATATGTCAATCCAAGCAATATATGGAAATGGATTGAATGCAGAAACAAATAGAAGAATCAAGCTATCTTATGCTGTCAGACATTAAAGAGATTTTAAAAAATATGTAAAACAACACTACTTTTCTCACTAATTCTTTTTTTAGAAGATAGTTATTTTCCATAAAAATTTATTAATTTATTAAATTACTGATTTATTATTTTAGTTAATATTTGAAATTTTATCAGTTTTAATTTCTAATATTGATAATATAACCTACATAATCAAAAACTCATTAGGGTCCTCAACAATTTAGAAGAATGTAAAAGGGTTCTGAGACCAAAAAAAATCTGAAAAATGCTAGTATAGAGAGATAAGGTATATGATTTGCCTTCTTGTGCTTAATCTTGAAACATAATTTCCAATATAGTTTTCACTGTTCCCCCTTGTACCTACGTTCACTCTGAATCATATATCAATGTATGCATTTTAACCTGGTTTGGAATTACAAGGCACAATCCTTACCCTCAATGAGTTTACAGCTTAATTGGAAATATAATATGTAAACATGGCAAAAAAGAAATAAAAGTATTAGGAGCAGCTAGGGGACACAATGGATAGAGCACTGAGTCTGGAATCAGGAAGACTTGAGTTCAAGTTTGAGCTGAGACACTTACCACCTGTGTGACCCTGGGCAAGTCACTTTGCCCTGTTTGCCTCAGTGTCTTCATCTACAAAATGATTTGGAGAAGGAAATGGCAAACCACTTCAGTATCCTTACCAAGAACACCCCAAAAGGGGTCACAGAGAGTCAGACACAAACAACACAAATTGAAAACAACTAAACAGGAAAAAATATGCTAAATGCCCAATTAATAATACTTATATTAAGTCTATTTGGAAAGTGGGGAAAACTGAGATCCAGTGGACTGGAGTAAACAGAGAAGGCTTCATGGAAGAAGGCAGGTATTCAATCTGGGCCTTCATACTTATAATGATAGCCTTCAAACATGAAGAGTCAGACAAGTAGAAAACAAAGGTGGTATGAAGACAGACACTAGCAAAGGTTCAGAGATGGAATTAACACTGATAAAAATAACAATAATAATCTCACAGCTCCAGAGCTGGAAGAGAATTCAGGGGTCAACCTCATTTTGCAAAAGAGGAAACTGAGGCTCATGGAGGTAAAGTGATTGACCCAGCGTCACACACGCAGAGTCTCAAATGGAACCCAGGTCCTCCGACTACAGAGCTAGGATTTTTTCAATTGTATTAGTCTCAACTAACACTTATTTATATAACACCTTAAGGTATACAAAGGCCTTTATATATGTTGTGTCATGTGATTCTCAATAGCAATTAACAGCATGCATCTCACAAAAACCCTGTGAGATAGATGACTTTAAATTTTTTTATTTTATTCTGAACTTAAGAAAGAAAACAAGCATTTCCATAACACAGTAGAACAGAAAAAAAATATGACTACATGAAACTGCAAATGTACTATGTACTACTTGCCATTCCTTTTAGATATTGTGTAACTCTTTTTTACCGTTTTTTCCCCTCTCCCTCTCACCCTAGAGGTGGCTACCATTAGACACAAGAGATACATATACATACATATATATGTATATATATACACACATAGGCACACACATATACATATTATATTATATATACACAAAGTATATATACAAAGTATATATATACATATACATGTGTGTAAAACCATTCTATAAATATTTCTATTTATAAATTCTTTCTCTGGATGCAGATAATGGCTGGAATAGGAAGTTGTACATAATATATATTATTTATACCCTCATTTTACAGTTGAGGGAAATGAGGCTGAGACAGGTGAAATGACTTGTCTAGGACTACATTGCTAATAAATATTTGAGGCAAGATTTGAGCTAAGGTCTTCCAGACTCTGAGTCTACCATGCTACCCACTAGACCACCTAGCTATCCCTAAATAAATAGTTTCGGGGACAAGTAGCCCAGTGTTGCAGGGATAAAGTTTTCACTATGGGCAGGTGGTGGGAAGTAAAGTTAGAAAGGTAAATGGAATGCTTTGCCAGGTGAAGGAGTTTGGAACCCCTCGTCCTTCTGGCTTGTCCAAGATTTCACTGGGTAAAGCGAAAGCCTTTCAGCAATCAGAGAGGTGAGTCTGGGAGAAATGGGGGTGAGGTGGGGGTTGGGGTGGGGCAGATCCTCTGCCAAGCAGTCCTACCTTCACGTGACCTCTTTTGCCTGCCCAGCTGCCCAGGCTTCCTTGGGTCCCCAGGGTCATGACTACCCCATTAGAGGGTGAGATTTATCATGGGCAGGTGTGCTGTAGGATGGTATATTATCCAGGATTATGAACTGTAACAGGATAATCTCTCTAATGTAATTCAAGCTCTCGACATGGCTTATGGCTCCTTAATGTACCTCAGACTGAAGAATTACAAGAACATTCCCCCCATTGCCTCCCCACCCCCTTTCCCCCTCCCTATCTTGTCAGGCCATAAATGATTTAGGCAATTGCCTGAAGCCAGATCTTGGCTTTTAGTCATAATTCAGCGCAGTTCAGTAAATACGATGGGCAAGGAGTTTTCCCTTGTCTTCTTCCTCTCCTTCCCCTTCTTCACCGCAACCCATCCCCACAAGAGATGGGGCACATTAGCCCATGATTCCTCTCATTTGTATCAGCTTTGCATTCCCCAAGGGCTTCCATACTTTGATCTGATCCTCACTACAACCCTGGGAGGGAGACTGAACGGACGTCGTTTTTCCCATTCTGCAGATGAAGAAACCGGCAGAGAGGGAAAGTGACTTTCCCAAGGTCACAAAGCTTATTACTGGGAGGTGGGATGGTGGAGGAGAAGGGGCAATGGACTTACCTCGAGAGGACTCAGGTTTGGAATAGAGCCCTAACACACCTGCTAGGTGTGTGACCTTGGGCAAGCTCAGAGATTCAATTTCTTCATTTTGAAAATGGAAATATCAATTAATCCACCAACGAACATTGATTAAGTGCTGACTTACACGACAACAAGGTCAGCCACTGGGAATACAAAGACAAAAAATGAAACAATCTATACAATATTCTAACAGGAAAGACAAAAAAAAGACATATACAGTAGGTCCCAAAATTCTTGGTGCATTTTCAAGGATGGAGCAATGGGAGATGGAGGAGCAAAGAGGCCTTCATGCTGCTATTTACCCAGGTTATGTGTGTGTGTGTGTGTATGTATGTGTGTGGGTGGGTGGATGTGTGTGTAATATATTTTTTAAAGAATCTGTGTTATTTTTTCATACAGGGTAGTAGAGGTATGGGGCAGCTGGGGGAGATTGTTTTCAAGGGAGAAGATCCCTTTTCATTTGGGGACTCTTTTTTCCTCACTCTACCTCAGCTGAGCTTATAGGAAAGTATTCAAACTAGGATGCATTTCTCAATGCATTTTGACCTGGAAGGAAAAAAAAAGCCCTAGAATGGAATATTTCTTTAGAAAGGTGGGAAGTGTGTCCTCCAGACCTGTGATAACACACTATATATATATATATATATATACACACACATACATACATATATATGTATATGTATATGTATATATATACATACATACATACATATATATGTATATACTTTCCTTCCATTAATAAATAAATATATGAACAGAGAGATGAATTCATAAACAAATAAGCAAATGTGTGGAATTGTTTTTTTAATGAAAATTTTGGGACACCTGTGTAAATAAATACAGAATAAATACAAAATAACTGAATATATGTTACAAAGCTGTTAGAAGGAACATTCTTAGTAAAATGGAAAATGTTATGCAAATCTGATACCATTCTTGGCGGAGCTTAGCCTGGAATCTGTCTTCCAATACCAATCAAGCAATTGAGAAGCATTATTGTTTCTGATACCCCTGGCATTGGACTGGGCACCCAATACCTAATCTAACGCCTAATCTATAAAACCACAGTGAGACTGGGAAACATTAGGCACTAGCACCAAACTGGTCTCTTCTGGAGTCATCATTTTAACCTCTCTCCTTGCTCCACCCCCACCTTTAGCCTTAACATACCATTACCCAGATGCCTTTCCTAAAGCCAACCTTCCTTCAGAATAGACATCTCTCCTGCCCATAGGGATATCTGAGAAGGAATTATGCTTCCTGCATTAATGCAGATATAATATCATGTAGAAATAGGAACATGGGATTTAGAGGTGGAGGAACCTTGGAGACAACCTCATTTTATACAGGAGACTACTCATAGGCCTAGAGATTAATTACCAAAGTCAGAAGTGCCTAAATTCACACAGGAAATCTGATAGGTTCTAATCAATAGAACCCGGGTTTAACACAGGTCCCCTGGCACCAAATCCAGTCTTCTTTCCAACATGCCACACTGCAAGTTTGTTGCTCCCATAGGTCCTAAGGAATGTACCAGCCTCTTTCCAAAGGCTCTTTAAGTGAGATGGGAGAATCCACCCTGCTACTATATTCATAATATTTATAACTTTCATTTTTATAAACTCTATACTTTGGATAGGGTTTGCACAAGGTAATCCCTGAGGCACCTTCTAGTTTTGTGATTCCATGAATCTAACCCAGATAGTAAAAGTTGGGCTACTTAAAATCTATCCTTAAATACCTGACCCTATTAAAATCCACTCTCTCTGGAGAGATCCTGCTAATTGCCCCCAAATTACAAGGAGAGTTTCTTTTGGGCCACTGGTGACTATGAAAATAGTCTGGGAAGTTCTGTAGGTAAGAGAAGGACAAAAACAAAATTATCAGCTGATAAACTAGTAAGTAAGCAGCTTGATGGCACAGTGGAGAGCGTGCTGGGCCTGAAGTTAGGAAGGTTTATCTTCCTGAGTTCAAATCTGATCTTGGACACTTACTAGCTACATGACCCTGGGCAAATTACTTAACCCTGTTTGCCTCAGTGTCCTCATCTGTAAAATAAGTTGTAGAAGGAAATGACAAACCACTCCAGTATTTTTGCCAAAAAAAAAAACCAATCCAAATGGGATCACAAAGAGTCAGACACTACTGAACAACAAAAAATACCTACAGATGTGGAGTAACAAGGTAGATGTTCAGGTCTTCTGGGTCAAATGTTGAATACTTTTGGTTAAACTCACCCAAGATTCTTTGAGCAGCAGATACCATGGGAAATTCCCTAATCCCAGTAAAAGCCATCCTGTTTCTATTTCTGGATAAAAGACCTATTTCTTGATAACAGAAAATTCCTACGTATGGAGTAAATGCAAGTGATTTAATGGGCAGACACCACTGCTAACATGAAGGGGACTGGATCAAGGCTGAATGAAAGCCAAAGCACTGCTAAAGTGGAGGCTAAGGAAGGGAAGGGGAATCCAGGGGATTTCCAAGCCAACTTTATAATCCACAGGTGCACTAGGAGTGATGGGAAGAGCTAACAGACAGCCAAGCACATTCATTTCCAGAGCTCCATTGGGGTATCAGGGTTATATATTCTTGGATACTCAGTTACCTCCCTTCCACTGAAATTTATCTATTCTGTACCCTCATCCTCCTATAGGTTAGGGTCTTGGAGCCCTGCAAGATGATAATTAGCTCATGTGACAAATTAATTATAAAATCATAGAATGTCAGAGCTGGAAGGGACCAGAGAAATCATGCAGACCAGAGTACATAACCTGGGGTCTGTGAATTTTTTTTTAATTTTTGGTATTTTATCATTGCATTTTAATATAATTGGTTTCCTTTGTAATTCCATATCTTTTATTTTAGGCATGTGAAATTTTTTTTGAGAAGGGGTCCATGAGTGTTAAGAACCCCTGATTTAGACCAACTCCTTCAGTTTAGAAATGACAAAACTAAGGCCCAAGAAAAGGACATATATGAGAGGCAGTGTGGTATAGGAGTTAGAGGCTGATTTGGAATTTAAGCCTTAAGTTCAAATTCTGCCTAGTGCTCATGGATAATTGACTTAATCTTTCAGGGACCTAAGCCATGAATGGCAAAGAAGATGCTGATCTGCAGTGAGGGAGGAAGGCCCTCACTGGGAATTCCCTACACTGAAGATATCATAAGTCTCATTAAAAATATATATATATATGTTTACTTATGTCTGTATCTGTGATTTCATCATGGAAGGGAACTACCAGTGTGGAAACTCCCTCCGTAGATTCAGACCAACAATTCTAGTTTATTGTCTTTAAGAATTATCTGAGCAATTTAGTGGTTTGCCCTTCTCTCTCAGCTATTACATTTCAAAGGGATAACTTGAACTCAGGTCTTGACCCCAAGATCATCCACTATGTCATATTTGCCTCTCACAGCTAATTATAATAACATTTATACAATACTTTATATTCCGTCTACTAAGTGGCAAAGTGGCTCTGGGCCTGGAGTTGAGAAGACCTGAATTTCCATCTGGCTTAGCTGTATGACCTTGGGCAAGTCACTTCACCTCATTCTGCCTCAATTTCCTCAACTGCAAGATGGAGATAATGATAGCATCTACTTCACAAGATTGTTGTGATGGTCAAAGGAGATAATAGTATGTGTCTGGCACATACTAGGGGCTTAATAATTGTTCCAGCAGTTTTCAGAGAATGAAAGATATCTACAGTCACATGAAAAATGTTCTAGATCACTATTGATTAGAGAATGCAAATCAAAACCACTCTTAGGTACCACATCACACCTGTCAGATTGGCCAATATGACAAAATAGGAAAACTATAAATCTTGGAGAAGGTGTGGGGAAATTGGAACACTAAAGCATTTTTGGTGGAGTTGTGAACTGATCCAACCATTTTGGAGAGTAATTTGGAGCTATGCCCAAAGGGTTATAAAAATATGCACACCCTTTGACCCAGCGGTACCACTTCTACGTAGTATTCCAAAGAGATCATACAGATGGGAAAAGGATTCACATGTACAAAAATACATATAGCAGTGCTTTTTGTGGTGGCAAAGAATTGCAGATTGAGCAGATGCCCATCAACTGGGGAATGGCCAAACAAGTTGTGGTACATGAATGTAATGGAATACTATTGTGTCATAAGAAATGATGAGCAGGCGGACTTAAAAAAAAAAAAAGACCTGGAAAGACTTATAGGAACTGATGCTGAGTGACAGGGAGCAGAATCAGGAAAACATTGTACACCGTTACAACATTGTTCGATGACTAACTTTGATAGGCTTGGCTCTTCTCAAACAATGCATGGATACAACTCCAAAAAACTCATGATGGAAAATGCTATCCACATCCAGAGAAAGAATTATGGAGTTTGAATGCAGATCGAAGCACATTATTTGTTCTCTCTCTTTTTTGTTTTGTTTTGTTTCTTCTTTCTTATGGTTATAATTCATCTTTACAACATGAATAATGCAAAAATATGTTTAATATGAATATATATGTAGAGCCTGTATGAGATTGCACACCATCTTGAGGAGGGGGAAAGGAGGGTGGAGGAAAAATTTAAAACTCAAAAGCCTGTGGAACTGAATGCTGTAAACTAAAAGTAAATAAATTATTTTTTAAAAAGATAATTGTTCCCACTCTCACTCTCATTTGACCTTGACAATAACCATGAAAGATAGCCATTACTATCTCCAGTTTACAGATGGGGAAACTGAGACTCAAAGACTTTATATCACTTGATCATGGTTTGTTCACTGTTGTTCAGTTATATCTGACTCTTCATGACCTCATATCAGGTTTCCTTGGCAAAGGTACTAGAGTAGTTTACCATTCCCTTCCTCAGCGGATTAGGCCAACAGAGGTTAAGTGACTTGCCCAGGGTAAGTGCCTGAGGTTGGATTTGAACTCAGGTCTTCCTAACTCCAGGTCCAGAGCTTTATCCACTGGGCCACACAGCTGCCTCCTATCATGGTCACACAGCTAGAATATTTCAAAGGAGGGATTCACACCCAGGTTTTTCTGATTCAAGGTCTTTACTCAGAGGATGTGGTAATGTTCCCAAGCTAGGACAAGTGATCTATTCAGTGACCAACCCTCTACATGATGCATTTGTAAATTCTCCTCCCCCTTTCCATTTACCATAGTTTATTTTCACAAGGGACTTCGGTCTTTTGTCATTAAATTCTCAGGGTGACTCTAAAGGTAAAAATTTCAAGGAGAGTAGAAGAGAGGTAACATCTAATATTTGGTGGTGGGTTAGGCCATATAGTACTATTTAGATGTTCCTATGTAGTTGGGGGACTATTTGCTCTGCTTATCTTGATCAACTTAGAAACCATCCATTTCCATTAGATAGCTATGATACATAATGGAAAGAATTGAGTTACTGGACCTGGATTTTCAGAAACCTAGTTCTGATACTTAATTATGTGATCTCTGACAAGGCATCCACTCTTACTGGGCTGCAGTTTCCTCCTAGGTAACTAGGAGGACTAGACAACCTCTGACATCCATTGAAATTTCAAATCTCATAATCCCATCTTCTCCAGGGTTCCCCAGTTTTTTTCTGCCATCAGTCCCTCTTCTTCCCCTTTTTCTCTCCAACTACACAGATGTAACGGGCTCCATTAGACTGACGGGATCAAAGAAAGCATATTGAGCCCCAAGAATCTTACCAGGTAGGGTATCAACCGAGGAAATAGAAGGGGCTAGATTGTTAGGTAATAAGATATTCTTCAGAAGTGGTTCCTAAGTCAGGATAAGCCCTGATGGAAGGGAAGTCAAGAAAAGAGACAGTAATAGGCAGGGGGAAATAGAGACAGAAAAAAATCTCCTCTTTCCATCCCTTCCCTAGATCTCGACCACCAAGTGTACAAAGTCAAACCATAGAGAAACAACTCCTTTCATGCCTAATACTAACTCTAAAAGTATTACCACTCTTACCACATCCCTACAACACTTAGTGACATTTATTGAGCATGCTCTATAAAGAACCATGGACAGGAAGAGGGATGACAACCCTAGACACAGTCCTACCTACCCCACAGAGAATGGGACAATCTCCAGCCTAGGATAGAGCCCAGATAAAAAGGTCAACACCACAATTTATTTTGAAAGAACAAAGAGGGGAAATAGTTTTAAAAGGTAAGACTAAAGGAATTAGAGAGAGAGAAAGATATGGTCCAGATACCAACACATCCCTAGTGACAGACAAAGACGCAACTAGGCATTTATACACCCTTACAGAGACACACACAGACACAACCAGACACCAGTACATGTCTACAGGCAAATACAGTCCAGCAAACAGAACCAGAGATACAACCAAATAACAACATATGCCCACAATCATTGAAAGACACAGATAACAATACATCTACACACAACCAGATACTAACACACATACACACACACATACACAGGGATACTTCAGTAATTTACTGAATGTTAATATTTACTAAATAGATAGTAGTTACTAAAATAAGAGATCCTTCCTTTCCACAGTTGCCATTCTATCTCTAGCCTTGGAAAATCCTAAATCTTCCCACGTATGGCAGACCAGTGGACACAAGTCATACTTCCTTCTAGTTTTGCTAAGACACCTGTTGAGATTTTTTAAAAAATAATTTGAATAGTAGAATGCCAGCTTCAATATCTCCTTCTCACACGTACTATGGATATTATTACTATAGCTTTAAGAGAGAATAGGATCTTGGGAGAAAGAGAGCTTAATTGTTATCTTGAGAATTAACTGTCAGACTGAAAAGATACTGGAAAAGAGAAAGAAAGAACTAAAACAACTTCTTTCCTGAGAGACTGACAGAAGGGAGTTAACTGTCATTTTGGAGAAAAATTGAAGAAGCATTTCCTGAGACCTGAATTTCATTTATGCTATGAAGAAGCATAGTAGCTACAGTCCTTGGGAGACTTTGACTACCATTCTGAGAGAGTAAAGTGGTGGGACTGTGCTTCCAGAGTTGAGGAGAAGCAAGCAGTTGAGGCTGATGGTTAGAAGTGAATCTAATTGTGATACATTATAACTTATGTAAGTCTTTATTTTATTTGCTACTTTTAGTAAGTTATGCACCTGGTTGACACTGACATTCATTAAGCTTATGAGGCTAAGTAGTTTAAGAAAAAAGAGATTACTAAAACCTTATGAGAAAAGAGGGTTTCGGAAAGCAAGAGATGAGAAATTCTACATTTCGATTGATTTGGAAGGTGGCATCAGAAGATATAGTTTGGTTTCCTTAGAACCTGGATGAAAATTAGTAAGGTGGTCAAATATCAGGTTGAGGTGGTGGAGGTTTGGTGTAGTTGTCAACTAACATAGGATACTGGCTACACAAACAACATTGTCTATACAAACAACAAATGGGAAAAGTTGAAATCAACTGGAATTAATGAGTTATGGAACACTTTCTCTTGTCCTAACAGATCTCTAAACTGGCTACAAAGGCAGGAATATTTTATGGGCTTAACTTGGCCCCTACCCCACTCCATTCCTGCCTCCACTATCTGTTATAAAGGTCTATTCTCCTTATAGAAAGAAATGGCAAACCACTCCAATATCTTTGCCAAGAAAACCCCAAACAGGGTCACAACTCAGAGCCAGACACCACTGAAAATGACCAAACAAAAACAATTCTCCTTACATACCAGTCCCTCTTCTCCCTTTAGATATGGTTGGAGCTAGTGATCTCCCCTAGTATAGAACTAGACTCATGCAATGTTGAAGTTGAAAAGGATATCAAAAGCCATCTAATCCAACACTCATTTTATGCTCCAATAAATGTATGGTCTTTAAAATGTCTCAATAATGACAATTAACTCCCTTAACAATGCAGATCACCACCCACCCTTATCTTTTCATCTTGTGTGACTCTTGTCCATGTCCTTCCAGAATCCAACCCAGAAGAGCCACCCAACATGGCAGGGTCTTCCTTTTGTTCTTTATACATTGCAATGATACCAAGTAGGACATGTCATCTTTCCATTGGCTCTCACCCATCTTTTTTCTATGGCCATGTGTTTCATTGATGATATCTCTAGCAATGTTTCCCTTGCCTAATTCCTTAGTTGTGATACTTTGAAGCCTACCCAGTATCCACTATGTATCTTTCCACTGACCTTTGGGTGATCCTCTCAATTCTTTAGGAACTGTAGCATTCCATCAGTACCTCCCTCCCATTACAGATGAAGAAACTCAGTCCTAGAGAGAAAAAGGATTGTAGCCAAGATCACAAAACTGGTTGGTAGCAGTCAGGATTTAAAAATAAGTCTTCAGTTTCCAAATCTAGTGTTCTTTCCACTACAGCATGCTTCCTTAACCTAGGTTTTTCTCTCTTGGCTTCAAAGTTGGCACCCCTCCTTGGGAGATGGCATTGTATAGTGGAAAGAGTAATTGAATTGGGAGCCAAAAGACCTGGATTTGCATCACAGCTCTGATGCATCTTACTAGCCATGTGAACTTAGGTGAGTTGTACAAACTAAAATGAGAAGCACTTGGTAAATCTTAAAGCCATGTTCATGTGACTCCTTTTATCTTTCCTTTCAGGTTACTTTGTTTGCTGTTGTATCATTTCAGTCATGGCTAACTCTCCATGACCCCATTTGGGGTTTTCTTGGCAAAGATACTGGAGTGCTTTGCCATTTACTTCTCCAGCTTATTTTACAGATGAGGAACTGAGGTAAACAGAGTTAAGTGACTTGCCCAGGGGATCTGAACTCAGGGAGATGAGTCTTCTTGACTACAGGCCTGGCATTCTATCCATTGCATCACCTACCTGTCCTCAGGTTACTTTAGATAAAAGGATGTGTACCTGATTGGGGCAGCTAAGTGACACAGTAGATAGAGCCTAGGAGTCAAGAGGACTTGAATTCAATTCTAGCCTGAGACACTTACCAGCTTTGTGACCCTGGCAAGTCACTTAACCTTATTTGCCTCAATTGCTCAATCTGTAAAATGAGAAAGAGAAGGAAATGGAAAACCATTCCATTCTCCTGGCCAAGAAAACCCCAAATGGTGTCACAAAGAGTCAGTCATGGCTGAGATGACTTAACAAGAAATAACAAACGTAACTCATGGTTTAATTCGTTTGTGTACACATCTGTTAAATCTATATCATAATGTAATGAAGACAGGACTTGGGTACCAAGTCTTTTCCAGCTCATCGTAGGCTTATAATAATAATAACATTACATAGCACTCTAAAGTTTTCAATACACTTTATATATGTTACCTCATTAACCCTGTTCATAGGCTAGAGAATCACAAGATCTGAGAGCTGGAAGGGACCCCAAGACCAAACAGGCCCAGCCATACCCAGATGGAATCCATCCTATAATGTGCACAAGTTATCATTCAGCCTCTGATGGAAGATCTTCCAAGTGGGGTTCAAGAGACCCTTCATTTCACCTTAAAATGCCCACATGTTTTTCCTGATATCATGTCTATACTGACCCCTTCGAAATTTCCACCCAAATTGTCTGGTTCTGCCCTTTGGGACAAAATAAAACAAGTCTTGGCCCACCTCCCTCAACGGTCTTTTAAATATGTGAAGCCTCCTATCTTCCCTACCCCTGTCCCCTGAGCTTGGATCTTCTCCAGTCCCAAAGTACTCAGTCCCAAAGTGGATCCTCATGTTTCCTGGAATCAAGTACCTTCACTACCCTGATTACCTTTCTCCCGATGCTCTCCAGCCTAGCAATGTTCTTCTTAAACCATGGGGCCTAAAGCTAAACACAATACACAATATTCCAGATCGGGGTAGGGAACCACATGGGGGGGAGACCTCAAGGTCGCAGGTTTCCCGCCTGTACTCCAGATGAAGTCTGAGGACAATGTATCCCAAGGGGGACTCCTTCTTTTCTGTTCCTGAAAGCTGCATCCCTCGTAATGCAACCCAACATCATTAGGAATCACAACACACTGCTAATTCATATTGAGCTTGCAGTCCACCAAAATCCTCAGAATTTTCTCAGACAATTGCTATCTAACTATGCTTTCTCCTTCCATATTACACTTGTTAAACTGATTTAATACTGAAGTAGAAGACTTTACATTTAACCTTACTGAGTTCTATTTTACTAGATTCAATTCAAAGCTCTAGGAGTGGGGAACCTGCACCGTTGAGGCCAAAGGTGGCCTTCTAAGTCCTTGGGTGCAGCCTTTTGACTGAGTCCAAGTTTTACAAAACAAATCCTTTTATTAAGGGAATTTGTTCTGTGAAGCTTGGATTCAGTCAAAGAGTTGAGCTTGAGGACCTAGAGGGTAATATGTAGCCTCAATGCCCCAGGTTCCCTACCCTTACTAGTTTATCAAGATCCTTTTGAATTCCGACTATATCACCTAGAAAAGAACAGGACTGTCCGAGGTTGATAACTTTAAAGATACAGCATCGTCTAGCTACCCAGTCAGTGGAAAAGGTGGCTCCTACCCACAGGGGAATGTTAAATGTCTTCTCCCAAAATTAGATCCCTGACATTTTCCACTAGGGTGCCTCCATGTTAAGTGATCTGGGCATATGCAAAGCCAAGCCCTGTTATACTCTCAAGAAAGGAAATCAAGTTAGTCTGGAATAACCTGCTTTTAATAAAGCCATGCTAACTCTTTATCATCACCACTTTCTTTTCTAGACATTCATCAACCAATGCTTTAATGACCCATTCTAGGACTTTCCAAGGAATTAAAGTCAAACTCATTGGCTTGCAGCTTGAAGATTCTGTTTTTCCATTTTTTAAAATATAGACATTTGTCCTCCAAGTAGCCTTACCATTTTCCATAATCTTTCTAATATCACAGAGAGAAGCCCATTAATCGTATCTGCCAGTTCTTTTAGGACTTGAAGATGTAGATATTATCATCTCCATTTTACAAATGAGAAAAGGAAGACTTAGAGAGGATGAGTGATTTACTAGTAGGTAGGATTTAGTATTTAGATGGTAAGTAGTCCAATGTAACATTTCAAATCAGATCTTTCTGATTCCAAATTCAGTACTTTATCCATTGTGCCATACTGCACACTCTTCAATTCTAAAAGGAAAAGAGTGAATCCTTACCAACTCTCCTTTTGACTTTCCATATTTCTCTACCACTCATTTTTTAAAAGGGTCTGTTCACTGAATGGCCATTACCTCACTCAGAATGAGAACCTGAAAAGACCTTAGCCTAAAAGTACCAGGGTCTCCCATTGCATCCTGGGCCATCTCCAGTTATCCTGATAAATATCTGACCACTGGACCCAGATGGCCCTGGAGGAGAAAGTGAGGCTGGTAACCTTGCACAGCCCTCCCTCACTCAAATCCAGGTCAACTGCAAGTCATGTCATCATCTCCCTGATGTCATGGTCTTCTTTGAAAACAAAGGACAAACACAATTTCCCTTCCATTTGATGTAGTCTTCCCACCCTGGAAAGCCCTCCTCTTATTGGTGAGTTCCTCCTAGAGCTGTGATTTTAAGGAAGTGCCCAGGCCAGCTATGTTTATTTTTTCATTCCTTTCCCAGGTGAGCTCGTGACTCTTCCCTGTCTCCTATACCTTCCCCTACCCCCAGGTTCTATGAGTCCTTTCTCCTTGCATTTGTAATCCTCAGGGATTAGCATACTGCACTGCACATAGTAAGCAAGCACTTAATAAATATTTGTTGACTTGACTTGAGCCAAAGTAATTTTTCATATTATTACTAACTGCTGAGATCAGCCAGAGCCTGAAGAGAGAGAAATGCTTCTGAAGAGTTTGAGTAAAGGTGTGATTGACAGAGTTTCCCCCCAAAATCTGATTATCTTCAGTCTGTCCATAGGGTCAAAGAGCTGGAAGGTACTTCAAAATGCATCTATTTTAACCCCCTTCATTTTGCACATCAGTAAACTATAGTCACAACCAAAGAGGTTGAGAGACTTGTCCAAGGTCACACAGGTAATAAGCATATATTTTACTGGATTATATGACAGATTAAAAACCTTTCAAAATAGTTCAAGTAGCAACACTCATGCAGTGGGAGGGGAAAATGGATTCTAGACCCAGCTTGGCCACTCATTAGCTAGACAACCTTGGGCGAGTCATTTCCTTCCTCTGGGTCTCAGTTTACTCGTGCACAAAAATGCATGCATTGAACTAGAGATCTAGTCCTGACACATCGTTCCAGGATTTGTCTAATTCACAATGTTGTCTAAGGTTATACCCTTTCCACATACTCCTTCCTACTTTCTTCTGTTCTTTTCTCCCTTTCTGTTCTTCAGATAGGGTCCTTCAAAAGGAAAGGTCTGCTCTTCTGGTCCGGGCCACTAGGGGGAGCAGATACCCCTCTGCCCAAAGTTCTGCCTGGGTTTGGAAGAAATATTGGGGAAGAGTTGGAGAACCTGGGGCTTGCCTCCCTTCACCCCACCTTCAACCCCAAATGTGACTATCCTCAGCCTGGAACGAAGCTCAGGAGAGGAGAGAAGTAGGAGCTTCCTCTAGACAGGGAAGCTACAATTCAGAAATCTGAGAAGGGACTAAGGGCAAATGGGGCAAGAGATGTTTTGTTGAGTTGTTTTTTTTTTTTTCCAACAGATTCTTAACTTATTTTGCCTCATGGTTCCCTTTGGAAGTTTTGTACAACCCAAGAAACTCCTTGACAGAATATTGTTTTTAAAAGTATGAGAAGAAATACATAAGATTACAAAGGAAATCAATTATATTGAAAATATGTCCATATTGGTTATACTGAAAATATGTTTTTAAAAACAAATTCATGGATCCCAGGTTAAGAAACCCTGCTCTAGAATCAGTAGAGAGGGAAAAAGAAGAAAAAGACACACAATGGCACAACCTTACACTAACACAGTCCTACACATTGAAATATACAGGACCACTCTGAACACAGTTCCAGAGACACAGAGATGACTCATTCCATGTACGCAAAATCATAACCCAATATTACACACACCCATAGATCCACTGCCACAACCAGCCACCAATGCAACCTACTTGTAGAGACAGACACAAAAAGAGAAAGACACAGAAACCCTTTCAGAGAAACAGAGACACAAATCATGCCTTTGCCTGGTTTGTACCCCACCCCCACCCCCACTTCTGGAAATTTTATTCATCTTTCAAGACCCAGCTTAAATGCTTTCCCTTTCCAGAAGTGCCCTTAGCTACAGGTGCATAGCATTTAGGGCTGGAAAGAAGCTTAGAAATCATCTTATGCAACCATCTCATTTTCTGAGAAAGAAACTGAGGCCCAGGGAAAGGAAATGAACTATTTCCTTAGTTGAAAATTATTTCTTGTTTTGTTTTCTTTTGCTTGTCATATGTTCATATTATATTCAATTTTGCATTGCAGTCTCTGTGTATTTATTATATGGTATCGCATAATTTACATGTGGCATATTCCTTCTTCAAGATTATAAACTCCATGAGGGCAACACAACATTTTAATTATCTTTGTAGCTTTCTAAGAACAAAATAAAAGTTTGAGAAATGGTTGAATAAATGTATGAATCAACCAGATATCAACATATACATATAAACACATGGACACAATCGAACCCCAACATACACCTACATAGGTGACCTCCGATATTTTCTAACTATGTGACCCTGGGCAAGTCACTTAACCTCCACCTGCCTCAATTTCCTCAACTGTAAAAGGGGAAATAATAATAATACCTACCTTCCAAGGTTGTTTTAAGGATCAGATGAAATAATTATAAAGCACTTTGTACATAGTAAGCACTATATAGATGTTAGTTATTCACCTCTGTTTCTAAAGTTTCTTCCTTTTCTATCCCCTTCTTGAATTCCAAAGGAAGTCTAGGAGTGGCTTATCTCTCTCTTTTCCATGGATTACCCATAATGGGGAGTTGGGAGGCACCAGCCAAAGAAATAGCTAAAACATCAGACTTAATGCTTTACTGGGCATATGGCATCTGAGCCACTGCCCAGAGGTCTCATCCCTGCCTCCTCCAATTCTGATTATTCCTCAGTGCTTAGCACAATACCTGGCGCACAATAACCACTTAATACATTTTTATTGCTTCCCATCATCCTTTGCTCCCATCCCACAGCTGTCATAGGACCATAGTTCAAGAGCTAGAAGGGACTACCACAAATGGAAGAATCATCAAATCCCACCTTTCATTTTACAGTTGAGAGTGAAGCCTAGGGAGAATCAATGATTTGCCCAGGGTCACCCAGTTAATTTTGACTGTCCTTGGGATCCTCGTCCTCAACATCTCCCTTCGGCCCTGTGCCGCCAATAGTTACAGGTGTTTATGATTCAGGCAACAAGGTATTCTGCCTTGGCCCTTCATTTGGAAAGAAGACAGAGGAAGGAACTAATTAGGACTCAACTCAAGGCATAATCTGACACCCATTCCCCCAATCCAGCTCCGTACTTAGAACCCCAGAAATGTAGAAAGCCAAGACTGGAAGGAACCTTAGAATAGAGAATAGTAGAACACAGAATGTAGAATGTCAGAGCTGGGAAAGCCTAAAGAAATCATCCGAGTCTAACCTCATCATGTTACAGAGGAGGCAACTGAGGCTCCAGAAATAACCTGATCAAGGTTACATGGCTAGCTAGAAGCAGAACTTCAATAAAGATATTTGTCTCTTGACATGTGCTAGTGAACAAAGGTGCAGAAAATCATTCTTTTATGAATTTATGTTACTCAACCTCAAGGATACTACCTTATCAACTCTCTAACCTCCATACCACAGTGGCTCTGCCAAACTTTTTCATTCCTTCTCAAACCTCTCATGGCTCCCCATCTTCCATCCTCTCAGATGAGAAACTTGCCTTATATTTTACAGGGAAAAAAATGGAGGCCATTCACCATGAGTTCTTTCTTCTCCCCTCTTCCTCAGCTCAGATCACTCAGATGCTGTCCGCCACTATTTCCTCCTTCGTCCCTGCCTCATACAAAAATGTGGCTCCACTCCTTGCAAGGCAAATTACTCTCCCTACACAAGCAATCCCATTACATTTCATCTCCTGCAATAAATGGTCCTCTCTGTCATCCCCACTTTATCAGTTCTCTTCAATTTCTCTCTACTGGACCCCTCCCTACTACCTACAAACATGCCTATCTCTCCACTATCCTCAGAAAACAAAAACAAAAAACCAAAAAAAAAAGCAAACCCTCACTTGACCTCCATTCTCTCTGTTGGTCAATATCTCTTCTGCCCTTTATGGCTCAACTCCTTGAGAGAAGGCTGTCTGCAACGAGTGCCTCAACTTCCTCTCTCCTCTTACTGTCTTCTCAACAATCCAGTTTACAATCTCATTTTCAACCTCATCCAAGCAAAATTTTTCTCTCCAAAGTTACCAATAATCTATTAATTGTTGAATCTAACACCTTTTTCTCAACCCTCACTCCTTTTGATCTCTCTGCAACTTTGACACTGTTAATTGCCCATTTCTCCTTGTTCTCTTTTTTCTAGGTTTCCAGAACACCCATGTTGCCTGGTTCTCCTACCAATCTGACCAGTCCTCAGTCTCCTTTGCTAGATTCTCATCCACGTCATGCCCACTAACTTTGGGTCTCCTACAGGCTCTTCTCCTATACTGCTTCACTTAGTGATCTCATCAGTTCCCATGGATTTAATTACCATCTCCATGCTGATGGGTCTCAAATTCACACCTAAACTCCTTGCTGACCTCCAGTCTTTCAGACGTCTCTACCTGGATGTCCTGTAGACATCTTAAACTCAACATGTCCAAAAGTGAACTCGGTATCTTCCCTCCCAAATCCTCACCCCTTCTGATCTCTCTAATTACTGTTGAGAGTGAGGATCATCCTCCCAGTCCCCCAGCCTTGTGATATAGAAGTTCTTCCAGAGTCCTCACTATCTCTCTCACCCCATATCTAATCTGTTCCCAAGGCCTACAGATTTCAATTTTGCAACATTTCTCTAATATTCTCCCCTTCTCTCTTCTGATACTGCCACCACTCTGGGACAGGCATTCATCACCTCAAGTTTGGACTATTGCAATAGCTTGCTGATGGGTCTGTCCATCTCAAGTCTTTCCCCAATCCAACCCCATCCTCTATTCAGCCACCAAAGTGATTTTCCTTTTTGAAAACTTGGTTTTACCATGTCACCCCACCCAAACTCAACGAATTCCAATAGCTCCCCATATCCAGAATCAAATACCAAATTATCTGTTTGGCATTTAAAACCCTTCATAACCTAATTCCCCCTCCCCTTTCCAGTCCTTTCTTCCCAGCATGCATTCTGTGATCCAGTGAAACTGGCTTCATTGCTGTTTGATAAACAAGACACTCCATCTCTTGAGTCTGAGCATTTTCTCTAGCTGTCATCCATGCCTTGAAATGCTCTCTTTCCTGCTTCCTGGCATTCCTGGCATCCTTCAGTTCCCAAGTAAAATCCCACCTTCTACAGGAAGCCCTTCCCAACCCTTCTAAAAACTACATTCTTCCCTCTATTATTTCCTATTTATTTTGAATATGGCATTTTTTTTGGAGGGAGGGTACATATTTGCTTCTTGTTTCTCATGTTAGATCGTGAGCTCTTAGAAGGTAGTAACTGTTTTTTGCCTCTTTGTATCCCCTGCACTTAACACAGTGCCTGATACACAGTAGGAGATTAATAAATGCCTTATTGAGTGACTTGCCCAATAGTTTCTATTGCACCAAGTTGTTCAACTACATGTATGTGCTTCAGATTCTGGAAACACCACACACTGCCCTTTTCTCTCTCCATCCCCCAACTACCCATCCACACCAGAATCGAGGTAGGGCTCTGAAAGGTGGGGCTTAGGAAGGCTGGAGAACAGCCCTTCTAAGGTCAAGGGAACAGTGGAATCCCTCGTTTACAAACCTCAACTCTTGCGTAGCAAACAAGAGGTGAACTGGAGGGAAATATGGTAATCGGACTCTGTGGTTAGGACAGTGGTCCTAAGCCTAAGGCAGAGCGGTTTCTCCAAGCCCTCAAGGTGTCAAGGCCCCGGGTAGGGAGCTGTCCGGAGGGCTGGAAAGGAGGAGGCACTGGGCAGTAGTAGTTGTCCGGGTTTGGGGTGGGGACGTCTCTCTTGGTAAAAGTGAGGCTGGGAGGAGCCGTGGCGGGCAGGCAGGCCGGGAGGCAGGCAGGGAAAGGGTCCCAGAGGAGATCTGGATTTCTTCTCTTGCAACTCTTTTTGACTCGTTTCCTTAAGCTGCAGTCAGATATTTATTTAACCTTGCAGCTTAGCCGCCGGCGTGGGGGGGGTGGGGCGGGAAGAGAAGGAGGGGGAAGGGAAAGGAAAAGAGAGGAGCTGGGGAAAAACAGAAGGAAGTTAGGTTCCTCTCTTCACTTAAAACACGAATTGCACACGATAGAGGCGTGGGCAGGGGGACTTCCATTTATACCCATGGGTTCCTACTACTTTATTGTCCTACTTTATATTTGCTGTACATTGGAAGATGAATGAGATCAGCTTGGGGAGAAGAGATGGGATGGGAGGCAGATAGAAGGCAGGGAGGAAGGGGGACCAACGGAGACCACCAAGAATTCAGCTGTTATCCCTTAGCAACTATTCCCGGGATGGAACTTCCCTTGTCCGGTGCACTGCCAGGAAGTTCAATGGTCAGCGTACATAACTTGGAACTACTCATTGCTCTCTTGCACCGGTGCATAGGGAGGGTAAAGAGTTTCTCTCCCGCCCCTAGAAGGGAGTCTAGTAGAGTGGGAGAGGGGCGGGGGTGGGGAGTGGAACGGATGTCCCCTCCCGGGTGGCTCCTAGAGTCGGCAACTTCACTTCCCCCTACCCCCGCCCTACCCTGGGGCAGGTGAAGAGGCAAACAGGCTTTGCTCCAGGTGGTGGAGGAGGGAAAGGGGTGGGGGAAAGCCCAAGTAACAATAGCACTTTTATTTGGGTCTGTTTGGTATAGAGCTGGTGGGCGGGGGAGGAGGCGGGCTGGCCGACCGGAGTGGGGGGTGGTGGGAGGAGGGTGGTCATCGGCATCTGGCTGCACACCTGCTCCTGCTTAACCCTGCGTTTGCGGGGTGGGTGGTTGGTGGGGGGAGTAGTGGGAGGATACAAGGGGAATCTTGGCACTGAAACTAGGTTGTTGGTGATAGAATGACAAACGGAGTCTTAGACACTCTTTGATGGAAAGATCCTTGGACTGGGTCCTGCCAGGATCTGCTACTAATTCGCTGGATGACCCTGGGCTTCCCCTCTCTGTACCACTCAGGTTCCCGGTCTGCAAAATGAGCTCACACTAACGTTCTACATTCTGTGCTCCAAAGTTCCATGTTTCGACATTTCGTAGAATTATAGAATTTCGAAGGAGAAGGGATTCTAACGTCCCACACCCTCATTTTCCAGATGAACAAACTCGAGACAGGTGACTCACAAGTTCTAAGACCCTTTTCAGCTCTGATACTCTCTGTTCCAGGCCCTCTCACCGATTTATGAGGTCCCTTCGGATTCTGAAATTGTGTCTTCTGTATTTTGATGTTTCATGTTCGAAAGTCCCAACGTTCTGCGTACTATGTGATAATGTTCTGTTTTCTGTGTTCCAACATTCTATGTTCTAAAGACTTGCAGCATCTACAGTTTATGTATTGTTTTCTGACATCCTTCGTTCCTGAGGTCGCTTTAGACCCTCACATTCTGTGATTCTAAAGGACAAAAACCCGTGTCCCATCAACCTGATTGTTGAAAGCTTAAGCAGCTAATTAAGCCGCTTCTGGGGTTCCCTTGGCCAGTCTCCAGGATTGTCTGGGCGCCTTGGGCTCCCAGTAGGAATCTCTGCCCAGCTTAAATCTGCGAATCTGTCGTCCCTTTCACCTCTAAAAGCAATCTCCGGGGTAGGGGGACAGCATTGCGCTACTGTCCCCTAGGGCATGGGGACAAGGGGGAAGGGGAGAGGGAAGGGTAGAGTCCTGGGCTTTGAGCCCCAGCGCGGATTCCCCGACGCCCTCGGGCCGTTCCGGGAAGCCGGCCTTCCGGAGGCGGCGCGGCGTGGCTGGACCCAGTGCCAGATAGGTGGGGAGCCAGCCAGGGCCGGGCGGGGGAGAAGGGGGAAGCGGTGGGGAGGGAGTCAGGGAGAGGCCGGACTGGGCGTTCCCTCTCTACCAGCTAACAGCTTCCAGGCTGAGCTGGGGCCCAGTTACTGCAGGTGAGCCCAAGGGATGGGGGGGGGGTGGGGGGTAGGGGTTGGGGCGAAGAGACGCAGAATCTTGCTTTTAAAACGCCTTTCTTGCCCAGCGACTTGACCCATCTCGGGCCTGCTCCTCAGCCTCAGGCGGTTACTGGACCTTCTAGCTTTTCCACTGAATCCTCGCCCCTCCCCTGGGCAGGGGTGGGGATGAAGAATGAGTGGCGCCCAGAGCCCTGCTAAGGCCCCGCCGCTGCACCTGCCCAGGCCGGGCCCAGCTCTGGCGGCCGTCGGGGCCTGCAAGCACAATGAGGCTTGTTCGTGGGCGGAGGAGCTGCGCCAGCCCGCTGATCCCATAAAATATTATTTGTGTTTAAAAATTCCAGTAATTGACTATGCAGCCGCTTTTTCCGAGCCCTGTGCCAAAGGCAGTAAAATAGCGGCCCGAGCCCGGGTTATTTTCATCATGCAAATTCCCATTCCTGTAAACAGGGTTAAGCGTCCCCGGGAGGGGGCCAAGAGCTGGGACGCTGAGCTAGGAGCGAAGGGGAGGGGAAAATAGTGTGTTAGCAGTGGCCGGGAGACAAGCAGACCGTTCTGCTGGGCTGGATTTTCCTATTTAACCAGGGCTGAAATTACTCCCATAATAGTTCCCATTTCTGTAGCGCTTTAAAATTCACAAAACGCTATTTTCACGATAGCCTTGTGAGGAATGCGGAGGAAACAACCCACATTCATCTTACCAATGAAGAAAACTGAGGCTGAGTGTCCAGATGGCTAGTCCAGGCTCACTTAGGAATTACTGGAAAATAACCAAAGGATCACTTAAAGATTCGGGGTCTTGGAACTGTATTATTCTAAAATGCCTTTCAGGTTCGTTTCTAGTGTGAGTGAACCTATGGATGTATTCTGGCTGGACCCACACCCACACCCACACACCATCCCTATTCATCTCTTGCTTTTCTTCTGAGTAGACTTCCCCCAGCAGAAGTAGCAGAGAGGTGCTGAGCTCATTTTGGCAAACTATTTCCAGTTGGGCTTGTGATGGAAAAGGGAAAGGACCTCAGTTCATTGAGCTGGGGCATCACAAGTACTAAGCCTGGGCACTGGAATGCCTATAAAGTTTGTTCCATCATCCTTACCCCGACTCCTTATTATAGTCCATTCCTAATAGATTTCAGAGGCCCAGAGGGTAGGTCCGCAAGTCAGACAGTCTGGGGGATGTGGGAAATCCTGAGTAAAAAAAAGTTAATTCTCTGCCCTCCACCCAACAGTTGTCTCAAGTCAAAAATGGGAAACCTAGGCTAGTGAGACGGAGACACTTCTGAAATATGAGTTTACAGACAAAGCTGTGGCAGGCAGGACTCAGAATTTTTCAGCTGGAAGGGATGTTGGATGGGTCCACTTGCCTTGTTTTAATAACAGTTTACTTTAAAAATAATTGTAATAAAGCTTGTGAAGTTTTTCACATCTCATTTAATGGCCTTGTGGAATAGGTACTATTACTGAGTTCATTTACGGGAAAGAAATTGAGTCCATGAGAAGTAGTTTGACTTCCACACTTGCTTACAACTAGTAATACAAGGAGCCCGACTGAAACCCAGGCTCCCAATGATTTTACAACTATCCTGTGATAACTAAAAAGTTGTTAGGGGGCAGAGTAAAGGATTTTTAGGGACAGGAGAGAATTCCTCCCATTTCCCCACTGATAAAACTCCCTCAGGCTTCATGTCTATGCTGTGGGGTATGTAGGGTCTGGATTTGAAGCAAGACGATGGATAGCATGACCTTGACTTTGCCCATATGGTTTGGGGAGTCTTGGACTACTCTTTGGAGTAGGATCTCTGATTTCCATCTTGGTGCTGAGGAAAATAAAAGATGAGGTGAAGGTTCCATGTCTCTAAAGAGTTCTGATTGTGTTCTGTCATCTCAACTGATCACTGCCATAAGGCAATCCTTGTATTGTTCTGTCTTCTTTGAGATTCAGAGGTGTTTCAGATTTTCTTTCCTTCTCAAACTTCTCATTACATCCCTCCCCTCTTAACTATCACCACAGAACCACATCTCTTATTTTCTACCTTCTCTCCATCTCAAAATCCCTTGTCATTGTCATCTTCCATTTTCTGCATTACTGTAGTCTTGGAAGACGAGGTAACTTTTCACAAGGACATTCCCTCTAATTATACCCTTGATCCCATAGTTTCCCCTCTCCCCAGCAGATTACTTCCCTTCATTAATCATCCCTTCTCTTTAACCTTCATTCTCTCTGTATCTAGTGCTTTTTATTACCTACAAACATGCCCAAATCATCTAATTCTTTAAAAAAAAAAATCTCTTCATTTGAGGTTGCCATATCCTCATACTTTTGTCTTATATCTCATTCCTTTCACAGTCACACCTAGGAAAAACTGTCTACACTAATCACCTCCACTTTCTCTTTCACTCTCTTCTCAACCCTTTGCAATCTTGCATTCCCATCTCCTCACTCAACTGAAACTGCTCTCTCCAGTTATCTTAATCCACAAATCCAATGGCTTTATCTCCATCCTCGTCTTTGTTGACTTCTCTGAAATATCTAACACTTGAACACCCTCTCCTCCTGGATGATACCTTGTGTCCTCTCTGGTTTTTCATAATGATGTTCTCTTTGTTCTCTTTTTCCTGTTCAGTTAATCCTTCTCAGTTCCTTTGCTGGATCATCATTCATGTCCTATCCCTTGGATTCTTTTATACCTCACTGCTCTGACCTGGGCACCTCCTGTGTTCAGTTATCTCTATGAACATAACACACACACAAAAGTGCACACACATCTCACCCTAATCTCTATCCTGAGCTCCTTCCCTTATGCACAGTCACCTAGGAGACACTTCCAACAAGAAGGCATCTTGTAGGCATCTCTAACTCAACAAAGCCAAAAGAAAACATTCTCCTATAAACCCACCCCCTTCTTGCTAACTTCCTTAAATCGTTTCAATGCATAACTATCCTTCTAATCATTTAGGATGGTAAACTTTTTCTTCCTTTCTTTTCTGACTTTTCCTCCCCTCCATGTGGCTAGGTGGATAGGGCTCTGAATCTGGAGTCAGAAAGATTAGAGTTCAAATCTTGTCTCAGATACCCGCTAGCCATATCACCCTACATACATCATTTAACCTCAGTTTCCTCATATGTAAAGTGAAATGACCGGACTAAATGGCTTCTAAGGTTCCTTCTGGCTCTAGAGCTCTGGGTCCATTTTTTTCCTTATATCTTCATATATATATAGATATAGATATGTATATATCTTTATATACATATATAGATATAGATATAGACACACACACACATACATACATTTCTCTCGATAGCATGCAAACTCCTTGAGGATCCCTAATGCCAAGCACACAGTAGACACTTAATAAATGCCTGTTGATGAATTGATCGGGAATGGAGGTCCAGTGTCTTTGAATCGGAGGTGTCCCAGGCTCATTTCTCCTACTCTCACCCAGTAGTGTGCCTCACTATACCCTCTTTTTTGTTTGTTTTCCAACAGACTTCTGTACCCCAGACAAGCAAACTTGTCCATCCACCATTTTGTTATTCACCTGAACCCAGGGTGGTATGATGGAAAGGGCACTAGGAGTCAGAAGGCCTAGGTTCAAGTCTTGGCTCCATTAGTGAATAAGCTGTGTGATCATAGGCAAGTCATGTAACTGAATAAAGAATGCTTTCCCCAAAAAATAAAAAATAAATTGAAAACAAACAAACAAAGAATACTTTCACTCCCACCAAG
Organism: Bettongia penicillata ogilbyi; assembly: GCA_023548195.1. Classification (NCBI taxonomy): domain Eukaryota; kingdom Metazoa; phylum Chordata; class Mammalia; order Diprotodontia; family Potoroidae; genus Bettongia; species Bettongia penicillata. The sequence goes on from JAJHZJ010000089.1 coordinate 1,640,045, forward strand.
TACTGTGTGAAATAATATGTCACATTATGGAGGCTTCTTCCTACCTGAGATGTCTTTCCTCCTCCTCTCCTTGAATCCATAATCCTTGTTTTCAAAACCCAACCCAAAATATATTAGAGCCTATGGGAATTTTCTTTGTCTTTTTTTAATTTCCCTTTTTATTAAGAACATAAATACTAACAAACATAAACATTTATTTACATATACAAAGAAGATCAGGATGTAGGATTGCATATAAAGCTGTGAGCTTTTGTAATATACAGTTTGAAGCTTTTTAGAGGCAAATATTAAATCTAACATGCTAGCCTGTGGTAATTTTCAGAGCTGAATGAGACAACATTGTAGAAGTAGATTATGTTTTGAGAATAAACCGTAGGAAGCATCTAATTCCAACACCCTCGTTTTGCAATTTAAAAACAAAAACAAAAAAAAATTAAAGACCAGAAATGTTTTGGGACTTGCCCAAGATCACATGGCCACTAGGAAGAAAAAATGGATTTGAACCCAGGTCCTCAGTTTCCCAAATCCAGTGCTTTTTCCACTATACCATGATCACTAGAAAAAGGTGCTCAGAGGAGCTCAGGGCACCCTCATGAAGGCCTGATGAGCTCCCCAGAGTAGGTAAAGTAAGTTCCCATCATGCCATGGAATAAAGAATTCAGAGGAAGCCATGGCTGCTCCCTTCCTACATTCTCAAAACCTGAAAATTACAGAAAGTAAAAAACTATCAAGACAAATGATGCACACAGGAGAATTCTTCCCCCCACCCCCTCCCTGCTTCACACACGGGCGAATGCACATGCATGAATTTCAGTGAAACAGACAGTAATGGGGTCTTCAAGGCTGTCAGCCCCACTCCTGGATTTCATGAGTTCATTTTAGAGGTAGCATACTTCTAACAAATACCAATGTAGTCAACTACCAGTGTGGAATAATGGAATTTATTTTACCTCTCTCTGGGCCTCTGTGTCTTTATCTGTAAAACAAGAAAGTTGAACTAGGTTGCCTCCAACTCCAAATCTATGATTATATGTATTCTTTATTATCCATACAAATGCAGTGAAATTAGAGGCATCCACAATCTAAGAAAGCTCTGTTTAGTAAGTATTTATTAAATATGTACTACATATAAGGGGAAGTGCTAGAGATATAAAAGGGAGAAATGACTCCTGCCCTCAAAGAGCTTATATTCAAATCTCATAATTGGTTTGAAGATCCATCTTGGTATTTGCGGGCAATAAAGATGAGATTGAGCCACATGGTTTCTCTCCTCTCCTCTCCCCTCCCCTCCCCTCCCCTCCCCTCCCCTCTCCTCTCCTCTCCTCTTCCTTTTCCTCTCCTCTCTCTCTCTCTCTCTCTCTCTCTCCCTGCAATGGGAGTTAAGTGCCCAGAGGACACACAGGTAGTAAGTGTCTGGGACTGGATTTGAACAAAGGTCCTCTTGACTCCAGTTACTGCTCTATTCACTGCACCATCTATTTGCCCCCATCATCATCTTTTATCTTATCTTCATCTTACATCACAATACATCTTACAGCATTCCATTATATTTGTGTACCACAATTTGTTTATCCATTTTCCATTTGATGGGCATTTGTTTTGTTTCCACTGCTTTGCTCTGACAAAAGGTGCAGCTATGAAATATTTTGGTATATATGAGACCCTTTAGTCTTTGACTTCTTAAGGAGTACATATGTCTAGCACTGGCAGGGACTGATTTTCATTTTGTCTTTGTATACCCCAACACGAAGCACAGAGTTTTGCACAAAGTATACACATGTAGCTTTGCACCTAATAAATATTTCTTTGTTGGGTTGGATTGGATTGGGTTAAATTGGTGGGGTTGGATGTGATTGGGTATATGGTTTAGAACCCCCTGGACTTACTGTGTGATCTTGAGTAAGTTATTTCACCTCTCCTAGCTTCAGTGGTCCTCCTTGTCTGCTTTGCAGGGATAACAATCATTGCATTGCCTACCTCACAGGGCTGTTGTGAGGCAATCATTTTGCAAACCATAAAGATGATCTCTCAGAAAGACACACACAAATACTATCTGAATTCAAGGGGGTGGGAAGAACCTTTCTGGCTGGGGGTATCCAGAAAGGTTTCATGGGGGTAGGATGATCTAAGCCCTTGAAAGAACTTCTCACAAAGAGAGAGAGAGAAGAAAGGCAATGACAGCATGAATAGAAACACTGAGCCAGAAAAGAACAAAGTCAATCCATTGGGTGAGTACATTAGTTCCATGAAACAGAATAAAGAGAACCGATCAAGAAGCAGTGGGGATGGATGGTGGGTTCAAGGGGAAGGGGAAGATGCTAGAAAGAGGGAGAGTTTGGGACCAATCAAGAGTATTCCTTTCCTCCTTTCCAGGGTTCAAAATCAATCAATCAAGAAGCATTTATTAAACTCCTGTTATGTGCTAAGCACTAGAGATAAAAATAGAAATGGTGAGATAGTCTGATGGAACTTATTTTTTAACAAGAACATATATATGTAGAATAAATATAAAAAATAAATAAATACAAGTTTTATAAAACAAGATAATTATAGAGGGAGGATACTAGCAGTTGCGGGGGAATCCAGAAAGACTTCATGTAAAACTAAGTTCTTAATCTAAGGTCTATGAACAATCTCTCCACAACCAGCCTCAGATGTCAGGGGGCCCCTAAACTTTGAATGAAAAAATTGCATCTTTATTTCAATGTTATTCCTTTGTAATCTATGTATTTTATTTTATGCACTTAAAACCATGAGAAGGATATTACAGGAGCTTCACTAGCCTGTCAAAGGGGTTCATGACACAAAAAAGCTTAAGAATCCCTGATGTATTGATGTCCTTGATGTCATACCTGATGTCTTTGAGATGAATTTTGAAGGGAGAGAGGAGAGAAATTCTATGGAGAAGCCTGTACAAAGCACAGAAGTGGGAGATGAAGTAGAGTAGCTCAAGCAACCCTCCCATTTAGCCCTACTCTCCACTTCCAGTCTTCTAACCATTAGCAATCATATCCCAGCTGAATCTCTCTCTTAAGAGAAAATGAGTGGGGACCATGGTAGGCAACAGCCTGCTCTTGACTATGGGCTACTACTGGAGGAAGATGTCCGACTAGTCCGGAAAAGCTCAAGGTATGTATGGCAGCTCAAGGTATGTATGGACAGCTCATTCTCCAACTAACTCCCTTTCTTTCTGTCTGTTTCTACTAGTAGGGAGAATTTCCTCACTGCTTCAATATGGAAAATCCATGTAAAATTTTTTGACCCTCCCTTCATACCAGAGAAGGAGTCTGAATTTTTTTCTTTTTTTAATGGGACGTTTATAGTACCTTATTGTAAAATTTGGGTTAATATTATATAATACTTTACATATATTTATGCATTAATGAGTTTCTAAACTTTTTTCTGTGTCATCTGCTGGCCTTCTTGAATCATCTACAGCTTCCACAAAACTCCCCAAAAATTCTCATTTAATTTCTTATTTTGACTTGTGATATGTCAAAACCATAATATATAGGAACCGCAATAGGGAAAGTCACTATGTAGAAGGGATAGCTACTAATAAAATCACAAATCCAGTCTTTATCATTATCCAATCTTTTTCTTACTTCTCTCCCTCTGTCTCCATGCAAATCTCACCTTTCTTCCTCCCTGCTCCCCCATTTCATATTTCATAGGAGGGGATGGATACTTGAAGATTTGCAACAAGAGCTCACAGAACTGGGCATCCCCTTAGATAATCCACGAGGATTGGATCCAAGTAGGAAATCACATGATGTTGACTCTTTTCTACCATCCATCTTTGCTCCCTGTTTTTGTGGATGTGGCTTGAGATCAAAGTCAGTGCTGCACTCCCACCCCCCTTCAGGCACCTCCCGACCCACCACCCCAAAACTCCCACAGTCAACACCTACGGAGGAGCCAGCACCAACCCTGGCCCAACCACCAGCTAGGCCTGCAACTCGATTGGGTTTTTACACAACATCCCAGACTGGATCCCAAGCTCCTTCTTCTGGTAGGAGATCTCAAACTCCGAGCAACTCTCCACCTATACGACAACTAGTCCCACTGCCTGTTTGGCCTCAACCCTTTCGTTTCACCATCCCTAAGACCAAGCCTCAAAGGGTTCACCACCCTCCTCTTGAATGTCTAAGTCTTAGGTTCCCAAGATGGAAAGAGAAAAAACAGTCCTCTTTGCCTTCTCCTCCTCCTAGCTCTACTCCTCTTAAAATAAAGTATAGTATTTGATTCAACATGTTTTAGCTTTCTTTTGTGTCTAAGAAGAACATGGCTGAATGCATCATATATGGAAATGGTGACAATAACACTTTGCGTGTGTTTAACATTTGCTTATTACAAACATTATATTATTTGGTTCATCCATATATTTCATATGGCTTACATTTAAAGTGATTTGCAAGAGTGATTTTCAAATGATGACAACACTGAAGCATTGAGAGAAACTGTAACTTTGGGGGTGGAGCCAAGATGACGGAGTAGAAAGACACACATATGCAGAGTCTCCCCCCACAGCCCATAAAATACCTGTAGAGAAGGACTCTCAATAAATTTTGGAGCAGCAGAAGTGGAGAACAACAGAGTGGAGGAGATTTCCAGGCCAGGGTGACCTGAAAGGCCCACGGGAAACATGGGTTGCACCAGACATGGAGCAGAGCACAGAGCCCAGCCCAGGCTTGACCACAGTGCACAGCTCGTGAAGAGCCCTTGGGGGTGGAATCTCCAGTCCACAAATCCCTAGTCCCAGGAGCAACGGTTCCCAGATCCCTCAACCCACAGGTGCCAAAGGTCAGTGACGGGGTTTATTCAGCTGGCCAGGAAGGGAGAAGGGCCTTCCATAGCTCCGGCCTTAGGCAGCCTCCACAGAGGCCACATAGGCAGGTCGCCACATAGGCAGGTCGCCACATAGGCAGGTGGCCACATTGGCAGGTGGCCACATTGGCAGGCTCAACAGCTGGACCGTTATTAGAGTGTCAAAACCCCTGGGGGCATCAAAGAGCAGAGCCTTGCCTCAGCCCTGTGTGGAGGCCCTAGGGGAGTTGATCTTTGTCTCACACTGAATGGTGGCCCTGCCTATCCAGCTTATCTGAAAATCAGCCCCCAGTGCTGACTTGGAGGAACTGGGGGCCAGGTGGCTGTAGAGAGGAACCTCTGCTAAGATTCTGGGCACAAAAATCCCTCTCTGCGTCCAGACCAGTACACGCTTGATGGGGCCACCTTGGAGGAACTGAGATCTTACAGATTCCCAGAGTATACCCTATTCTTGACAAAGGACCCAAAAGTCAAGAAACGGGTTGGGAAAAATGCCCAAAAAAGGGGAAAAAAATAAGACTATAGAAGGTTACTTTCTTGGTGAACAGATATCTTCTCCCATCCTTTCAGATGAGAAGAACAATGCTTACAATCTGAAAAGACATAAAAGACAAGGTTTCTATATCCCAAACATCCAAAATAAATATTCAATGGACTCAGGCCATGGAAGAGCTCAAAAAGGATTTTGACAATCAAGTAAGAGAAGTGGAGGAAAAATTAGGAAGAGAAATGAGAGAGATGCAAGAAAAGCATGAAAAGCAGGTCAACACCTTGATAAAGGAGACTCAAAAAAATGCTGAAGAAAATAACACCTTGAAAAATAGGCTAATTCAATTGGCAAAAGAGGTTCAAAAAGCCAATGAGAAGAAGAATGCTTTAAAAAACAAAATTAGCCAAATGGAGAAGGAGATTCAAAAGCTCACTGAAGAAAAGAGTTAAAAATTAGAATGGAACACATGGAGGCCAAAGACTTTATGAGAAACCAAGAAATCGCAACACAAAACCAAAAGAATGAAAAAAATGGAAGATAATGTGAAATATCTCATTGGAAAAACAACTGACCTGGAAAATAGATCCAGGAGAGACAATTTAAAAATTATGGGACTACCTGAAAGCCTTGATCAAAAAAAGAGCCTAGACATCATCTTTTATGAAATTATCAAGGAAAATTGCCCTGATAGTCTAGAACCAGGGGGCAAAATAAATATTGAAAGAATCCACCAATCACCTCCTGAAAGAGATCCAAAAAAAGAGAAACTCCAAGGAACATTGTGGCCAAATTCCAGAGTTCCATGGTCAAGGAGAAAATATTGCAAGCAGTTAGAAAGAAACAATTCAAGTATTGTGGAAATACAATCAGGATAACACAAGATCTAGTGGCTTCTGCATTAAGGGATTGAAGGGTGTGGAATATGATATTCCAGAAGTCAAAGGAACTAGGACTAAAACCAGGAATCACCTACCCAGTAAAAATGAGTATAATACTTCAGGGGAAAAAAATGGTCTTTCAATGAAATAGAGGACTTTCAAGCATTCTTGATGAAAAGACCAGAGCTGAAAAGAAAATTTGACTCTCAAACACAAGAATCAAGAGAAGCATGAAAAGGTAAACAGCAAAGAGAAGTCATAAGGGACTTACTAAAGTTGAACTGTTTACATTCCTACATGGAAAGACAATATTTTTGTAACTCTTGAAAATTTTTTTGGTGGTTGGTGGGATTACACACACACACACACACACACACACACACACAGAGCACAAGGTGAATTGAATAGGATGGGATCATATCTTAAAATAATGAAATTAAGCAGTGAGAGAAATACATTGGGAGCAGACAGGGAGAAATGGAATGGGACAAATTATCTCTCATAAAAGAGGCAAGTAAAAGACTTTTCAATGGAGGGAAAAAGAGGAGAGGTGAGAGAAAAAACATGACTCTCATCACATGTAATTAAAGGAAGGAATAAAATGCATACTCATTTTGGTATGAAATCCTATCTTACAATACAGGATAGTGGGGGAGAAGGGGATAAGCAGGGTGGGGGGGATAATGGAAGGGAGGACAGTGGGAGGAGGGAGCAATTTTGGGGAGGGACAGGATCAAAAGAGAGAATAGAAGCAATGGGAGGCAGGATAGGATGGAGAGAAATATAGTTAGCCTTACACAACACAATTATAATGGAAGTCATTTGCAAAACTACACAGATATGGCCTATTTTGAATTGCTTGCCTTCCCAAAGGGAATGGGTGGGGAGGGAGGAAGAGAAGCTGGAACTCAAAGTTTTAGGAATAACTTGAGTATTGTGCTTGCAACTAGGAAATAAGAAATACAGGAAATGGGGCATAGAAATTTATCTTGCCCTTCAGGACAAAAGAGAAGATGGGGATAAGGGGAAAGGAGGGATGTTAAAAGGGAGGACAGATTGGTGATAGGGGTAATTAGAATGCTCAGCGTTTTGGGGTGGGGGAGGTGGGAGAAATGGGGAAAAACTTTGGAACCCAAAATTTTGTGGAAATGAATGTTGAAAACTTAAATAAATAAATTTTAAAAAAAAAAGAAACTCTAACTTTGCCAAGGTCACACAGCTTAGGATCCCAGGACTTCAGGCTGGGTGTCAAATCCCTTCATTTCACATATGTAGAAACTAAGCAAATAGTCCTCTTCCCTCTTTGATGAGGGAAAGGTTGGGCTGGAGGAGTGGGAAAGGGCTTGAGCTAAAGAAAAAGGAATTGTGAAGGAAGTTTAGAGGGTTTGGGAATTGCAAAGAAGACTGGAGATTGAATTTAGTAAAGAAACTATGGGAGGGCTTGAGGAAAAATTGAAGGAAGGGGTGGAGTACTCATTCTCAAAGCTGAAAGTATAGGATCTAGCATTGAAGGACCATAGATAAAGAATCCTACATTGATAGGTGGAAAAGAGCAAAATGGTTGTCTATCCAACTTCCTTCATTTTTCAGAGAAAAGAAATTCAAAAAGAGTAACTCAAGCAGAAGGACCAGAGGAAAATGGGAAGACAGAAGCAGAGCTGAAGGTGAAGGAAAAGGAGAAAAGAGAAGGGAATCAGTAAGATAAGGTATGTAAAATATGAGTGATAAGGAACCTAGAACCTCAATCCTAGCTGTTTGAAGGGCAACTAGAATTTGCAGTGACCTGAATAAAGTATGCAAATTTAATATTTCTGGCAAACCAAATGGCTTATCTTTACTTAAAGTTTAGACTGGTCTCCCTCCTAGAAGAGAAGGTAAAGAAAGGGGTTGAGGAATACCTTTCCATTTTAGATTATCAGGGAGAATAAAGAATTCTTTTAAAGAAAGTATGGGGAGGGGAGAGGACAAGCAGAGAATAGAGAGAGAAGGGGAGGGGGAGAAAAGAAGAAAAAGAACAAGAACAAGAAGGAGGAGGAAGAAGAAGGAGAAGAGAGAAAGAGACAGAAAGAGAGAGAGAAGGACAGACAGGGGAAAGGATGGACAGAGAAATAGAAAGAGAGGAAAGAAGGAAAGCAAGTGAGAGATGGAGAAAAGGAGAAAGAGGCAGAGAAAAGAGAGGCGAGAGAGACAAGGAGAGACAGACAGAGAAGAGAGACAAAGAGAAAATAAACAGAAACATAGGGAAAAAGAAGAAGGAGAGAGAAAGAGAGAGGATTCCCCAAAAAAAGGATCTGAAAGTCAAAAGAGATCATCCAGCTTGCATTGGGAAATTAGAGAGTGGAAGAATATTGTGTTTGTCCTTTGTTTTCGAAGAAATGATGACATGACTTGCACTTGACTTTGTTTTGAGTGAGGGAGGGCTGTGCGAGGTCATCAGCCTCACTTTCTCCTCCTGAGTCATCTAGATCCAGTGATCAGATATTCATCAGGATGACTGGAGATGGCACTGGATGCAATGGAAGACCTTGGTGTTTTTAGGGTAAGGTCTTTAGAGGGAGGTAACAACCTCCCTCCCTAAGTAACTCACTGCCCATTCAGTGAATAGCTTCTTTAAGAAGTAGTCAAGGAATGTTCCCTTTAATGAGCAAAAGAAAAAAAATAACTAAATGAAGCTGGAAGGAAAAGGGAGAGAAATAGTTACTATCGATAATCACTGTAAGCTGGGAGGGTCCAGAGAACGGTCATTAAGTGGAGCTTGGGCAGGGACAAATTGTTCAATCTCTGGGCTTCAGAGTGCACTGGATTTAAAATTTGCGGAGAGAGAGAGAGAGAGAGAGAGAGAGAGAGAGAGAGAGAGAGAGGAGAGAGAGAGAGAGAGACAGAGGACAGAGACAGAGAGAGAGAAGAGAGACAGAGACAGAGACAAGAGACAGAGAGAGAGAGAGAGGAGAAGAGAGAAGAGGAGAGAGAGAGAGAAAGAGAGAGAGAGAGAGAGAGAGAGAGAGAGAGAGAGAGAGAGGAGAGAGAGAGAGAGAGAGAGAGAAAGACATCTAGCCAGTTAATCCCCAAATTAACTGGGCAGCCTCTGGCCATTCTGGTCTACTCATAGGTTGTGTTCATCCTTTGTTTTCAAAGAAGACCATGACATCAGAGAAATGATGACATGTCTTGGAAGAATATGGCACAGAGGAGAAGGAAAGAATGAGGACCATTGAAATTGAACTACTGAAGCTAAGCAGCAGATCTAAGGCTCTTCCTGAAAAGGATAGAGCTAGACCCCATGAGGAAGAAGTAGCTGCTTCCACTTCAGTCCGTGGATGCTATGACTTCAGTCAGTGATGCTGTGGCTGTGACTTTCGCAGCAATGTCAGATAAAAGATCATTCAGTTCGAGTCAGGAGAAGATGGAGTAAACAGCAGTAATTGGTATCCCTACTGATAGGTATGCCAATATAGTTATTTGTTGATCTGGTAAGAACAGCTGACTGCTCTTTCAAGGACATATATCCAAAATATGACAGAGAATATCCTAGGACTCCATGGCAGATGCCTACTACCTACTCCCAGTGATTTGCGATTACAAATAATATTGCCAGAAAGAATCTAGAAAGTATTGCTAAAGATTATAAAGTTTTATGCAAAAAACCCTGAAAATCTTAAGGATGTAGTGTTTTTATCATTTCTACCAGTCAAAGGCAAAAATTTTAGAGAAAGGCAGGTTGGAAGTGTGAACAGCTAGTTAAAATGATGTTGTCCAAGGATGGAACACAATTTATGATATAGGACTGACAAACCCTAATTTAGGACTGAGTGCACTTAATAAGGACTGGTAAGAGTCCATCTGTCTGACTACATGTCTTACAAGTCTAATCAAAAGGGATTTAATCTGAAAAGGAAGAGAGGAGAAAACCCCATTGCACTTTATACCATGGGGAGTAACTATATAATTCATAGATAAAGCCATAAAGATACCCAGAAACTCAGAGAAGAAAAAATCCAAGAAAAATACCAGTAATAAAACCCAAGACCTCAGATTTTTATTGCTGTCCAGTCATTTTTCACTTGTGTCTAAGGCTTCATGACCCCATTTTTGGGTTTTCTTGGTGGTTTGCCATTTCCTTCAGTTCATTTTATAGATGAGGAAACTGAGGCAAACAGGGTGAAGTGAATTGCCCAGGGTCACACAGCTAATAAGTATCTCAGGCTGATCTGAACTCAGGAAGATGAGTCTTCCTGATTCCATGCCTGGCACTCTATCCACTGAGCCACTTAGCTGCCCTTGAATTCAAATATCTATACACAAATGTATAAACTATATATAATAAGCAAGTAATTACAGCTCTTAGTGCAGGAAGGCAAATTTTACCTCATAAGTATCAGTATCACTGAGACACAAGAATGTGGTTGTGAAAGATTATACCACCTTCAGAAAGAATAAGATAGATAAAGAGGATGTGATGTGGGGAGAACAGGAACGGTAGTACTATATATTAAAAAGATATAGACATATGAAAAAATGCAGGAACCAATGAAGGGAAATATCATGGAATGCACTTGTGTGAAAATCACTGGAGACACAAAGAGAAATCATATTGTCATCAGAATAAACTACAGACCACATGGACAGAAGAGGGATATAGATAAGGAATTCAGGAAATAAATCACAAGCCTGGCGTAGAGACATGGAAGTCGTAAGAGGGGATTCCAATTGCAGAAGCATCTGCTTTCCATCAAGCACAACTGCTAATAATTCTTGAATTATCTTAATAATAATTTATCCTTCAAAAGATGCAAATGAAGGAAGGGGAAATTCTATTCCAGATATGATTTTTCCTCAAAAGGAAGGACTTATGTCCAGGGAGGAAATTATGAAAGCCTTGGGAGGGAGTGATCACTTCATCTTAGAATTACTGATAGAGAAGGAGAGGAAAGTCAGATATGGCCTGACATGCCCTCCAGATTTGTAGGGGCTAGATTTCAAAGGGTTCAAAAAAAAAAAAAAGATTAGTAGGTTCTCAAAAGGGATAAAAATTTCTCATGAACACAACTCTAAAAACATGAAAAGAAACCATTCTGATGATGAAAAGAAAGGAGAGTTGTCTTAAGAGAACAATGTGGATGTACAAGGAACTCATGAAACCACTGAAATGTTGGATATATATGGAAGACAGAAGAAAGGATAAGTAATAGTAAATGAATGCAAAAATATGCCATGACCCTATGAGAAGAGCATGAGGTGTGCTAAAGCTTAAAGGGAGCTAAGCCTGAGGGGGAAATTTAAGCATGATAACAATGACCAGAAGTATTAGAAGATGTAATGCTAAACCAGTCAGTGATCATTAAAAGAGTCCAGAGAGAAGGACTGCAGAGCTAGCAAAAGGCAAATGATGACCAGAAAAGCGGGGTAAGAAGGGAACACTTATCGAGTGCCTACTATGTGTCAGGCACTACATGGGCACTACATTATAATGGAGTAAAGAGGAGTAGTAAGTTGGGAGCAAGGCCCAGGGACTTGTGGATAGACAGAGTCTCCACCCAAAGGAGTCTACTGACAACAGTTGCTTCTCATAGGATGAAAATTTAATTGCAAATAAGATGAAATTTAATTATAGCAACGTGTTCTGTTGAAAGAAGTCCTGGGTTCAAATCCCTTTTCTGACACTAGCTGCATGACCATGAACAAGTTATTTAACCCCTCTCAGCTGGTTTCCCCATCTATAAAATGGGAGTAACAAAATTTCTGGTACCTACATCACAGAATTGTCTTTATTTGTTGTTCCGTCATTTCAGACTCTTCATGATCCTTAAATAAATAAAACCCTAAATAAGACCCTAAAAAGAGTTTTCTTGGCAAAGATACTGGTATTTAAAAACGTTACTAGAGGAAAGAAGAAAAAACCTTTTTATTATATATTTAATAATATACTTACATATAACTATTATATATTTAAAAGGAATAGTAAGTGGTACATAATATATATGTATAGACTCTTCTGTTTGTTTGAGGTTTTTTTACTCCCTTTATAATCTCAACCCCCAAACTATCTTTATAGCCTCATTCTATGTAATTCTTTCCACATTCTCCAGTCCACTAAAAACTGCCCTCCTTCTTGTCCTTTACATGTGGCAAACAGCATTGCATTGCTATCTTGAACCTTTGTACTGGATGCCCCTCATACCTGGAACATATTCTTTCCTCACCTTTCTCATAGAGGCCTTCTCTTCCTCTGGCACATAGCTAAAGCCGATTCGTCTGGGCTCCAATAATATAGGCGGACCCCTCAGCATCCTATTTGTAGTAAACTGGGGGCAGGACCTCTCCCGATCCCCCCAACTTCTAATGCCATCCCTTTCTGTCTACTCATATTAATTCTTCATATGTTCATTTACATACATATTGTCTCCTCCAATAGAATGAAAGCTCCTTGAAAGCGGGAGTTGTTTTATTTGATGCATTTGTTTCTCCAGAGACAAAGTACAGGGGCTTGAAAAAGGGTAGGTACGTAACAAATTTGGAGAGGGAAGGGAACAGGGAATGAAGGAAACATTTTGACAGTTATCCAAAATCAGGTGTCAAAGAAGTTCTTTCCTTCCTTTCTTTTTTCCTACCTATCTTCCTTCCTTCCCTCCTCTCCTTCTTTCCTTCCCTCCTTCTTTTCCTCCATCTTTCCTTCCTCCTTCCTTCCTTCCCTTCTTAGCTCCTTTCTGCTTCCTTCCTTTCTTTTTTCTTCCTTTTTTTCCTTGCTCTGTCTTCCACCTTCCCTCCCTCCCCAGAAGTAAAGCTTTGACCTTGTCCATTTCTGACTTGAGTGGTTGGTCCATTTTTAGTGAGTATAGTGGTACCTTCCTGCTAGGGGCGCACCATTTTGGTGCCAGATATAGTGAAGACACCTGGGTCAACATAGCCCACTGCAGCTGGAAGCTCAGGAACTCAAGAGAATCTGTCACGTCAGCCTCCTCAGTAGCTGGGATTACAAGCAGGCAAAGATAGGACAATGGATGAAAGTTATAAGAAAGATTTGGGGTCAGTTTTTAAAGGAAGAACTTCCTAAAAATTAGAGCTGTCCAAATGTTGAATGGGCTACTTTTGATAATTGATTAGTGCAGTTGCCATCCCTAGAGGTCTTCAAGCAGAAGAAAGATAAACACTTCTAGAGGATGTGTAGAAGGAATTCCTTCTTTGAACGGGAACTAAACTTCTATGGTTCTGTGACTCTGAATCATATCTTGTAAGGGTCATCCTCAGTGGTTTTGTGAGTCACTTGTCCCTCCCAATTCTTGGAGGATGGAACCTTCTTTCCTCTTTATCTCCCAAGAGTAGGAGTAAGTTCTGGGTTCTACTCATATGAGACATTCTATACATGGCTTCTTAGTGAAAGGGGAGAGAAGAAAGGAGGCAATATCTAACTAGAAAAGATCCAATAGAGTCCAACTGAGTCCAAGGTGAAAAGAAATCAGATCAAAGACAGGGAATGTTTTCTTTACCTCCTAGCATATAACAGCACCGACCACCCTAAAGAGAAGATAGGAGAGGGTGTGGTGATCTCTCCTGTGAAATGGTACCCTGTATAGAGTATGGACCCTTAATAATTGTTAAAACTGAACTGAATAAGTTAAAAGAAGTTTTGTTTGTTTTCATTTTGTTTTGCTTTGCTTTTTCAGGGAGGAGACAAGCAGAGAGGTCTGGGGTCTGTTTGCAATGCTAACTTTATACTTCTTACTTTTTTTCTCTTGCCTCAGCCCACCCACCTCCCAGTTACCAGTGGGTGGCAGAGGGCTCAATAGAGCAGGTATCTCTAAGAGCTCTTTCCCTTGGCTTTCCTGTCAATTCCTCCTTCCATTTTCCTCCTCCTGATTGGACACTGAACTCCAACCATTCCTACCACTAAGATGAGGAATTCAGGGACTGTTGAACCATTAAGATCCTCTACCACATTCCCCTCTTCCTAACAGTCATGAGCCAAGCTCTTCATCCCTCTCCTCTTTTCCCCCTGCTCTGATACAGATACTGCCACTCACCACTTTGACTAGTGGTGAGTCATCAATTACAGCCCTTTTGGTAAGATCGAAGGCCACCAGGTCTTACCTTCTGCCTTGGTTTTTGGCACCATCCAGACCCCTAGGCTATTGTCATCTGAACTGCTGGAGTAACCAAAGGATTCCTGGGCCTTGAAATTCACCCTGAAGCCTCTGAATTCTCCAACATGTGTTGTCTAAAGACTGTATCTCTTACTTCTTTATATCCTACAAGGTCTAAAGCAGTGTTCAGTGCTTTATAAATTTATTTTGATTTTAACTTTCCTCCCATCCATACAGACTCACCTCCATCCCACTCTTACCTAGCATCTCCATGAAAGATGTTATCATGGTTTGTGTCACCTTGGGCAAGTCATTTGACTTTAGTTAGCATTAATTTCCTCATCTGTAATACAGGAAGTAGTAGAAATAATCAGGAGTCAGGAAGTGAAAATGAAACTGTGAGCTCCTTAAGAGCAGGAACAACTCCGATTTTCTACCTATATTCCCAATGCTGGGCATTTACACAGTAAGTGCTGAATTTCATTCTTTTTTTTTCTTCTTACAGAGATTTCCTCTCCCCGGCCCCTTTTTCAGACCATTCCTCCTAGATTTCTTTCTTTCTCTTACTAATTTATGTCTTATGTTATCATCTGTCTATTTTTTGTCTCTTTACATTTCTCTGTTCCAAGCAAGAATATTTTTTGTAAAGCACTTAGCACAGTGCCTGGCACATAACAGACCCTTAATAAATGTTTATTCCCTGTTCCCTTCCCTCATTTTTTATTTTCCTTTTCTTTTGTGTCACAGTTTCTTAGTTTCTCCCTCTTGGTCTCCCTATCTTAGAAGTCTTGGATTAGAGTAGAAGGAGACATATATTTCTCCTTAGAGACTCTCCTCACATCAGTGGTATTGAAGACATGGAATGCCCCTTGCCATTTGCCCCAGAACAGGTTCCAGGGACCATCTATTAGTTTAGCTCCTAAAGAATCAGTCGGTATGGGCAAGGGGGAGGGAGGGAGAGGGGAAAGGGTGAAACAACCAAATGGAGAAGACCTGTGAGGCCCTGCTCATTCTTATCAGCACTAATTTACTATTGCTCAGGTAGCAGGAAGCTGGAACTGAATGCCCCACACTTTTCTGGCATGGTTCCTCCTCCATGGAGGTAGAGTTGAGGAGTAAGGTAAAGAATCCAGAGTTGAGATGGGAAAAGGAATCTGGAGAAAGGTCAAGGCAGCTTCTACCCCACTCTTGGCTCCCTTACCTGTTTCCAAATCCCACTCATCCTTGCAGGCTTGGTTTGAATGAATGATTGGTTCTTCTCTGAAGCAGTCCCTGACCACCTCCACCCTCTCTCCTTGAAACTCCCACATCAGAGTAGTCTGTACTATTCACTCAGCACTGATCAGATACTGCTTAAAGGGAAGTAAATGTATATATACATACCACCTGTTGGGGGCAATTAGAGCACACTGCATTTGGAGTTAGAGGAGCTGGGGTTCACATTCTTGCCTCTGCCACCTGTCATCTGTGTGTCTTCACAAGGATAATGTAAGATAATTACTGTGAGCTAAATGGGGCATGGGCATCAGTATTACCATTTTACAGGTGAGGAAAAGACTTTCAGACAGTCAATGACTGACATTTAAAGTCATAAGGCAAGAAAGTAATCCTGCTAGCCTCAATTTCTTCTGTCATTCAGTCAACTAGTCAATTAGCATCTATTTTTTAATTATTTCATACTTTTATTTTTTCACATCCATATTAAACATTTTCACACTAGTCATGTTATTAAGAACTACTGGAACCAATGGGAGGAATGAGATAGAAGAAACAAAACAAAAAAGAAAAAAAGAGTACAAATAGCATGTTTCTATCTGTATTCAGACACTATAGATCTTTCTCTGGATGTGAACAGCATTTTCCATCATGAGTCTTTTAGAGTTGTCTTAGAACCTTGCATAACTGAGAAGAGTCAAGTCTATGAAAGTTAATCATTGTACTATGTGGCTGTTACTGTGTTTAATGTTCTCCTGGTTCTGCTCACTTCACTCAGCATCAGTTTCTTTCCAGGTTTTTCTGAAGCCTGCCTGATCATCATTTCTTATAACACAACAGGATTCTATTAATTCATATACCACAAACTGTTCAGTCATTCCCCAATGGAGGGGCATGCCCTCAATTTCCAATTCTTGGCTACCACAAAAGGGGCTGCTAAAATATTTTTGTACATGTGGGTCGAGAACTGGTATTACTAGCTCAATGGATATGCATATTTTTATAGCCCTTTGGGCATAGATCCAAATTGCTCTCCAGAATGGTTGGACCAGTTCACAACTCCATCAACAATGCATTAATGTTCCAATCTTCCCATATCTTCTCCAAGATTTATCATTTTTCTGTTTTGTCATGGTAGCCAATATGATAGAGTGATGTGGTACCTCAGAGTTGCTTTGATTAGCATTTCTCTAATCAACAGTAATTTAGAGCATTTTTTATATGCCTATGGATAACTTTAATTTCTTCCTCTGAAAACTGCCTGTTTATATCCTTTGACCATTTATCAATTAGAGAATGACTTGTATTCATATAAATTTGACTTAGTTTTCTATATATTTTAGAGACACTGGCCGTAAAAATTCTTTCCCTTTCTAATTTTGTTTGCATTGACTGTGCAAAAACTTTTCAATTTAATGTAATCAAAATCATCCATTTTGCATTTCATAATGCTCTCTATTTCTTGTTTGGTCATAAATTCTTCTCTTCTCCATAAATCTGACAGGTAAATTATTCCTTGCTCTCCTAGTTCTCTTTTAGTATCATCCTTTACATCTAAATCACCTACTCATTTTGACTTTATCTTGCTATAGGGTATAAGATGTTGGTCTTTGCCTAGTTTCTACCACACTATTTTCCAGTTTTCCCAGCAGTTTTTGTTAAGTAGGCAGTTCTTTTCCCAGATGCTAGCCTTTAGATTTATCAAACAACAGATTATTATAGTTATTGACTATTGTGTCTTACATACCTAACTTATTCCACTGATCCACCACTCTGTTTCTTAGCCAGCACAATTAGCATTTATTAAGTGCATACTCTGTTCACTGGGGCCATCTCCAGTCATCCTGTTTCATCTGGTCACTGGATCCAGATAATTCAGGAAAAGAAAGTGAGGCGGGTGACCTTGCACAGCCCTTCCTCACTCAAAACAAAGTCAAGTGCAAGTCATGTCATTATTTCTCTGATGTCATGGTCCTCTTCAAAAATGAAGGAGTAACACAACCTGTGAGTAGATTGAGCTGCCTAAATGAGTCTTCTCCTCTCCAAAAGAAGGTAAATTTTGATGGCCAGAAGCTGCCCAGTTAACTTGGGGTACATTGGCTAGATTCCTTTCCTTTCTCCTTTCTCCTTTCCTTTCCTTTCCCTTTCCCCTTTCCCTTCCCGCTCCTTCCTTTCTTGTCTCTCTTACAACCTTAGGCCCAGTGCACTCTGAAGTCCAAAGCCTCAATGGGTCCCTGCCCAGTCTCCACTCAAGGGCTGTTTTTGGACCCTCTGGACTTAGAGTGAATGTCAGTAGTAACAATTTCTTTTGAAAACAACAGCCCTGAGGCTCCTGCCCTTCCCAGTGTGATTTATCTATTTATTTTTCTTCTCTATTAAAGGAACCATCCCCCTGACTACTTTTAAAGAGGCATATTCACTGAATGAGCATTACCTCACTTTAAGTGATTACCTGAAAGGGCCTTATAGCCTAAAAGGCCAAGTTCTCCCTTTGCATTCTGGGCCATCTCTAGTCATCCTGATGAATATCTGCTCACTGGATCCAGATGACTCAGGAGGAGAAAGTGAGGCTGGTGATCTGCACAGCCTCTCTTACTGAAAACAAAGTCAAGTGCAAGTCATGTCATCATTTCTCTGATGTCATGGTCCTCTTCAAAAACAAAAGATGAACACAACTCTGTTCACTAAATGAAAGAAAATGATGTTTCCCTGAATGTTCCTAAATAATTACAATTCTAAAAATTTCATCCAAATGATTCTAAATCTAAAGATTCCATTTCTAATCTATGATCTTACCTAGATGGTGACTACTTGGAAGGCAATGACTATGTCTCTTAGTTTTTTGTCTCCCACAAGACTTAAAGTTAAGCTAGGTGCTCTATAATTGGATAGAGTGCCAGGTCTGGAGTCAGGAAGACCTGAGTTCAGATCCAGCCTCAGATATTTACCAGTTATGTGACCTTAGGCAAGTCATTAAACCCTGTTTGCCTCAGTTTCCTTATCTGTAAAATGAGCTGGAGAAGAAATGGCAAACCATTCCAATATCTCTTCCAAGAAAATCCCAAATGGGGTCAATAAGAGTCAAACAACAAAAACTCCAAACCCCTCCAATCTCCATCTCACCTCCATCCTATTCTCAACCTAATATTTCCATAGATAAACTCCAGGAGCTCTGTAAGCTTATAAGACCCTAGACAAGTCATTTAACATTAGTTAGCATTAATTTCTTCATCTGTGATGGGAGGAAGAAGAAATAACCAGAAAACACTGAAAAAGTATAATTTATGATGTTTATGAACCTGAGATAAATTAAGTGGTGAATAGTTTTTCTAAGTTTGTTTAGTAGTAGGTTAGAGAAGAACTATACATGTATATCAAATAAGATGACAGATAAAGAGCAGAGAGTTACCCAGTTAAAAGAAATGAAGCAGTTGGTTTCATTCCTTTCCTGACCCTCCTCCATTTATGGTTTGACTGTCTACACAGCCCAGTCATTCACCTTGCCCTGGCCCAGAACTCAGGGTCCTCAGTCACACTATGAGTGTTCCCTGCCTTCACGTTCCCAGAATAATCACCAATTGGTAACTTCCTCTCTATACCCATATCTCCCTCTGGCATAATGAGGTCATAGAGCCATGGGGTCATAGATCATAGAATACTGGAGTTCAAAGGGACCTCAAAACACTGAATGTTAGGATACACGAAGACTACCAGACCTAATAGTACCTTAGAATATAGGACATCAAATCTCAGAAAATAGAATGTCAGACCTGGAAAAGCTCTTAGGGGCCACCGTAAATTGTATACAGCTTATAGTTTATAAATTATCTAATTTGAAACTCACAATAACAGTAGGAGAAAATAATAATACTATAATAATAATATATTTATATAACTTCCACTATGTGCCAGACACTATGGTAAGCACTTAACAAATATTTTCTCATTTAATCCTTACAACAACCTTGTGAGGTATATATTGTTATTATTCCCATTTTACAGGAAACTGAGGCAGAGAGAGATTAAGGGACTGTGCCTAAAGTTAGTCAGTGGCAGGGCAAAGTTGGGATCCAAACGTAGGACCCCCAACTCCAAATCCAGAGCTCTTTTCATTCAACTATACCTGACTCTCAAAATCAGCCAGTTACCAACAAAAATGCCACCAAAGGGGAAGGACCGGGAGGAGAAGGAGGAAGAGAAACACCATAGGTGAAAGGAAGAGGAGTTTTACTACAGTAAAAAGAGCCTTGGCTCTAAGTTTGTGTCTTGGGCAGTGCCTAGTACAGCCTTGGGAAAATTACTAATATTTTTAAAGCACTTTGTACAGTTCTTGGAACATAATAGGTGCTTAAAAAGTATTTGTTTCTCCTCCCTTTCCCTTCCAGAGCTTCAGTTTCCTCACTGTGATCCAAGATCAATTCCAACAGCAAGGCTGTCCACTCAGAATTGGGGACAACGAAGTGTGGGGTCCCCAGGCCTTGCCCTTCTCACAATGTCCCTTCCTTGACCAAATCTATGACTGCTCTCTCCTCCCCTCCTGCCCCCCACTCCTTACATGCCCAGTTTCATTGGCAAGGCAAACTTCCCAATATCCATCCAGCCTTATTCTGCTCCAAGACCAGGACCAACAGAACAGGTTCCTTTTTTCAGCTGCTAATCTGTCCCAGTCACACCAGGGAAATAGGTATCATTATCTTTATTTTGATGATGAAGAAAATGACATTAAGAGACAATAAATGATTAACATTCAAAATTATTTGTTAGAGCTGGGACTAAAATACAGGTCTTCTGACCTGGTCTCAAATTCATAATATACAACAGGGTTCAAGAATGGGAAAGTATATATACATGTATGAATCTAGAGAGAGATGGATGGGGATATAAATGATAGATGGATGGATGGATATATTGACAAGACCTTTCTTTCCTGGGTTTCTGGGTTCAGTAGCTGTGACCGCAGCACCTTCAGAAGCAGTAACAGGCTGCATCTCCACAGGGGGTGCTTCCCAGGGTGATGACTGAGGAGATTGGATGGGAAGTATTGGCATTCCTAGGGCTCTAAGGTTCAGGGTCCCAGACTGTCTCCAGCTGAGAGATCCTCAGTGGTCTGATGGGAGATGGTGGGCAAAGTGGTGGTGATGATCTGACTTGCCTGGCACTTACTACTTCCTATATCTCCATCATGGTTCCTTGCTGCTTCGGCTAGGGAGACTTGCCTACCCAGTGTAGCAGTTGGTTGGCAACTGGTAGAAATGAATAGTTCCTTGATAATGGGACATCCAAAGATAACCACAAAAACCACACAGTCTATCAAGAAAAGACAGCTAGTCTGGAATCACAGAACCTGTATTTAAATCCCAACACTGAAGCTACCTATGCAACCATAGACAAATCCCTTACCTCCCTGTACCTCAGTTTCTTCATCTGTAAAATGAGGTAATTAGACTAGATAACCTCTGAGGCCCCTTCCAGCTCTCACTCTTATGATCTTACAATTCCTGCTTTTAAGAAGGTCATACTCCAGTAGAAGGAAGGCATGTACACAAATAAGTATAAGGTAGAATTTCTATGTCATTTCTTCTGTCCATATCCCATTTTCAGCACCAATAACTTGTTTAAATAGGTCATGCTAGAGTTATTTTAATAGCATGCCATTTCTTTCTCTCATTTTTATTCTTTCCTGTAGCTATCTACTAATTTTTCTCTTTGTTCTTACAAGTCAGGGATCTGACTGTACATAGAGAGCTAGCTGATTGAAGAATGCCTCTCACATCGGTAATGAAGTGTTCCCTATCTTAAAATAGAATGAAGGAATGAATTATTGAATGAATTAGTTAATAAAAGAATGAACAAAAGCATGTATCAAGTGCCTGATTTGTCTCATGCACTTTGCTAGATGCTGCTCATACAAACACAATATTGAAGCAATCCCTACCCTCAAGAAGCTCACAATTTAACAACATATATTGGGGTTGGGGGAGGGGAGAAGTGGTGGCCAGGGAAGGGAGTTTTAGTCTGAAGAGTCTCCCAGTTTATGAGCACAGTCATAAGATGATTTCCCCTCCTTTTCTAGTAACAATGGTAGGATTAATTTAATTACTATCACCAGAACAAGAAAAGGAAATGGTGTGAAGGGGAGTGGGACAGGAGGAAAGGGACGGGGAATGGGGCAGAGACTAGTACCCTGTGGATAAGGAGATGCAAGATGCTCATGCAAGCCTTTGTTTCATGTCAGATGATTAAACAGGATATAAAACATTAGTCACTACCAGGAGAGCTATATAATAAATTTTATCCATTTGCTGGTTGCCATATCTAGTGATCTGTTTTCTTTTGACAAAGTATTCATGAGGTATAGGTATGAGGTCTAGTCTACAAATGTATTCCATAAGGTCTTTGACCTTTTTTATTCCTTGTTCCTGATCCATAATTCACAATGTGTTTTTCATCATATTTACTTATTTCCACCTTTGCAATTGGAGTGTTTTATTGATTTCTTCATAATACCTCTTCTTTATCACCAATACCAATTTTCATTATTTTCATACAAAAGTTTAGACAATTACTATAAAAAAAAAAACCCAAAGGAGCCTAAGAAACATGTTAGGAGACACTTTACCCTCCATTTAAAAAATTCTAAACTTATCTAATGTCCACTAAAACCCACTGCTCACATACATAGTAGAATAGAAAGGTTTGTACATGAACTTGTCTCTATTGTGTATAACAGTGCTGAAAACTCAAATAAAAGTTAATCCAGCTATTAACTTTGAAAATCACCAATTCACGTTATCTGTGTTGTATTTTCATTTATTTTGTTAAACATTTACCAGTTATATTTTAATCTAGTCCCAACGTCACTGGGGAGTGTTTTACAGACACACAGGAGCAAGTCTGACACATTGGATATACAGCTTTCTTTTCTTTTTAAGTATATAATAAATTCAACATGTTACTTTCATCACTATCCTGCTTATATATGATTCTCTTTTTTTTGGTAACCCTATCCCTAGATTCCCACTCTCCAAAACTGAGGCGGCGGAGGGGGGAACCTTTGTAATGAATCTGTATAGTCAAGGAAAGCAAATTCCCAAATTGGCTGTGTTCAAGAATATTATAGGTCTCCTTCTACAACTTAAATCCATCACGCCTTTATAAGAGATGAGTAGCCAACTTTGTCATTGGTCTTTCAGAGTCACTAGTCTTGTGTAACTTTGGTCAGAGTTCTTAGAGCTTTCAAGGTTGTTTGCCTTTACAATATTGTGGTCATTGCATAAACTGTCCTCTTGGTCCTGCTCACTTCACTCTACATGTTTTTCTGGGTTTCTCTGAAACCCAGAAGTCATATTCATTTAATCAATATGGTACAATCATATTTTATTACATTCATATACCATTATTATTCAGCCATTTCTCAATGGATGGGTAGTCCTTTATTTAGCTTTCAGTTCTTAGCCAATAAACATTTCACATACCAAGTACATAGAAATGGTAGTTTCTCAGAATATTAACTACAGTCTTATGAAGTAGGACAGTGAAAGCTTAGGAGGGATCTTGCCTTCATGGAGAGAAAAGTCAATTTAAAAAAGCTTGATTATAGATCCAGCTAATCCAAGTCATGTCAAGGTCATTGTAGAAGCCTAAAGGAGGACAACAAATTTATGTAAGATAGAAAATGTCTGAAAAGATTTTTAATAACTCTTTTCACCATCAGAGAAAGAGGAGATTCTCACTACACATGAACTATAACACCACAGTCTAAGATGTGCTTATAAAGAAATGGCACTAAAGAAGACAAAGATGGGGAAAGCAGATGGATTAGATCAAGTGAACGCATAGGAGATCCATGATAGAGAAGGCAAATTGTGAGGGTGTTGAGGGCTTCAGTTCACTTAATAAAGGAAGGAGGGAACACCTTATATACACCAAGTAAAGGTGACTAAGGAACATCAATGTCTAAAATATATGGTTACCTTTCCATCCACGTAAAA
This sequence comes from Bettongia penicillata ogilbyi, assembly GCA_023548195.1. Taxonomy (NCBI): domain Eukaryota; kingdom Metazoa; phylum Chordata; class Mammalia; order Diprotodontia; family Potoroidae; genus Bettongia; species Bettongia penicillata. The sequence continues at coordinate 1,663,524 of JAJHZJ010000089.1, forward strand.
ATTTATTAAAATAATATATAAACCCATTAAGAATGTCCTTGATGTATTATTCATACAAGACAGAGAGGCTTTCACAAATTATATTCCTCAGTAGACTACATTTTTGCCGTCACACAATGGATTGAAGGACATAGAGATGCAAGATCTCACTGAGTTGTGTGTTGTCCTTTGTTTTCGACGGGGACCATGACATCTGTGAAATGATGACTTGCACTTGTCTTTGATTTGAGTGAGGGAGGGCTGTGCAAGGTCATCAGCCTCACTTTCTCCTCCAGAGCCATCTGGATCTGTGACCAGATAATCATCAGGATAACTGGAAATGGCCCAGGATGCAATGGGAGACCCTGGCCCTTTTAAGCTGAAGCCTTTTCAGATACTCACTTAGAGTGAGGTAATATTCACTCAGTTAAAACACCTCTTTAAGAAGTAGTCAAGGGATGGACCCTTCAATTAGAAAAAAAAATTAAGCTGTGAGGGCAAGACTCTCAGGGTTGCTGTTCCAAAGAGAAACAGTTACCATTGACATTCACTTTAAGCCAGGAGGGCCCAAAAACAGGAAGGAAGGAAGGAAAGAAAGAAGGAAGGAAGGAAGGAAGGAAGGAAGGAAGGAAGGAAGGAAGGAAGGAAGGAAGGAAGGAAGGAAGGAAGGAAGGAAGGAAGAAAGGAAGGAAGGAAGGAAGGAAGGAAGGAAGGAAGGAAGGAAGGAAGGAAGGAAGGAAGGAAGGAAGGAAGGAAGGAAGGAAGGAAGGGAAGGAAGAGAAATCTAGCCAGTAAACCCAAAGTTAACTGGGCAGCTTCTGGCCACCAAAATTTTCCTTCCTTTGGAGAGGAAAAGGAAGGGGAAAGGGAGAGGGAGAGGAAGAACTGAGTTACCCAGCTATCTATGTCCCCATTCAGGCAGCTCAGTCTATTCACAGGTTGTGTTTGTCCTTTGTTTATGAAGAGGACCATGACATCAGCAAAATGATGACATGACTTGCATTGAGGGAGGGCTGGGAAAGGTCACCAGACTCACTTTCTCCTCCAGAGCCTGAGTAGCAAGTGAGTGAAAACTCACCTAGCCTATTCTGTTGGGTGTTTCATATCCTCATATGCCTCATATCCCATCCAGACACATGTCAGAAAACCAAGGGCTCCCCAACACAAGCATCTTAACATCAGCCCTGCCCCTGCCATGTAGGCTTCCTTTGCTCTCCCCCAAACCCCAGCTTTCCACCTCTTCCTCTGGCAGCACAAATCAAATCAATCAAATTATTCTTACCATTGCTACTGAAAATGTTTTACAATCCATTGCCCTGTCATTCCACTCAAAATCCCCACTCTCTAGACCAAAACTCCCTTTCCAAATCACAGCTCCCCAATTTTATCTCTCTCTTTAGGCCTTGAGGACAGAGATTATCTTATTTTCATATTTGTATGTCTCCAGTGCCTAGCAGTGCTATGCTTAATAACTTTTTCATGTGTTGATTCATTCACTATATTTTATTTTTTAAAATCTTTTTCATCCAGTAGAGAAAAATGCCACAATGAGGTTGTTTTCCAACAAGGTGTTCCCTTATGTATATGTTATGTAATGTTCCTTGAAAGCTATAAGACCAAATATATCCTTATTTGATAGCCCTATGATCATTCATATCAGGTGAGACATATAACAAAGGGACATATGCTCACCAAAGGTGTTTACCACAATCATGGAGTAGCATTCAAGAAGAAGAAGGATTTCCTTTGTATAGTGAGGTCCTTCGGATATTATTTTTTCCATGTGACCTTGTGCTGGTTAGAACCTTAGAACATTGTAAAGCCTTCCAGATGGGTTCTATTAACTATTCTAAAGAGTTTGATCTACTCGTCCATTCTGGAAAAAAATCAAGTGGATGAATTTCCATTGTCTAGATTATGACAAACAAGGAAAGGAAGTAGAGAAGAGGAGCAAGCTCCCTGTAACTGCCAACCTTCTATCTCCTGCTGTGCATGTCCCATCAGCAAAGAGAGTAAGTAGCTCGACTGACTTCATCAAGACCAACATGACTTCCTCAGGCACACTAGAGTTCTACCTCCTGTCCTAATGGAAAAGGAAGGGGAGCCCTTCTTCATCTCCTGCCGTGCAGGTTCAACTTGGATCTTCTACTGTTTCCTATGGTCTTCTGTCTTCTACAGATCTTCTACAGTCTTCTCCCTAATCTCCAGCCCTCTTTAGGAAGAGATGAAATGAAACAGGGCCTCCCATCTGACTGTGTATTTTTCATATGTTGCCTAATTTTCAGCCTCCTCTGGGAGGAAAAATGGCAACTTTCATATTCATATATAGAAGCACATACTCACACCTACTCATACCTTATGCATCCCAGTGATCCTGAACCCTTATAGATCATTATCCAAACCCCATTTCTCACCCCTCACCACTTTAGTCCTTATTCCCATCCCCCTCAAAACTCCAACTCTAAAGTCTTAAATGTTACCCACCATTTACATTGTGCCCCCTGGTAAGTCTATTCCATAAGCAGCAAACTTGCCTTCATTCTAAATCTTTTCTTCTACCACTCTTTCCATCTTCTAGCAATCACTGAGACCTGGTTCCTTCCCCCCAATCTCCCAATGACACATCCCCCCTGACCACCCTTTCCAATACTGATTGCATTTTGACTCATTTCTCTTGGTTTGCTACTCAAGACCAGGTGAGTCAGAATACTTCTTGCTTCCCATTGTACTTCTAGGTTCCCTCCCTATTGCTGTCATTCAGTAACCTTTCCTCCTTTGAAGTTCAGGCAATCCATATCTACCACCCAATCAAAATCTCCCTTCTTTCCTCAAGGAATTCAATAGTTGGCTCATAATTTTCTCTTTTTTTCCAACTCCTGTCCTCACACTAGGAGACTTCAACATACAAAATGTCTCTTCCTTAAATACCCTAACTACTCACTTCCTCAACTTATCCATTTCTCATAATCTATTCCTCCACCCAACCTCAAATGTACCAACTCCATGTTCAAGAATTCCAAAATCACCTGATTTGACCCTAATCTATTGGCTTTTCACCTTCCCCTCTGCCTTTCCTTGCCAAACTGTACTCATTGTCCACATCATTACCTCCAATCCCTTAACAACCTCAGTTCTCTCTCTGGATATCACCTCTGAACTAGTTATTCTTTCCTTTTTTAACTCATCTTGACCTCTTGGTGAACCAGTTCAACTCTACAGGCATAGCTCAGAGACATTGTAAGTTCAGTTCCAGACCACTGTGATAAAGTGAGTATTACAATAAAGCAAGCACATGATTTTTTTTTGTTTCCCCATGCATATAAAAATTATATTTACATTACTTAGTCTATTAAGTGTACAATAGCACTATGTCTAAAAAAAGTACATATTTTAATTAAAAAATACTTTCTTACTAAAAAATGCTAACCATCAATCTGAGCCTTCAGGGAGTCAAAACCTTTGCTACTGGAGGGTCTTACCTCCATGTTGATGGCTGCTGACTGATCAGGGTAGTGGTTACTGAAAGCTGTAGTGATCACGGCAATTTCTTAAAATAAGAAAACAACGAAGTCTGCCACATTGATTGGCTCTTCTTTTCATGACAGATTTCTCTGTAGTATGCAATCTTGCTTGATAGCATTTTACCCAGAGTAGAACTTCTTTCAAAATTGGAGTCAATCCTCTCAAACCCTGCAGCTGCTTTATCAACTAAGACTATGTAATATTCTTCAGGATTTTTGTGTCTCATGGAATAGGGAGGCCTGAGAAGAGGGAGAGAGATAGAGGTTGGTGGAGCAGTCAGAACACATGCAACATTTAACCATTATGATCACCATCTTATAGTGGCATAGCTTGTGGCATCCCAAAATAATTACAGTAGTGACATCAAAAGTCACTGACGACATCAGTCGTCACCCAACAGATATAATCACCATAACAGATATAATAATAATGAAAAAGTTTAAATATTGTGAAATTTATCAAAATGTGACACAGAGACACAATGTTGGAAAAATGGCAAATGGCATCAATACACTTGCTCAGTATAGGGTTGCCACAAACCTTCAATTTGTAAAAAAAAAACAAAAACCAACAAACACTATATTTGCAAAGTGCAATAAAATGACATTTACCTGCACATTGTCCCCTTCTCAAGTCCCTGGTCTCTTTTTCATATCACCTACTGCATTCTACTGAGCCTCAGCCTTGGATCGCTTCCTACCATTCTACACCTTCGTGCTTACACATGTGCCGAAGAGAGTTAGGGGAAAAAGTCATCCAACAGTTTTGTCTAGGTTTCCTACAAATTTATGTTATACAACCTCAAATGGGCCTTCACTGCTACTAGGCAATCCTTTTATACCCTCTCTTATCAACTCATGATCCCACTTTCCACAGTGGTTCTTCTAAACTTTTTCATCTCTCCTTAAACCTCCCATGGCTCCCTCAACCCTCAATATGTCAGCCAAAAACCTTGTCTCATATTTTATAGAAAGTATTAGGGCCATTTGCTATGAGCTTCCTCTTGTTTGTATCATATTCCTCAGATGCCTTCTGCCTGTATCTCCTCCACTCCTGTTTCACACAAAGAGGCAGCTCTACTCTTCAGCAAGGCTCATCTCTCCACCTGTACAAATGATCCATTCCATCTTGTTTCCTCCAACAGATTGTCCCCCCTCTGTCATCCCAACTCTATCATTTATCTTCAATTTCTCAATCTCTCCCAGTGTATTTGCTTCTTACCTGCTGCCTACAAATATGTCTCCCCTATCCTCAAAAAAATACCTTACTTGGTCCTTCCATCTCCACCATCATCCTCTATCTCTTCTGCTTTTGTGTCTAAACCCGAGAAGGTTATCTATAATAGTTGCCTTCACTTTCTCTCTTCTCATGCTTTTCTTAACCCTTTATAATCTGACGTGATCTCATCATCCCAGCAAAACTATTCTCTCCAAAGTTAACAGTGACCTCCAAATTGCCACATTCAACGGCCTTTTCTCAGTATTCATTGCTGTTAACCTCTCTGTAGCCTAGTACAGTTAAACTTTATACAGTCCTTACTAAGTGTCAAAGGCAAGTAGGTGGCACAGTGGATAATGCTGGGCCTGGAGTTTGGAGGACCTTTGTTCAAATCCAGCCTCAGACAACTACTAGCTTTGTGACCTTGGGCAAGTCACATAACCCTGTTTGCTTCAGTTTCCTCATCTATGAAATGAGCTGGAGAAGGAAATGGCAAACCATTCTAGTATCTTTGCCAAGAAAATTCATGAGGTCCCAAAGAATCAAACGTTACTGAAACAATTGAACAACAATATATGTCAGACACCATGTCAAGTATTTTATAATTATTAACTCATTTGATCTTTACAACAACCCTGGGAGTTGGGTGCTATTATTTGCCCCACTTTACAGATGAGGAAACTGAAGCAAACTAAGGTTAGATGACTTGCCCAGGGTCACACAGCTAGTTTCTCATGTCCAATTTGAACCCAACCATACTCTTTATCCATGATACTACTTAGCTGCCCCTATAGGGGACCCTCTTCTTGACACATTTTTCTCTCTAGATTGTTAGGATACCACTGTCACCTGGTTCTCCTCCCATCCATCTCAACATTCCTCAGACTCCTTTGTTTAACTGTTGTCTCTTAATTTCAGGATTCTATCCTCTTCTCCCTCTATATGATTTCACTAGGTGACTTAATTGGCTTCCATGGATTTAATCACCATCTCAGTGTTTAAGAGTCTCAATTCTAACTATCCTACCCTGATCTCTCTGCTGATCTCCAATATTACATCTCCAACTGCCTTTCAAACATCTCAAACCAGATATCCAATAGACATAATTAAATTCAACATGTCCAAAATTGAACCTATTATCTTTCCCTCTAACTCATTCCCCCTCCTAACTTCCCCTGTTATTGTGAAGGGTCCACCACCCTCCAGTCCCCCAGGCTTGCAGGAATCTTCCTGGCTTCCTTACTATCTCTTCCACCCCATATCTAATCTATTGCCAAGTCCTGTCAATTTCAGCTTTGCAACCTTCCCTTCAATATGCCCCATTCTCTCCTCTGATACTGGCATCATCCTGGTGCAGGCCATATAAATTTATGCTTAGATTATTACAACTGCCTGCCTCGAGTCTCTACCTACTCCAATCCATTCTCCATTCAATAGTCAAAGTGATGTTCCCAAAGCACATGTTCAATCATGCTACACCTCCCAGTCCCATTTCAATAAACTCCAGTGGTTCCCTATTATCCCCAGGATCAAATAATGTTTTTACATAAAATTGCTTTTACATGTAATTGGAAAAATATAAATTTTTTTTAAAAGAATGTCTCTCTATCTGTGAGCAGGCAGTAACTATGACGAAAAAGAACAACAAAAAAGAACCTGAATAAATAAAGTTTTTAGTCACTAAATCAATACATATTTATTAAGCACTTACTATGTACCAGGCATTGTGCTAAGTACTGTGAAACAAAAAGGGATAAAATATAGTCCCTGCCCTCAAAGAGCTCATAATCTAATGAGGGAGAAAACATGAAAATAAGTACATACAAACAGGCTACATACAGGATAAATAGGAAATAATTGGAAGAAGGAAGGCACCCAAATTAAGAGGGGTGAGAAAGACTTCCTGTAGAATGTGAGATTTTAATTGGGATTTCAAGGAAGCCAGGGAAATGTGTAGTCAGGTCTTCCTAATTCCAAGACCAACTATTCTTTTCACTTTGGATGGGCAGGCATGGACGGATTATGGTCTGTCTCATTTCATGAAGGGCATATTCAAAATTGTTGAGCTCAAAGATCTATTTGAATACAAGTTAGAACAGTGTAAGTTCCCAGGAGAGGTCAAAAAGAGAACAATGAAATGTGGAGGAGGGAGGGAGGGATGATTTCTATCTTGGGGGATCTAAGAAGGCTTACTGGTGAAAGTGACAGTATATTTGCCTCAAACCAGAGAGTGTGGGAGAAGCCAGTGCTCAGTCCCAGATTCAGAGTTTCACAGATTGAATAAGTATTAAGAAAGGATATCAAAGAAAGCTACACAGTATTGCAACCCCCATCTCTGTACATACATAACTAGCATACTCTCTAGTCTAGCAGGTGGTGTAGTGGACAGAGCACCAGTGCAGAAGTCAGAAGGATCTGAGTTCAAATTTCATCTCAGATACTTGACACTCATTAGCTGTGTGACCTTGGGCAAGTCACTTAACCCCAATTGCCTCATCATGAGTCATCTCCAGTCATCCTGATGAATATCTGGTCACTGGATTCAGATGGCTCTGGAGGAGCCCTCCCTCACTCAAAACAAAGTCAAGTGCAAGTCATGTCATTATTTCTCCGATGGCATGGTCTTCTTTGGCAACAAAGGACGAACACACACACTCTCATTTTACCTGGTATCCTTGGACATAGTCCCTTCTACTATTCCCAACATAGCTACTCCCACAAAGCTGCCCACACACACTCTCTTCACATCCTTAAAAAAATCCCCTACATCAAACTCATACCAACATTCCTCTGAATCCAGAGAAAACAGCCCTTAATTTAGGCATCTACTAGTTATCCCCCACCAAATTCCTGCTGGATTTCTTCCATCCAAGAGACTCTCCAACCAATTCTAGGACTGTCATTTTATCCACCAGGGGGAGTCTCTCTATCTGACCAAATCTTGGGTAGGAGTGTGAGTGGCAGCCATGGAATGGTTAACAAGTTGGTCCTTTCTTAGGACCTTTAGGAACTTCCCTTGTTCTCTGGGAAGATGGAGAACCCTCAAATCTCCCCTCATACAGATTCCTCCATCCCTAGTGGGGAAGACAACCTTCCATCTAACCAAATAATCTAAGAACCAATCTACCAAACCAGACATGGTGTCATTTTCCAAGTACATTGCACTAGAGCCACCCTTGGATGGAGGGATGCTAGTGTTCCCTCCAGGGTCAGTCTCACCAAACGTTGAGGCAAGGCCTTCCAGAGTTAAGGAGAAGAACTGAAGAGCCAAGAGGTGTAAAGGATGGGAGATTTCAGAGGAAAGGAGACTCTTCCCTTTTACTGAGCTCCCTCAGGCCTGGAATAGAGCAAGAGCTCTTAGCCTGGTTCACACATGGGCTAAGAAGATTTATCTCTAACTGAATTCTCAGTCTCCTCCCCCCAGTCTCTAACAGTTGTGTGTGTGTGTGTACACACACACACACACACACACACACACACACACACACACACACACACGCCTTTTAACCTTTGACCTGGGCTTTCAGGGTAGGGAAGAAGGCATAAATTCAGAGGATGAAGTAGTCTGACCCTATGACTCTTGCCCCTTCACCTCTCCCCCACTCTCCTCCAGCCTAGCATTAAAGCAAAAGAATTTAAGTGAGCTGGGGGTAGGGGCGTGGAGAAAGGCAGCAAGTCACCAGTGGGAGATTAGTGGGGCCGCTGATAGTGGTTGGAGGTAAAGGGGAGTCCACTAGAAGTGGAGCCCATGCATGGGATAAGGTCAGAAAAAAGAAAGGGTCTGACTCATGTAGGGAGTTCATCTGAAGGTTGGGGGAAGGATTGAGGTGGGGGAAATGAAGTACGGAAATTGAGGGAGCAGAAGCCAAAGGACTTTCTAATGATTGAGGATGGGGACTGGGGTGGAGCGGGGATGCATTTGGGGAGAGGACATCGAGGGGACCGGGAGAGGCTGCATAGGAACTGGGGATATGAGAGAGAGCCAGAGACATTGTTAGAGAGATAGAGACAGACAGAGACAGAGACACTACAGGTATAGGCGGTGGGGTGTGCTGGAGCATAGATCAGAGGTTCGCCCCTCCCCTCAGGCCTGAGCCATCGGAGTTGGCTCGGGAGGGGCTGCGCCCGCAGGGAGATCCTTTGTGCCGGGCGATTCTTCAGCCGGAACTGGCCTCTGTCTAATCCGCCCACCTCCGGCTCTGACCGCTGAAAGGGATTCCCCTCCCTTGCAGACCCCATTACAATGTCCAGGGGGAGGGGGAGGCCTGGCCCCCTCTAGCTGAGGATCACCCGGTGCAGGCCTCTGACTGGAGCTCTTTTGCCCTCCATCACCCCTTACTTTAGCCTAGTCAGGGAGAGATCAAGGGACACCTGGTAGAGGGACTTTGCAGTTTCCAGAGGGCCCCCAATGACTTATCAAGCATCTTTCTTTCCTCCCTCCCTCCAGGAATTTACCTCTGATTTCCCCATCCCACCTAGTTTTTAGGAGCGTAGGAAGCCCCAGCCAACTCCCTGGAGTCGCTAGGTACTTAGCTAATCAGGCAGCATGGGGCCAGCAGAGGTCACTATGAGTACACACTCTATAGGGAGCTCCCTGGGGGCTTTGGGGTGAAAGGAGGGCGAGGAGAAGGTTAAGTCCGGAGGTGACACTGTGTGCTCTTTGCTCCACCTGCTCATACCCCCCAGTTCTCTTTGCTTCCACAACTTCCACCCCATTACAACTTCCCTCCCGCTCCCCCCCACCCACCCCAGTACCCCTGAGAAGGACGGAGAGTTGCCTCAAACCAACAGACCAGCGCCCAGGGTGGCAGAAGTATCCTGGTGAGGGCACGCTGCCAAAGACGGAAGCATAAAAAAAAGGAAGGGGGAAGGAATTCACTCGTAGGAAAACACCGCAGCACCTGGAGAAACAGGAGCTGGGGGTGGGGGAAGAGCTGGGGAGGGTGGTCGCTCCAAATCTTGAAAGCCTGAACCCAAGAGAAGCGATAATTCACAGAAATGTCTTGCTGCCTTCTGCCTTCTCCCCACCCCCCATCCCTCACAGCCTCTGGTTTCAAAGGCGGACAAACAGCGCACTGTACTGGTATGGCATCTCCCTCTCTAAATCTTCCTGTCTTCAAGTTCTTGTAACATGAGCCATTGGGGAGCTGACCCTCTCTCCCAGGGCTGAAGGGGACAAGGCAGGGGAGAGAGAAAAGAGGGGGTGGGGGAAAGTGGATTCTTAGTGCCCAGCCCCATCTCTCCTGGCTTTGTTGCCTACCATTATGCGGCTGTCCCCCTCCCTCCACATCTTTCACCTAGACCCTGGAGAGGGTTTTTTGTTGTTTTTCCACTCCAACTTCAAGGAAGCCCTGAAGGAAGCCAACCTTTGCCACCAATCTGGCTAAAAGGGCAAAAGAATTGGGCCTTAGCCTGTGCCGGGATGTATGTGTGTGCTAACCCATGTGCATATATGTGTACCTGTCACCCTAGATGCGCGTAGGTATGTGATACAGGGAAATCACGTTCAGAAAATGATTCCGTTTATTAGGGACATGACTGACAAGGGGCCAAATTCACAAGAGAACATCAGATTTTATCTGAAGGAAGCAAGGAATGTTAAGCTTGCTAGATGATGGCAGAGGTCAGTTTGAGACTGTTAGGGATAGGGTTAGTGGTGGGGACTGTGACTATAGATAGGGTTAGGATTGGAAGTGAGGATAAGCATAGAATTAGGGTGAGTAAACGCAGAAATAGGGTTGGATTAGTTATGATAGATTCCTAAATGGGGTAAAAATTAGAGGTGTTATAGATGATAGTACTGACACAGTTAGGGGTGAGAGAGTAGAGAAAGTAGAGAGAGGTTAAGGGTGGGGATACAGTTAGAGGAAAGGGTTATGGATGGAGTTGAGAGCTGTAACTAATCAACAGACATGTAGAGGCCTAATTATTGTATTTATATTTGCAAATTGTTACTAATAATTATATTAATATTATTATATAACAATATATTATATATAATTATTATTTTATTAATATACACCAAACATGTGTTAAGTCCTGGAGATACAATATGACACAAGTAAAACAGTCCCAACTCTCAAGAAGTTCACATTCTAAGAAGTGATGCACTTGATGGAGACAAAATTAAGGTAAAAGTAAAATCTGGGTTTGGAATAAATGTAGCCACAGAATGAAGGTGAAGGCTAGTCTAGAGATGTTCTGGGTGTTCATCTCCTACTAGGAATGTTGGTGGGCAAAGTGTGGTTAGGGGAAGAGCACCAAAGAGTGCATATAAGAAGTCTCCTGGATTAGTTTTCTTTCAGACAAGGGGCTTTAGTGCTTCAGGAAAGATTTCAAATCCTCTCCTTAAGAATCTTGGTCCCTGGATCTCCTCATTCCAAAGGCAGGAAGTTGACCAAGTCATTAATTATCTTTAAAAATTGTCGTCCTCTCTTAGAAAGGGAAGAAGGAAGAAAAGGAGGAAGGGTGGGAGAAAAAGAAAGAAAGAAAAAGGAAGGAGGGAGAAGGAAGAAAGAAAAGGGAAGGCAGAAAAAGAGAAGGAATGCTCTCTCTCTCTGTCTCTCTCTCTGTCTCTCTGTCTCTCTCTCTGTCTCTCTCTCTCTCTGTGTCTCTGTCTCTGTGTCTGTCTCTCTGTCTCTGTCTCTCTCTCTCTCTCTCTCTCTCTCTCTCTCTCTCTCTCGTCTCCTTTTATTCTCTCTCCCTCCTCTCCCCTTTCTCTTCTCTGTGAGAGCTGATGCAGTTAATTGGAGCTTCTTGAAAGTGCACATTAACACACAGAGAGCCAAGGAGACGTCTTGGCAGCGAAATATCATTATCACTTCTTGAGCTCCAGCCAAAATCCCCTCGCGGTCAAAACACAAGTCTTTAAAATAAACAATTAAAGATTTGTGCAAGTGTTGCTGCCATGAGGTATCAGCCTGGGAGCGGCTCCCCCCGCCCATGTCAGCATAAGTTAACAATCTGCTCGGCTGGGGGAGCCAGGTGATAGGCTGAGACCGACACCCCGTGAAGCTGCGGCCGAGGGACTGGGAGAAAAGTCTCAGGCGGAACTGTGGCGTAGAGGCTCTAGGGAGAGGCCTGTCCCCCGCCCTTGCCTCCCTTCCAGACCCGCTGGGACAAGGAGCTAGAAAGCCCCTGTGCCCCACACCAACATCCTGGATTGGGCCAAAAAGACCCATGGTGCTTCCCCATCCCCACCCTGACCTTGCCAGCTACCCATTAAATTGGCATACAAGTAGTTCCTATTTCTTACCAGGGTCCCTAAGATCAGCTACTCTAACCCTCCCCACTACCACCTTCACCGTCCAAAGAATGGTAGGATTTTTTGCTTCAGTTTCAATTTTTCCTTTAGTATTCAAATTTCATGGCTTTATGCTAAATAGTCAATACAATGTATAATTTATTTCTTAATAAATAATATTGAATACAAAAGAATACTATCAGGATAGTGACTTGTCCCAGGATCATTTCTTTCTGAATTCCATCAAAAAAAAAGAAAGATAAAAAATGAGATCATGATGATAATGATGACACAAATGTATAAGCAGGGGTAGGGAGCCTTCGGCTTCAAGGTCATATGTGAGTTCGGACTTTTAGCTGAGTCCACGTTTTATAGAATAAATCCTTTTATTAAAGGGATTTGTTCTGTGAAGTTTGGATTCAAAGGGCCTCACTTGAGGACCTAGAGGGCCGCATTTCTAAAGCATTTTCATGTATGTACAAAGCTTGTAACTCTGAAGCTGGAAGACACTTGAGAGCCCAGCTAATACAACTACCTTATTTTATTGAGGAAAAATTTTGATCCTTGAAACAGCTTGAAGATGCAAGAAGGGCAAGATGATGAGCCTGGGACTCAGTTGAGTTGAGGTCCAGCAAGCGATACAATCTTCCCTTCTGTCTTCATGGCACCATGCTGCTTCTAAATCTAGGGAGAGGCCCAAATCATTGCCTGACACCCTTCCCTCAAGTAATCCCAATGCACCTATAGCCTTTATGCCAAGGTTCTTAGCCATTGGCTCTTTGGCAAGACCTGCTCCAGCCCCACTCCCTTTCCCCACCTACCAAAGTATTCAGTATTAGGAAGTAATCTGAGCATTTCCACTTCAGCACATGACTGGACAAATGGAATTGGGAAGCCACCCTCACCTCAGTTATGAAAGAACCAAAGCCCAAAGCAGGGAAAGAAAAAGGGAGCGAGAGAGAAGGAAGGAAGGATAGAAAAGGGAAGGAAGGGAGTGGGGGAGGAAAGAAGGGAGGAACAGAAGGAGGGAGAAAAGAAGGAAAGAAAAGAAGAAAGAAGAGGGAAGGAAAAGAGAGTACAGGAGGGGAGGAGAGAGAAAAGGAAGAGGCAAAAAAGGAATACATAAAGACTGGTGCTCATGTGCCTACTTTGGATAATTGTATATGAAGATTCTCATCTTGGTGAACCTCTTAAGTGTTTGTGAGCACTTGTAACAACAGTAATAAGGACAGTAAGCTTCTCCCATCACATATCCCAACAATTCCCTATAAGTATAGGACATTTCATCAAATCAATAGGAATTACTAGTGTTATGGAAGGAGAATATTTGTGTTGGGGGACTAGGTAAGTGGCTGATTCTCAGAATAGCATTTTTTTTCTCAGAGCTCCAGGATCTCCTAGAGAATCGAGCCAGGCATAGCTTTTGTCTCTGGCCTGTTCCCTCAAGGAAAGGCTCAGAATTTCCCACATCTTGGAGTTCCCTCTTAGGCACTTCCCCATGGGGAGATGGGCAGAGGTTCTGAACTCCCTCCATGTAGGGATTCACTAGTAGGGAACCTTCCTTCTTCAAGTCCAAGATGGATCCTGCCCAGATACCTCTGGCCTCTATCTACACTTCCAATATGCCCCCAAATCCATTGTCTTTCACCAGTTCCAAACACAGCTCTCCCCACTTTTCCATCACTCAGCCAAGGGCTGACAGCTCTCAGTTTGCCTGGTTGTTTCCGACAAGTGGTATTTACAATAAACTTTGTTTGAACTTTTGTCTAAGTGATAATAACAATAACACGATAATTATATGGAGTATAACGTACATCCAGCTGTACTTAATTAAGGCTGTAATTTCACTAAGGGTTTCTGGAAACAGAATAAACCGCAAGCATTGTACCACCAGTACCCTGCACAGGATTACAGCTGAACAGGAGCTGGGTTGGCTAGAGGAGAGGGCCCCCCAGCAGCAGAAGTCTCAAAGAGGGTCCACCAGGCTCTAGAGATACCCCAATAGCTTAAGGGCATGCAGGAGCTGTACAATGTAGAGCAGAATGGACTGCTGAAATTAGGAGCTGAGCACCATCGCTGAAACTGAAACTTTTCAGAAGAGTGCTTAATAATCCCTTATTATTCATTTAACAGGCACAAAGATTTCTTCTGCACTTCGCAAAATTCAAAGGAAAGCATTTTCCCCCCAGGGCTGTGTGATCTTGGACAAGTCACTGTCCATCACTGGGCTTTAGTTTCCTCCTCTGTAAAATGGAAGTGTTAAATGAGATGATCTCCAGGGTCCTTTCCAGCTCTAACGTTGTAGGACCAGACTCTCTCCTAAGGCTCCCTTTTCTGAAAAGTCATCCCAAGCTAATCTATTCCATCACCTTCCAACTCCTAGCTATGGCCTGTCCACCTTGCTTCTCATAACCACTGGATAAAGACTCATAGATTTTAGAGGTGGAAAGGTATCTAGAAATCTAGTCTGCCCCTTCCACACACATTTTCTAGATGAAGAAAATAAGATTCAAAGATAGAAGTGACATAAGGCTATATAGCCAATAAAAGTGATATCTAGCTTTTGAACCTATTTTGCCTGACTCCAGATCCTGGGATCTTTCTCTCACTGATAATGATTTCTCTAAACGAATTCCTTGTTTAGAGCTTGCGGAAGAGAAGGATTAGAAGGGTTAACAAAGGAATTGGTTTTAATTGTCAAAAAGGGATTGGAGGCAGAAGCGGGGAGCTTGAGAGAGAAGCCATCTAAAGAGATGCAGAAATATTCCTGGGTAATAAAATATCCCCTTTTCAGTGTCAAAGTTAATGTTCCAGGCCTCAGGTAAAACTGGGTTCTCATCAGCAAGCAACTATCCCTGGAGAGATCTGGTCTGGGGATTGGAGACTGGAGTGGCTTCCCTTTTCTTTTCTCTCTCTTTTTTTTCATTTTTTTTTCCTGGGAAAGGAGAGACCAATAGTCAAGTCTGGAGGCAAAAATCTCTCAAAGAGGTAAAGTTCTGTACTGGGAACTGGGGAAGAGGGTCTAGACAGTGATAAAGACACAGGCTGTGAGAAAAGAGGTTTGTAAACCTTAAAGGGCTACATAAATGTGAGCGATTACTTTTAGTATTATTATTATTAATATTAATGGAACATGGTCTAACAAGCTATGAAACTATGAGACCATACTGTAACGCAGTCTTTATCAAGGTTTTCTCCATCTGTCTCTTTGTCTTTTATGAAAGGCATTCTGGCGTGATAGAAAGAGCACAGGCCTGGGAATCGGAAAACCTAGGCTCTAGCCCACTAATTTGCTGTGTGAGACTTTGGGCAAGGTATGTCTGGGCCTCAGTTTCTTCATCTGTAAAATGAGAATATTAGATTTAATGATCTCTAAGGTCCCTTCCAGATCTAACATCGTGCTAGCTCTTTCTCAGTTCCTGCCTTTCTTTGTTTTTCCAAGTCTCTCTCTTTCTCTCTCCTTCTCTCTCTCTCCCTCTCTCTCTGTCTCCTTCTCTCTCTTCTTCTGTCTCTCTCTCCTCTCTCTCCTTCTCTCTCTCCCTCTCTCCCCTTCTCTCTCCATCTCTCTCCTCTCATTCTCATTCTCCCTTTGCACTTTATTCTTTCTTTCCTATCCCTCTGTGAATCTTTTGTTGCTGTATCTTTTTGTCCTGCCAGAAGCCCTCAGTGACTGACTCCCTGAAGAGAGAAGAGAGAGCTTCAGTTCCAGTTGTGAATCCCAGCCCAACAGAATCACCCTCCCACTTAACCCCACCATTAGTGCCTAATCTTGTTTCCTTTGACACGCTCCTCTTCCCACACCCACCTTTCCCAATGCCAACATACACACAGAGCTGAGGAGGAGGAACATACTGGGCTGGGAATCAAGAGATTTGGATCCTGGTCCCAGATCCACTGCTGACAGCAGAGCCATCACAGGGAGATGTTGAAGGCTCTCTGCACCAGGGCATGGCCAACCAACAATGGTCTTCAGTTCCACTGTCTCCTCCATCAATCTACCCCCTATCGAACAAGCCCAGCCTAGAGTGTTCTGCCCCATTTCTCCCCATTTGTGCCTTCTAATCTCTATCCACCTTTTACATGTTTCTTTAAGAATTTGGGTGACATAGGTTCCACCTCAGTAAATGGAGCTAGATTTTCCTTTTCCAGGATGATGGCACCAGATCATGATGGATTGTACCCTACACTGCATCACCCCACCTCACCCCAACTTAATTAGCCCTGGGCACCATAATTCCTAGTTACAGCTTTGACTAACAATGTGACATTGGGCAAATCATTTTATCTCTCTAGGCCTCAGTCTTCTTGGCAGTAGAATGAGGGAACTGACCTAGATCTTGAAGATGCCTTCTAATGCAGAGTCTCTGTTTCTATTCTAGGATTAACCAATTTATCCAAGTATACACACATTTTCTGGGCAGCTCATGGTAGACATATGAACTCTCATATACATCTGTGTGCCACCAGACATGCATGCAGGATTAGACTGTGACCTTGTTCATCTTTCACATGCATATCTTCATATGCTCACAGGCACACACACACACACACACACATCCAAACTCAGAGCCAGGCTGTGAAGTTGCCATGCACAGCCCCTTGTCGGCACTGGGCCCCAAACACTTCGGAGTGTGCCAGCACCAAGGCCGTGGTGACTCTGACACCGCCAGTGGTTTAAATATAGAGCTTCATACGCAAGGAGAGACTAATTTTAGCAAGAATGTGCTCAAAACTTTCTGAGGGTTCTATTCTCTGGATGTTTGCTCTGTGCTCATCACTCTGATGCTGAAAGGAAACAAACTTGGTCCTTTCATAAGCTGTGTCACCCTGGTTCCAGATCCCACATTCTCACTCTGCTCATTCCTTTCCAGAAGGTTCCAGTTCCCCTCCTCTACCTACCTCCTTTTCCAGTCTCTCTGACAGACTCAGAGCTTCCTTTTGGGGTCAGGCCTGGGCAAAATTGTTCAGAGGGAAAAATCTGTTTTCAGTGTTAACTACCTCCCCTTTGCCTGTGCCTCTTTTCTCTCTTTCAGATGACTCTAACCGTCCCCCCCTCCCATTCCCCAAGCATGCTGCCCTTCCCCGTCAAGGAAAAAAATTAAATTGAAAAATTAAATCACGGTAAGATGTTAGGGAATTATAAATCAGAGGCAGCTAGGTTGCACAATAGTTAGAGCACTGGGCTTGGAATTAGAAAAGCTCATTTTCCTGAGTTAAAATCTGGCCTCAGACACTTCCTAGCTGTGTGACCCTGGGCAAGTCATTTACCCCTGTTTACCTCAGTTTCTTGATCTGTAAAATGACCTAGAAGAGGAAACAGAAAACTATTCCAGTATCTTTACCAAGGAAATCCCAAATGGGATCTTGGAGAATGGATAGGACTGAAAAAAAAATGACATCTACAACAACAACAAACTCATAGGCAACTTGGGTTTAGATCTGGGAGGGACCTTAAAGGTCATTTGGTCCAAAGTCTTCATATTTACTGATGAGGAAAATAAGATATCATAGAAGGAAAGCGATTTGACCAGAGTCATACGTGTGAAACCAGCATAGTTATCCGTCCCAGGAGTGTCTGCACATTGAAAGAGGGGGGCAAGTAGGTGGTGCAGGAGTCAGGAGGACCTGAGCTCAAATCTCACCTCAGACACTTGATACCCACTAGCTGTGTGACCTTGGGCAAGTCACTTAACCCTGGGTTATCTCCAATCATCCTGATGCAGGATTCAGATGGCTCTGGAGGAGAAGTGAGGCTGGTGACCTGCACAGCCCTCCCCCACTCAAAACAAAGTCAAGTGCAAGTCATGGCATCATTTCTCTGATGGCATGGTCTTCTTCGGCAATGAAGGGTGAACCCACTTGTGTTAAAAGAGGACCACAAAGAGAGGGCAATATTTAAGCCAAAGGAGGATTGAAGACATTTGAAGGCTGAGAACATTCCACTTGGTTCTTCCAATCACATCCTGTAAATGACTGCCTACTCTGGCCCTATTGCTTGTTTCCTAACTCTATTTCTCTAACCAAAAGCCTTGGGGCAGGCCCCTCCTTCCCTTGGCCAAACACTTCCAACCCTCTTAGCAGTTCACGTCTGCTCTGTCTCTTTTCCCACCTTTCCCACCTCCCCACCCCAACCCCCAATTCTGGAGGCTCTGATAGTCAAAGAGAAACCACCACTTTTTTTTTTTTTTTTCAAAAAAAAGAAAAGGGGGGAAAAGAGAGAAAAAACCAGACATCAAATGCTATTCCAGAAGCATTTTTGTCTGTTCTTTCAGGCAGCTACGGGAAAATGCCCATGTCTCCCCACGGGTCTGTGTTACAGCTCTGCGTGGTTGTTGTGTCGGAGTGTGAGGACGGCTTCCTCGTAATGAGCATTAGAATAGTAACGAGATGGATGACACATTGTAGCTAGAGAGCAACAGATCTCCAAGGAGCAGGGAGCCCCCCCAGCTGCTGACTGGCCTCGCCGCAGCTCAGAAAGCATCTTTGGGGAAGGGTGACAGATGCTGATCCCTATTAAGCCAGCCCAGGATCTTCACTCGGCAAATGTCCGACTCCAGGCCTCCTGGGGGGCATCAGCAGCCAAAGTGAGAGAGCTGCAAAGTCCAGGGCCTGTCATGTGGGCTAGCCTTAGTGTGTGTGTGTGTGTGTGTGTGTGAGAGACACTTCAATGGTATTCATATTCCAGGCTTAGGGGGACCTAACAAGAGGAGGGGGGAGGAACACAGGTTTCTTACAAGTCTGCCTGTCTGTGGATGCCAGTATTTTAGGTGTCTGCTCCCATTAGGTGATTTTTTTTTTACTACAGAAACACACACCAACATGTCCATTCTGTCTAAGTGTGTGTATGTACATGCACATGTATGTATGTGTATATGTGTATTATGAGAAAGTGTGTGTGTCTATATGCACTTTACTGGTCAATTATCTCTCAATGTCACATAGTTCTCTCCTTAACAGTCTTTTTATAGAGGGGAAGCATATTGTTCTGGACAAAGCTCTGGACTTGGAATCAGAAGAACCAGGTTCTAATGTGATTCTAGCCCTGAGAACCTAAGTGACTTTGGAACTAATCACCTCAACTTTGTGATGCACTTGATCCTCTATAAAATGAGAGTAAAAAGGCCTGCACTGTTTTTTAAAGGGTCATTGTGAGGATGGAACATCAAGAGTACCTGAGTTCAAATCCTGTCTAGGACACATATTAGCTTTAATAAGCCTCAGCAAGTCATTCATTCCCTTGGAGAACCAGGCAACTCTAAGTCTAAAAGTGGCAGAGCAGTTGTCAATCTGCATTGGTTGAAGAGTTTCTTACACCTGTAAAATTGAAAGCCTAGTAAAGACAGAGAGAAAGAGAGAAGAGAGAGAAAGACAGAGAGAGAGAGAGAGAGAGAATGTAGTAGGACCTTTTCCATCAGAGGGAGAAGGAAAAGGTGCCCAGAGATCAGGAATTCTTAACTTGAGGTTCATGAACTTATTCCTAAAAAGATTTTGATAACTATATTTTAATATAACTTTTTTCCTTTGACATGCTATGTATTTCATTTTATGCATTTAAAGGCATAAAAATGTATATATCTAAAACATTTTTTAAATTAATTTTTAAAAATTATTTTGAGAAGGGGTCCACAGGCTTTGTTAGACTGCCAAAGGAGGCCATGTCACAGGGCAGATTAAGAACCCTGGCCATTTTTGTTCCTCAGTTGTTTCATACTTTTCTTGACTCCCATTTGGGGTTTTCTTGGCAGAGATACTACAGTGCTTTGCCATTTTCTTCCCCAGTTCATTTTACAAATGAGGGAACTAAAGCAAACAGGGTTAAGTGACTTCCCCAGGGTCATACAGCTTCCCCCTGACCCTGCCACAGAGTGACAGATAATTATATAAATGTAACCACTGAATACCAAAAGAATTTTACCACCTTTTTTTGTGCATCTGTAGGTATTGGTTAACCTCTTTGGTGCTCAGGTCAGCCTGTATTGGGGTTGTACACGTTTTTGCAAGTTTGACTATTTACACCTACAGTTTCTCTCTAGAGCTCCAGAAAACACAAAGCCCTTATCAGTGTATGGTTGACACTAAAGCCCATGCATCTGAAGCTATCTAGGATAGTTGACAGAGCACAGAGAGCCAGGAAGACCTGTGTTTGAATCCTGCCTCAAACACTTATTAGCTGTGTGTTCCTGAGCGTATCATTTAACCTAACTGGGCTTCAGTCTCTACAGGTATATAATGAGGAGACTGAACTCAGTGACCTAATGTCCCTCTCCAGCTTTGAATTTATTTGTCCTAGGATCTTATGATCCTATCTGCACTGCAATCCTTGAACTAGACTGGGAAGGCCCCACTACAGTGCTCTACTTACATCCTATTTAGGTTAGGCCAATAGCAAGGGCACAAGGTACCATTTCTAGAACTAGTCATGGCCCAAGGCAGAGGCCCCAACCAATTATCTTGGGGCAACAAGCTGCCTCTCCACTGAAAATTCCAATGGTTGGGTTCTTATTGTCTTCTAACACCAAGACAGATCACCTGGAGGTCAACCACAAGGTCTCTTGTAAAAAGGAAATAGCTTTTTCTATTCCCTCCTCCTCTCTCTCACCTCAACCCCCACCCCTCCAACCACCACCACCAAAGGTCAAAAAGCTGACAAGCTCAAGGCCTAACAGCTTTCGAAGCTTACTCCACTGTACTCCTGATCTCTATCTCAAAAAAGCTACTCATTTCAAAAAAAGCCATACTCCTTGGCATTCCCCTTTCCCACCTGTACAGCTCTCCCCTGTGATGAAGGACCACACACATCCCCATACTTGCAGCTCCCACACAACACACACACTCAGACATGTTCATTCATCATTATCACCATCTTCATCATTATTCACACACTCAGATGCATTCATATTTCACTAGTCCCCTCCCATATTGACATACACTCTCACCCAGACACAGATATTTAGACACACATGTGCTGTTCTGGTGAGCACGCTTTCTTAGGGTCACATCCAGGCACACCACTATAACTGACCCACGACTGTATTAGGCAAAATGAGACAGGGGAACATGCCCATTGTGTGTGCTCCAGGGTACACAGTCAAACTCAAATGAGGAATTCTAGGCCCAGTCCGTGTCTGCTCCTGGTCCCCCGAGAGTGAAGCCCCCAAATGTCCTTCCTTTCTGGCCTTCTCTACCTCCCCTCCCCCCAGCTTCCAAACCCGGGTATCCTAGTCTCTGCCTCCCTCTCTTTCCCCCTCTGTCTGTCTCTTTCTCTTTAAATAAACAGAGCCTGTTGCTGAGGGCCCTGTAGTGTTTCCTGGAGAGTCCACATTGCCACCTGTTGCTATGGAGAAGCCTCTTTATCACAAACATTGGGTAAACAGCTGCTGCCGGGAGCCCCTTTCTGCCGGCCAGGGGTTTATTTGGAGAAAGTCAATAAGGAAAAATAAACATTCCCGGCCTTGTGTATATAGATCCTTGGGACTGGTCCACAAGCTGCTCAGGCCTCTCAGTCCTGCCAGTTCCCCAGAGGGCTCAGCGGCTTCAGGCCTGCTCCCCACAATCCCAAACTTTCCCCCATCCTAGAGCTTGATTGGGGGAGGGGTGGGACAACCCTCCACCTTGAGCCAGCTGTGGACCACACCAGGAAGCCAAGCGACGGAGCAGTGAATGTCCAACTTGTACCCCGCTGCTGCTGCATCCCAGGCTTGGGAAAGGGCAAACAGGGCAAGCTTCCTCCTCCCTACTGCCACTGCTCCAGGGTACATGTCCCACTGTCCTTAGGGAGCTGGGGATGGGGGTGAGGGAGATGGATGAGAAGGGATGCTATGGAGAACAAATCCCTGACCTATCCTGGGCAGAGCCCAAAGCAATTTAAGTTGGCTCTCCCTCCTGAGGCAGGGTGGTTCTTTTTGCCTTTTTGGCAGCTGTGTTCAGCATGGTACAGTATTACAAGCACTAATTGACTGCCTCCCACATGCCCAAGGGATTGGGAGGATGGAAAGAAAAAAACACAGAACCTGCCCTCTAGAAGAGTCTAGTTGAGGCACCAGACATGCCCTCAGTAGACCAAAGCACCTAGAGATGGAATTTAGTCCGGCACCCTCGTTTTCTAGATGAGAACCTAAAAACCAGAGAAATGAAGTAACCTTGCCCAGAGTATCACAGGGGGAAGTGCAGAGCTGGGGATTTAACCCAAGACATCTGATTCCAAATCCAGTACTACCTTCAAACTCTTACCACAATTCCACAAGACCAGTAACTATATGAAAACAAGTTAAATGATAGAACAGGTAAGTCCAGAGCTGGCCTTAGAGTCAAGAAGACCTGAGTTCAAATCCTACTTCTTATTCATAGAACCATGACCCTGGGCAAGTTACTTAAACTTTCAGTGAGCTAAGAAATTTTCTAAGACTATTATAATAGTTAGCATTTATATGGAGCTTTCAGGTCTGCATGGTACTCCTCGCAACAACCCTGGGAGGTAGGTGCTCTTGTTATTCCCATTTTGCAGATGAAGAAACTGAGGCAGCCCCAAAAGTGATTTCCCAGAGTCACACAGCTAGTAAGTGTCTGGGATCAAATTTGAACTCGAGTCTTCCTGATCCAGATCTAGCTGCACATCCATAAGTTGCAGAGAAGGGACCTATGCGTAGTCTAGTCTTTTATTAAGTTATATAAAGACTATTTATTACAGGAGTCCACTCTGAGGAAGAGAGGTTAACATGGGACAGAGAAGACCCAGCTTCAAGGAGGGGATGGTGAGACTTGAATTGCATCTTGAAGGAGCGGAGATATTTACAGAACTTGAAAAGACTTCAGCCTCAATGGGCTAGGGTCTCCCATTGCATCCTGCTCCATCTCCAGTCGTCCTGATGAACATCTGACCACTGGACCTAGATGGCTCTGGAAGAGAAGTGAGGCTGGTGACTGCACAGCCCTCCCTCACGCAAATCAAAGTCACCTGCAAGTCATGTCATCATCTCCCTAGTCTCATGGTCCTCTTCAAAAACAAAGGACAAACACCACAACTGGAGAAGAAAGAAGAGGAGGAGGAGGATTTTGTTTGTCATTTTCATACACGTATTACATATTCAGAGATTATAGTCTAGCTATTTGAATAAATGATCTCTCCTCTACTGAAAAATAAGCTTCTTGAGGACAGGGACATTCTCTTATTTATCTTTATATTTCCTTCGATGTCTAAAATATACTTTTGTACATGGTAAGCCCTAAAAAAATAAGTGTGGAATTTGAATTGGACAAGTGATTTATATTCTCTGACCCTCTGCATAGTCTTAGAGTATTGCCTAGGGCACTGAGATGTTAAGTGATTTGTTCAGGTTATATAGTAAGTCTCAGAGAAAGAACCTGAGCCCAGGTCTTCCTGACTCCAAAGCCAGTCCTCTATCCATCACAATTCATTCATTCTCTGACCTTACCTTATACCTGGTCTAACTGAGATGTGTGGAAAAGTAACTGGGACCAGGTCTTCCCATTGATTACGGGCTGGAGACCTCACCATCCTCCTAACCCTTCATCTCTCACCTTTCTCTGAGCTTCTCTGGCAAGTCTTCCCTTCAGAGTCCACAATACTCCCGGTTCTCTTTTCTGGTCTCCATTTTGGGACCTAACTTTCTCTCCCATCTGGCCATGGATCTGAGGGGCAGGAGAGCAATGAAGAAACCTCAAAAACACTCAAGAACTCCTCCAAATCCTTGATCTTCACCCAACCAGGGGTAACCAGCAAGTTAGAAACTCCAAAAAAGAGAGAATACCAAAGTGGGGTATAGACCCCCTAACGGCCACACCTAGCCCAGTTGGGTCTGTCTATTTGCTTGGGTCTTTAATGAGAGTCCCTGCCTCCTTCTGTTCCAGGCACATGCCCTTAGCCCCAGAATCCCTCCTGCCGACCTGCCCCACCCCACTTCAAGGAAGCATGAAGGGGGACAGGATCCCCACAGAGCTGAGCTCTACATATCAGGGACTGGGAATTAACATTCCCAGGCTGTAATTATACCTTCCTGCGGGTGACACCTCCAGAAGCATCTTTTTTTAAAAGCAGGTAAATTGAAGGCTTATGGGATTGTGGGGAAATGGTTTATTTTTAGCGAGATCCCCACACCGCCCTGTGATTGCCAGTGCCCCAGTTAATCACTCAGGCGCCAGTGGCCTGTAGAGAGGTTTGGGGGGCTGGGAAATGGGATGGGAGAAGAGATCTTTGGGGCACAGGCAGATGAGGTGGGCAGAGCAAGTATATTGGAAAGAAGACCAAGTAAAGACCCTCTCTGTGTAGGAATAATGGAAGGGAACTGTTTATAATCAATCCTGAGTAGAACCAAGGATATAATGGAAGACCAAGGCAATTCTCCAACTCCTTAGCCAAAGGGTGTAAAGGTCTAAGGTTTGGCAGGTCACAGATAGAGTTGTACCATTTGGGGTAGTCCCATTCACTTGGGGAGGGATATAATAATATCACTTCCTGTCTCTATCCAAGTAGATTAAGTTCTACTTGTTGGGATGATGGCCATTTTGAGAGTGCATTCCCTAGGTCCACCACATTCTGGGGCCTGCCGTGAATTAAGAGTGACTGCTGTTATGATTGTAAGAGTTAAGTAGGAGAACTTTGGTGACCTTTTGGAACCTTAAGAACCATCAAGGAACTGCTTGGGATATAAGCCTTGCTGCTAAAGAAAGTAGGAAGGGAGAGAGGGTGTTTAGATCAGGGCAGAGGTGGGAGGAGGTCAAGGTTTCTTCCTTAGATGTTTCCTGGTGGTAAAACTGATGCTGGGCACCTCTTCTCTGGGCAAGGACATTAGTGCAAGAGAGAGAGAAAGGGAAAAAATGTGATTTTAAAGCAAGCCTCAGTAATCAGCTATTTGTGATGGAATTTTATCTGTCCTGGTCTCTAAGGGATGAGAAGCGGGAGTGAGGGAAGAGGGGTCAGAAATTAGTATGCAGAAATATCTGATCAGCCAAAGTAATTTTCTTTAATAATCGTATTCATACTGGCTGCTCTCTGCTCACTAGAAGAATTAAGTATTTAATAGTAATATATTTCATCTGGCAGCGGTTCCGTTTTGTTAGGAGCTGTGATGCTTCATTGGGGTGGGGAGATTTGGGGTGGAATGGGAGGGGCCAGGGCAAGAAGAGGAAAATGGGCACTCAGAAGAAAGTGAACCTGGGGTGAACAGAGGAATAAGGAAGGAACTGGTGGGTTCCCCCTTTGGGGCATTCAGTTCAAATGGCATGATTTCAAATCCCTCTTTAGCTTCTTTCACAGTCAGAGGTAGATTCTGCCCCCCTCTAGGCTGGCACCATTCTCTCTCACCTAGCTATTGCAAGAGATCTCAGAAGAAACCCCCCACTACATGTTGCAACCTGCATCTCAAATCTTGTGCCCAGGGTCACAGAGGAAGTGTTAGAGGCAGGGTTTGTGCTCCCTTTTTTCTACATATCATCTGTCCCCAGTCCCCAGGTTTCTATTCCTATCAAGGTTTTCCACCTTAGAAACTGAAAGGGGAGTTGGGGTTATCTATCTGATGTCAATGGGCCCGGACCTTACAGAGGGCTGTGAAAGTAAGTGCCAGGGACAGTAACCACACACACACACACACACACACACACACACACACACACACACATACCCCACCCTCCTCAGCCTCACTGCCCCAAAAGAGAGGAGAATGGAGAGGATAAATGTCTCCAAGGGCCTCCAACAGCAAGCAAGTGCCTAGTATCATCAATTATGTCTGTCTGTCTGTAGAATCACGTTCCTGGCACAAGCCTGGCCTGATTTTTAACTATTAAAATCAAGTAATAGGCTAAATGTTCATCTCTGGCAGCCTGGGGGCAGAAGCAGCTGCGGCTCAGTTCTTCCTGGGTTCAGTGCGGGGGTCTGAAAGGCTACAGTCAAGCACTAGCTCCTTCTCCTCTGAATCCCTGTCTCCTCCCGGACCTACTGAAGTCCAAACCAAAAATCTCTCCTTCTCCCATTCTACTCCATTACCCTCGCCCCTACTCTTAGGTGTCTGATTCTCAGCTTCCTGGATCTCCCTGCACCCAGCAGCCCTGGAGAAAAATAGCAGTGGGAAAGCAATTCATCCACATTTGCCTGAAGAGATGAAGACAAAGGGATGGAGGGAGGGGAAGGAAGGAGGGCTCCAAGCTGTAGAAATCAGAGTTCAGATCCTCACAGCTCTTTTAACAGCAAATTCAACAAACTGATGAGCACTGATGCTGGCATTTCCAGGTGCCTGACAGGCTGGAATTAAACACCTGTCCATTAAACTGCCATTTCAGGGAAAGAGGAAGAAGGGAGGGGGAGAGAGATAGGAACTGAGCTCTGCTCTGGCTCTGCCACCACTGATCCCTCCGAGAAGGCAGTGCAGCTGGGAGTCACAGAGACCCCAGGTCTGGGCACATGCTTTCATGGGTATGTTAAAGGGAAAAGGAGAGGGGAGATAGAATCTAAGTCCTCTCCCAGTAAGACCTGGTGCCCAGATACATACAACAAATTTTGATTCAAAGGCAAAGAAGGAAACTGCACTAATGGAAGAGGGAGCCCCAGAGAGGCCAGAGGACTTGTAGGGAAGAAATTATGACTACGGGGAATTCTGAGAAGCATGAGAAGACATATGAATGGATGCACAGCAAAGCCAGAAGAACTAGTAAAACAATATATACAACCTCTACAACAGTGTAAATGAAGACTAAAATGCAGCTGAACCTCTGTGTAATTATAATGACCAGTTTTCTCAACTGAAAAACTGTGTCTCCGTCCCTTCATTGCAGAAGTACAACATAATGCACGTATTGTCAGACACGACTGATTCGTTGGTTTTGATGTTTCCCTATTTCTTCTTTCATGTCCGTTACAAGGGATGGTTCAATGGATAAGGGAGAAAGGGGTATCTTTTGGAAATGTATGTGATTAAAAAACAAAAGACATTAATAAAATATTCTTTTAGAAAAGTCATTTAGAGGACGTCCCCCTTTCTAGCCAGGATCCTCAGCCCTGCCTGAAGTGCCAAGAGTAAGATGCCTAGCATGGCCCCCCATATAAGCAGCATTGGGGGACTGCAGTAAGGAGAAACAGAAGAAAGCTGGGAAGAGGACAGAGTTGAAGAAACAGGCTGAGATAAGGACCCCTCACAATCTGGCCCCAACCACCATTCTAGCTCTATCACTCACTGTTCCTCTACAGGCAAAGCTCTGATCTGGACTCTTCACCATCCCTCTGACCTGCTTTCAAATTTCTCCTTTGTGCTTTTGGTTACCCACCTCTATTCTCTACCTGTCTATAACCTGTCCATCCTTCAAGACCCAGCTCCAAGTCATTGCTTCTCCATGAAAAAATCTCAATCCCATTTCCGATTTCAGAGACTTTCAACACCACACCTCTGCTAAAGTCTCACCCTGGAACACCCCTCAGAGCCTAAAGCCTCTAAGCATCTCTGCAACAGTCTCCCAGTGTAACATCCTGCCATAATGTCAGCTCCCTTTGGGGATCCATCTGGAGAAGTCAAGTTGGCCAACCTTCCTTCTGACTTCCTGGACTTCAACACCATGCCTCAGACTATGACCAAATCCCACTCCCCACCCCGTTTTCAGCTCCATTTTGTGTGTTATCTCCCCCTCCTCCCATTAGAATGTAAGTCCCTTAAACACAAGGAATGTCTTTCTCTTTTCTTGTATTTGTCTACACAGAACTTAATACAGTAAGTGCCCGGCACACAGCGTTTAATAAATACATGCTGTCTTCTGGTTGCCTTGCTTTGCCACTCCAGCCCACGATGGTCACTCCCTCCTCTGACCTACCAGAGGACCGTCGTCTGCATCACTCTGTGAACAATTAACCACCAGTTGTCTAGCATCTCTCATAGCGTTGTTTAGTTATTTTATGCGTGCCACAGGGCAATTAGTGGAGAGAGCACAAACCCTGAAATCAGGAGGACCTGCATTCAAACCCAGCCTCAGACACTTACTAGCTGTCTAATCATGGACAAGTCCCTTAACCCTGCCTGCCTTAGTTCCTCATCTGTAAAATGAGCTGAAGAAAAAAATGGCAAACTACTCCAGTATCTTTGCCAAGAAAACCCCAAATGGAGTCACGGAGAATTGGATACAACTGAAACAACCCAACCACAAGCAAGTAGACATGGATTCCAGCAGTGTAGGGGATGCCTTTCATCAATGCAAGTCAATACCTAGACCTGAGGTATCCAACTGAAATAAGAACAGGGGCCACTAATCCACATACAAGGACCCATGTGGGTAGCATATTGACGGCTTCTAAGATATAATATTATCTATGTTTTATTTTATTTGTATTTAGCTAAATATTTCCTAACTGCATTTTAATTTGATTCACATTGAGTTTTGTGGGTTGCTTGTCTCATTCTTCCATATATAGCAATAAAAATAATCTAGGTATATGACCATAAGCAAGTCACAACCTCTCTGTACCTTAGTTTCCTCATCTATAAAATAAGGGGATTAAGCTGAATGCTTTCTCAGGTTTCTTCTAGCTCTATTACTCTATAATTCATTAAGTACTTTAAAATTCACAATGAACTCTTCACAAACACCATATTCAGATCCTACTTACCCCAGCTGTGTGATACAGTACATAAAACATTGACCTTGGAGTCCAGAAGAGACCTGAGTTCAAACCCAGCATCAGACACTTAATAGTCATGCAACTAGGCAAGTCATTCTGTCTGCCTTGGTTTTCTTTACTGCAAAATTGGGGTAATAATAGTGCCTACCTCCCAGAATTGTGAGATCAAATGAGATAATTATAAAGTAGTTAGCACAGTGCTTGGCACATAGTACATGCTTGATAAATGTTTTTTTTCTTCCTTCCTTTCTGCGAGGTAGACAAGAAAAGTATTATACTCCTTTAATAAACAAGGAAACTGAGACTCAGAGAGGTTCAGATTTGTACAGTTGAGTGGAAGCTAGAACGTGGCTAGTATTTCTCTGGCTTTGACCATCCCCACAGCATTTAGCACAATGCCTTGTATGTAACACATGCTTGATAAATTTGTTTTTGATGATTGGTTAACAAATACCAGAACTGAGTGGAATGAAGAGAAACTGAGTCCATCTAGGTGATGGCTGGAGGAAAGGGGTGCAAAGCACAGTCAAGGAGGGAGGGAATAAGATGAAGGTGGAGATCTGGAGATCCCCCGGTAGAACAGAGAAGTAAGAGAATTGTATTTGAGGAACCATGAAGAAGAAGAGGAAACATTTCAAAGTATGTGTCACTTTGTGTGTGTTGTGTGTACATATGTCTAGATGATATGTGAACATATTACATATTATAGTATGTCTATTATTACATATGTTTATATAGCATATATTCATAATGTTCAGCATGGATGCTAGAAAGAGAGAGATGCCCGTGGTATCTACCCCACTCATATATATGCTCCTTGAGGGCAGAGCTATTTGACTTTAGCCTTTGTAGCCCTGTACTGGCACATAGTAGACACCCAATGGATCCTTGTTTGCTTTACTTACTTACCTGCTTGAATGAGCAAGAGTAAGGTAAGCACCATGGTTCAGTGAAAAGACCATTAGCATCAGGACACCTGGGTCTCATCTTTGGCTCTCCTTTGCCAGTAACTAATTGCAGGACCTTGCAGGCCCTGTACAAATCTGCATTGACTTCAATGGGCCTTGGTTTCTTCATCCAGATGTTTCTTATTGTCGTGGTCATCTGTGTCCAGCTCTTTGTGACCCCATTTGAGGTTTTCTTGGCAAAGATGCTGGAGTGGTTCACTGCTTCCTTCTCTAGGCCATTTTACAGATGGGGAAACTGAGGCAAACCAGGTTTGGCAACTTACCCAGGGTCACACAGCTAGTAAGTGTCTGAGGCCGGATTTGAACTCATGAAGACGAATCTTCCTAACTCTAGGCCAGGCATTCTATCCACTGCACCTCTTAGCTGCTCTCATTTATAAGACAAGGATAAGAATGCCTACCCTGTTTCTCTTACAGTGTTGTCCAATGCAATAATGTACATTAAAAAACACTAAAGAAAGAGAGTGCCTGCTGTGAACAGTAAAAGTGACCTGTGTGGTAGCTTAAATTATTCTGATTTCTTTTAAAGTAATAGCCTGCACAATGGTTAGAGCATGAGCCCCATAGTCAGGAGTTCAAATCCATCCTTAGATACTTACTAGCTATGTGACCCTAGGCAAGTCACTGAACCCTGATTACCTCCTAAAAAACAAATAGACTATTGTACTTATCCTCCACTGCCCTAAACTGAATTGGGGTGGAAGGGGGATGGGGTGAGAAATATCTAGTTACCTAAGGGATCACCAAGTAATATGGATGAAGCATCAAAAACACAGAATTTAATTAGGAGTCTTGCTAATTGGCTGGAGGATAGAGAGAATGATTTTGATCCCTGAGGTCAGGTAGATGAACTCTCAAAATGACTGAGAGTGCTTGAGGAAGAAAGAGGTCTTTCTCTTCTGGGATCTAGTAGGCAGCTAGACAGACAGTAGTAGTATACATAATAATATACAAGCCAAACTTGGCCTGGAAAGCTATCTCCAGACAGAATAGTTTAGGATCACCTAATTGGGAACTGGCTAGCCTTCTTTTTGAATTTCTAATTTACTTCACCCTACCAGGTGAAAGGGGGCATCTAGAGGGTAGTGGATAGAGCACTGGGCCTGGAGCTGGGAAGATATAAGTTTAAAGGGGCCTTGGGCAGGTCACTTAGCCCCGTTCGCCTCAGTTTCCTTATCTGTAAAATGAAAAGGAAATGGCAAACCACTAGAGTATCTTTGCCAAGAATATGCCAAATGGGTTCATAAAGAGTTGGACACAACTGAACAACTGCAATATGAAAAGTTGGGGAGAAGGGGGTACAATTTGGCCTAAAACAAAAGGTACTAGATTTGTAGTCTGGAAACTGGGTTTGAATCCTAAATCTGTCCTTCACTACTGTGCGATCTTGAAGAAGTCATGACTGCCCCTCTGAACCAGTTTTCTCATCTATAAAATGAGTAGCTTGGATTAAATAAGTCCCTTCTAGCTCTAAATCCTGTGTTTATTTTCTAAATTTGTATGTTGTCCTTTCCCTTTTAAATAAACCCATACACTTCTGGTCTAGAGTATGTGAAGAGAGAGAAGCAGATGGTAGGAACTTCCCCAACAAAAGGGGCAATCACAGGAGAACAGATAAACAGGTCATGAGCCCAGGTCAATGAATTCCAGGAAAAAAAACAGACTCAGGGACCCGTGCCTTGAGTTGGGAGTTCCATCACACACACACACACACACACACACACACACACACACACGCACGCACATGCACACATGCACACACGCACGCACGCACGCACACACGCACACACAAAGTTTAAGAAGTAATAAATCATAGGAGCATAGATTTATAACCAGAAGGAGGACCTTAGAGACAGACCATCTAATCCAAACTGTCATTTTACAAGTGAAGACACTGAAGCCTAAAGAACTCAAGAGACTTATCCAAGGTCACGCAGAGCTAAATGTCAGAGGTAGAGAAAGGGGTGAAAAAATCCCCAAGACTGAAAACAAAGGTGCCCTGCAGTGACTTGGAGAAAAGAATCTAGTACTTCAGGAAGTTGAGTTCAGGTCAGTGGGGCCTGTGGTTTGGGTTTGGAATCTTTACAAAAGAACGTCAAACCATTTGTATAATAACAGCAATATTGTAAAGGCAAATAGTTCTGAAGAAACTCTGATTGATGCAATGACCAGCTAAGAGTCCAGAAGGCCAATGATGTAGTGTGTTACTCAATTCCTGTACAGAGAAGTGATAAACTCAAGATGTGAAATGAAACCTACATTTTTGAACATAGACAATGTGAGAATTTATTTTAATTGAACATGCATATTTATTATGAGGATTTTCTTTCTTTTTTTTTTTCAGTGAGTTGGGAGAGAAAATAAGAACTTGTTAAATAGGAACAAAAGTGAATTAGTAAGAGATCAGATTTCCTTTACCTGTGGAGCTCAACTCCTTGGCTGGTTCACGCTCCCAGAAATCAATACATTCCTTTACCTCACAGAAGAGTGAGACACCAGTATTTCTAGACCAGTAGGTGTGACCCTGGCAGTCACTGCTACCAGCCCCTCACACAGAAAACTGCACCTATGTGATATATGGCATGTCCTGGTGACTAGAAGCCTTGCCCATTTATTCATTCCCAATGGTTCCACAGGTCCCTTGACAGCCCCACGATTAATCCAGCTTTCTTTGTGCCATTGCCCTTTGGATTTCCATATTTGAAATGCGGATGAAATTGTCCCCATGGGAGAGAAGGGAAGAAGTACAAAAGTACAAGTCTAGAAAGGACTAAGACACTGGGAGGGAGACTAAAAGAGGGAGATATCCTAGTGAGAAGAAAAGGGGGATAAGGAACAGACCAATTCTGGAGTTCAAATACTGACTTGGCTCCAGAAAGAGCTGGACCCCAGTAATCTTTGAGGTTCCTTCTAGCTCTAAATCTATAATCTTATCATCTCTGGGACTTCACACAGAGTCCTCTCTTACCAATGAATGAATGAAAGAAACAAAAAGATTTATTAAACATTTAATATGTGCAAAGCACTGTGCCAAGTACTGTCGATACAAACCATACAAACAGAAAACTAAGACAGTCTCTGTATCAAAGAATTCACATTCTAGTAGAGAGAGACAACACATATAGGAGGTTTTTGGCCTCAAGTCAGATTAAAAAGGTCCAGGGATCCTAAGGGAAAGTATCTTATTTAGTGCCCATTAATGAATAAAACCATAATTAATAAATAATGAACAAAACCATGTCCATTTCTATTAATAAAATCATTTCCATTTCTGACGTTGAGCCATTTGACAGTGTCAAAGACTGGTGCTGAAAACTTTCTGTTAGATCTTGAGTCGCTGTGGTCAACTTTGTCCCTAGTGGCATCAGGCCTCCTCACTAGCCAAGCCAAAGGCTATATGGATATGCCTTTAGGATGCACTAAAAATCCCTTTAATAAATCACAACAACTAATACTATACCACATTATACAGCAACTAATACTAAAATATTGCTTTTCATCCTTCATTTTCTAAGAGGACCAATGACATCATGAGGGTGATGCCTTGTGTATGAACTGGATTTAAGTAAAGTAGAGCTGCACAAAGTGTCATCCCCACTGTCTCCTCCAGAGTCATCAAAGTACAGTGGAAAGACAAAAGTTAGGCCCATTCTGACAGGGGAATTCTTTACATACTTGGGGTAAATACCTCCATAAACTAACAGGTTTGTGGCCTATTGTGACCTGGTTTAGTCCATTTGTCAATTTTTTTGTCCAGTTGTCTAGTTGTCCAGTTTTACTATGGTGGGCCAGTGCCTGTGTTCCCTATAGCTACATGGAGTCATAGATGATAACCGGGTGAGAGATGAACATTAAATATGGATGAGAAGCCCATAAAAGCACTCAGTGAGTAACTCCAGAGGCTAGTCCTCCTGAACACTGCATACACCCCAATATTAAGCTATACTATACCATACCGTACCATACCATACCATACCATACTATACCGTACCATACCGTACCATACCATACCGTACCATACCATACCATACCGTACCATGCCATACCATACCATACTATACCATACCATACCATACCGTACCATATCATACCATACAGTACCATACTGTACCATATTATACCATACCGTACCATACCGTACCATACCATACCATACCGTACCATATCATACCATACAGTACCATACTGTACCATATTATACCATACCGTACCATACCGTACCATACCATACCATACCATATCATACCATATCATACCATACCATACCATACCATACTATACTTAATGTAAATGACAATCAATCATATCCTTCTTTCTGTGCAGAGAGTTTAGTAAAGGGAATTAGTTTTATCATGAAAGGAAAAATGACCTTACAGAAAGATGGCATGAGACCTAGCTGAGGCAGATCATCCAATGGGTATTTGTAGAGCAAAGGATTTAGAGCTGTAAAAGACCTTAGATATCACTTAGTCCAAATCCCTCATTTTACAGTTGAGGAAACTGAGGTCCAGGGAGGTTAAGTCATGGGTTCATAGAATCTAGATCTAGAGATGAAAGGAACCTAGGGAATCATCTGGACTAATGTTTTCATTTTAAAGGTGAATTGAGACCTAGAGAAGCTTGTCCAACATAAGTACTAAGGAACAGATGGGAGATTTGAATACAGATCTCCTGATGCCAATTCCAATGTACTTTCTATGCCACCAACATAATCTATTCTCTAAGATATTCTTGGTTCTTTCAGTTACTCAGAGTTCAATTTTCTTTTTGTTAAGTTTATAGATTTAGTGTTGGAAAGGATCTTTTCCCATCTAATCCATCTTCCTTATTTTACAGATGGTGAAACTGATGTCCAGAGAAAGAGACTTGCCCACAAGACATAAGGAGCAGAGCTGAGATTTTAATCTTGGTCATCCGATTCCTCTCAAATCTAGTACCTCCTACTACCTCTGAGAGGAAATAGAGAAAACCCCATCTCCCCAAGTACATGAGGTGCTAGAGTACATAGAGTGCTAGATCTGGAATCAGGAAGACCTGAGTTCAAATCCAGCTTCAGACACTTACTAGCTGTGTGACCCTGGAAAATAACTTTGCCTTTTTCTACCTCAGTTTCCTCAACTGTAAAATAAGGATAACAACAGCACCCACCTCACAAGAATGTTGTGAATGTCAAATGAGATAGTATCAAATGAAGTAATATTTGTGAAAAGATCAGCACAGTGTGGTAGGTACTGTATAGATATTAGCTGTTACTATTACTACATCCAGCCTCAAACATTCACTAGCTGTGTGACTCTAGGCAAGTCCCTTAACCTCTGTGTAACCCAGTTTCCTCTTCTGCAAGGTGAG
Source organism: Bettongia penicillata ogilbyi (assembly GCA_023548195.1). Classification (NCBI taxonomy): domain Eukaryota; kingdom Metazoa; phylum Chordata; class Mammalia; order Diprotodontia; family Potoroidae; genus Bettongia; species Bettongia penicillata. The sequence goes on from JAJHZJ010000089.1 coordinate 1,698,415, forward strand.
TCTAATGATTGGAACTGGCTGTCAGGGTTTCTGTTAGGAAAAAAGATGGAATTATGCTTTAAAATGCTTTGCAAACTTTCAAGAAAGCACTCTACAGATGGTGTCTACTATTATTATCCGGGCACCGGGTAAAATTGCTAATGGCAGTCACTCTCAAGCATGGAGCATATCCAAAATGCTCTGTTAATGCTCATGGTAGGATTGATGTTACCTGGAACTATAGTGATAGGCGGTTATAGTAGAAACCCCAAGGCTGATTTCCCAGTTTTGAGAAATGGTGACGACAGTTAGCAGGGGCAGAGGTTCTCAGAGGGTTGGATCTTCAATTCACCCCTTTTCCCCAAAGGGATTAAAGGCTAACACAGCTGACAAAAAATTCAGCAGATCTAGAATATGAGGCAAGCCATGTACTAGCCCCATAACGTGCAACACAAAAGGGGCTGAAACCAAGGTCATTTTCTAGGATTATTTTTCAGAGATACATACTTTGGTTTGGAAGGAGAAAAAGTCAACATTTTCCAGCCTAGCCTAAAGTGTACAAATGCTTGCAACCTAGAGGATGAGGGGATTGCAATAGACTGGCCATGCTTTCAGTTTCTTCATATGTAAATGAGGAAGTTGGAATAAGTGACCTGGAAATTCCTTTCAAGCTAAGACATTCCATGAGACTGTGAAGGCCTGGATGCCCAGAAGTGACTCCCCACTTGCTCTCCATTCGGGAAGTTGGATAAGTCCCTCTACTGAGTGTTCAGGGTAAGTCTCTTGTCCATGATGCTTGATGCATGGGACTTCAACAGGGCTGAAGGTCTACATTAGGCCTATTTAACCCACATACTTTCTCTTTTTCCTTTCTTCCTCCTTCTCCTCTACCACACAGCCCACTTCATCTCTCAGGGGTTGATGGGTCAGACCTATGCCAAAGTATTCTTGGGCCTGGCTGGGTTCAATAGTTTTCTACCTGAGTACATTACAGTTAGAGGTCCTAGGTTCAAATCTCTTCTTTGATACAACCTGGGTCAACTTGGGCAAATCACTTAACCTCTCTGAGCCTCATTTTCATCAGCTACAAAATTATTGATGGCCTTGGAGGTCCATTGCAACTCTAGATTGATTATATCGTTGCCCTCTGACTTCTCACTCCCCCTTCCTCCAATCTAACCTTAATCTCAAATCAACATCATTTAAAAAAGTCACCAGTCTAGGATATAATAGATTGATTGATTAGCCAGGTCCCATGCACTCCACTGTCTTCAGAAGCACCGAACCTCAAAGCAGCCTCTAGCTACCCAGAGGTAAAGCATCATAGGATTTCAGACTAAAGGGGACCTTGGAGGTCATCTCATTTAAATCTCTTATTCTACAAATAAGGAAACTGAGGCCTATGGAGTTGAAGTGACTTCCTGAAGGTCATAGAGGATATATATTTAGATTCAAACTCTGATCTTCTGGCTCCAAATCCACTACTTTCTTCCCCACTATATATTGCTTTACCTCTTAGGTCCCATCTCAGGCCAGTCATCCATTTCAGCAGAGGCAACCTCCCCACCCCCACCCTAGCTGCCCAGTTCCTGGACTCTCTGGGACCCCGCAGCCTCTCTCTCTCCACCGCTGCCTACCCTTTCCTCACTTCTGTCTCACATAGCTCCCTCCTTCTCCCACCCTCAGGGTGCCCCAGAGCCAGGCGTGTGTTTGTGAGCTCACAGGGAACGGTGGGACACGGGCCTTTCTCTCCGCCGTAATGAAACCCTTTAATCATATTCAAATAGGTTACTGTTCAGGGGGAAAATAGAAATATGGATTTGATAGCAATAAATTTCCCTGGCTGGCTAAGCCCAGTTCTTAATTGTCCTGTCCCAAGGCTCGCACATTTCATTGTTCGTTAGGTGCTTAAGTCTCTGCTCTCATTTTGTGGCGGTGACATTACCGTTGATGGCTCTAATACTCTCATAATTTGAAAGGGGATTTGCATGATAGAACGCAGAGTATTAAAAGAAAAAGAAAAAAGAGAGAGGGAAAAAAACCAGGGAGGGGGGCAAGATGGGAGGGGGAGCCAGGAAAGGAAAGGGGGGCAGCAGGCTGTTGGAATGGGGGGAGTAGAGAGACTAGATCTAGCTTTCACTTAAAAAAAAGTCACTTTGTTCAAAGTCAAATCATTGTTTTCATTAAAGTAAAAAAAAAAAAAAAAAAAAAAGAGCCGAGCCTGCACATTGGGCCGGCCGGGCACTGGTATTCTCCTTATTGTTCCTAATGATCATTAATTATTATTATCCGGCTGTGCAGGGCTCTGTGGACGTGATGTCCCCAATGTCCTTGGGGTGGCATCAGTGGGGGAGGGGGCATGTCAGGGGAGGGGGACTTGCTCTGCACCTAGAGGGCTTTCTGCTGGTTAAAGGAAGGTTAGGGACACCATCGTGGGACAGATGTGGATTTGCCCCTACTTTGGAGGGGAGGGGGACCCCTGAGGGCAGTCTTTCCTGAAAATAAATTCTCCTCCCTGTCTGAACCAAACCTCCTGGGTCCTTGCCAGATGTTCTCCAGCTTTCCTAGAAGCCTTCTCTTTCCAAGTAGCAGGAAACCGTGTAAAGACTTAAGCACCTAACTCTGGGAGCTCCAGGCTGAAGGTAGAGCCTCCCTTAGCACCGTCTCCAAATTCCATTTTTATACTTATATTTAGGAAGCCTAGAAAAGAGACTGGCACTCCACAGAGACTTACCCCCATCCCCTCTCTATGCTTTCAATCCCCTGCCCTCCCCACTCAGGGAAGGCATAGGTAAGCTTCCTTTGCCTCACCTTCTGGTTTTCAGAGGTTCTGTCAGGTCCCTCTATCTAGTCCATTTTTTTCTCTACCTTGGGTGCTAAAAGTTTCAGAAATCCTTCTGGCCCCAGGTTTGGGGGAGTTCTGGTATAGAAGCCTCATATACAGTTGCCCATCAGAGGCAACAGATGAGTTCCCCACAATTTCTACAAGCTGATTGATTTATGTGCCTCAGGAGAATGTGAATGCAACTGGAGATTTTCTGTGCACACAAAGGTGTGTCACTATGGACACAAATGTGCAGGAATAGGATTTCCATGTGAGTGTACAAATATATGTCTATGAGGAAATAGATATCTATGAGTTAAAATAGGCTTGTAAGAGCAAATGAGAAAGTGTGAGCAGGTGAGTGGGTGGGTCTGCCTATAAGTGAGAGCTCATGTCTTAATTTTCTTCTCTATGGGCACTTGCTGGTCATTTTTCACATTACATGTGTACCAAGAACTCTAACCCCTCACCTTCCAGTATATTTAGGGATTCTTCCTCCCCAGTACAGAGGGCTAAGGGGCTCAGGCCCATGGCAGGAGTTGGGAGGGGCAGGCTGGATGTCTTCATATCCCTACATATATGCCCTTGGCATGCCCCATACCAAAACTCCTTCCTGCCATCCTTCTGCATGGGAGTTCAGCTAGACAGCCTATCAGTTCCAAGCCTCACCCTAGAACAAGCCTCACTCTCCTTCCATTTCTTAGGGGCTTTCTTCTGGATTAGAGTTTTAAGTCAAATAAATTCTGGGCTCCGAATAAAGCTGCCTGCAGAGAGCCTGGTAGGCCCCTCCTTTCCCTTTCCCTTCCTGGCATGGTGCTAGAATTGGGAAAGTTGGGACAACCTGTTCTTTCCCTCACACCCCCTCCCCAGGCCGTTCTTTCCTCCCAGCCACACCCTGCCCCACTCTGTTACCCTCTCCCCAGCCCTCGCCTTCTTCTGGGCATTGTCTCTCTCAACACCAGCAGCCCTGGAAGCCTAGACCTTTCTCAGCTGAAATGGTTCTATAGCTTCCTCCAGGGGATGTCACTGCAGAGAACCAAACTGTTCAGTTTTCTCTTTGTTACATAAAAATGGTAATGATGATAATGATGATAAATCACATGTATACCAAGCTTTATCACACATTTTATAGTATATAACACTTTATATATTCGAGTGATTTATAATATATGTATGTGTATATATTATGTATTATATTATATATATTACAGCATATATTATATATGTATATATACAGTATATATAATATGTAGATATAGATACGAAGCTTCACAGAATATTGGTGTATGTATATAACTCTTTTATGTTACTTTCTTTAAATGGGTCCCTTGAGGTAGGTAGTGAAAGTATTATGATGCTCATTTCACAGATGGGTATAACTGAAGCTCTATAAAGCAGTAGTGGTAAAATCACTGAATCAAGAAAGGCCTGGGTTCAAGTGCCTACTCCATTGTACCTCCTAGCTGTCTGGATTTGAGCAAATCATTTCATTTCTCTGAATCTGAGATTCCTCATTGGTAAATAATAATCTTCGAAGAAGGTTGAGTTTGTTTTACTTTTGTAAACTTGAAAGTACTCTATTAATGTGACACACATAATTATAGCAATAATAACCATAATTAAAAAGTAACTTGTCCAAGGTCACACATATACTACATTTTCTTCCTCCTGCTCTTAGAAAGGGGGGAGGATTACTCTGTCTTTGGTTTGCTGGTTGGTTAAAGAGAAAGCAAAATGCTGAAGGGTAAAGATAGCTGGGAGAGGTTCCGGGTAGATTCTGACTGTCAGGAGAGAGGTCTGGCTCTGGAGTTCTTGGTTATTGGCAAATTTCCCTTTTTACTTTACTAGCCTGGACTCTAACTGGAAAGGCTGAATGAGAGTGTCCATATCCTATCCTGGGCACCCAAAAAGGTTAGGATGCCTACCCAGGCTGCCAAATGCCTTCCTGAACTGCCTCTTTTACCCCTGCCCCAACATCAGACAGAACCTGCCCCCCAGTCCTCTGCATTTTAGGAGCCCCAGTTTAAAGGCTCAGTACATTTACCCAGATGCCCTGCTGCTACCTCCCCCACCTCCCTTGCAGACCCCCAAGGAGAAACTGTCTCAGGAAGGGAAAAAAAAAAGGCAGAGAGACAAAGTGATTCTTAAATATTTTCGTTCTCTCCAGTCACTCCGGGAGGAGGGGGTGAGGGGGCCAGGGAGGCTGGAAGGGGGGACAAAGGGGGTTTAATAGGCTCCTGTGACAGCCCAGTGTCCACATTGGGAAAAGATTAATGACGAAAATTAATCGCCTGACCTTTCTTTCCAGGAGCTGGAGGTGAGGCGGGCCATTAAAGCCTCTTATGTTGTAATTAACGTTGGAGGGGAGAAGAGAGCTGCCTTCAGAATGGATGTGATCATTTAATTAGGCTTATGCGTCAGTGCCACAACAGGTTCAGAGAAGTCATAATTTAACTATGGCTTTAAATTACACAGTCAGAATGTGGATGGCAGGGTTTAATGGCGGGATCGCCTGCCACAGAGCATCAAGGAAAACAATTAAATAAACACCTCCAATAAGAGATGGAGGGGAAAAGAGTAGGAGACAAGGGAGCAGGAAGAGGCCCGGAGACAGCCAGGGACATAGACAGGGAAAAGACAAAGAGAGTGGGGGAGAACTGGAATGGGAAAAGATGAGAGTGATAGATACACAAAGGAAAGTTAAGTAAGGCATGAGGATAAAAGTGGGCAGAAAATACACTAAAGCGGGGGTAGGAAGGGGTAAAAGGAATCTTTCCTTGCCCGCCCAACTCCCACAAAGCACTACTGTGGTTCAGTCACATCTGACTCTTTGTGACTCTGTGGATAATACTATCCATGAGGTTTTCTTGGCAAAGATACTGGAATGATTTGCCATTTCCTGCTCCAGCTTATTTTACAGATGAGGAAACTGAGACAAACAGGGTTCAGTGAATCACCCAGGGTCACACAGCTATGTATTTGAGGCCAGATTTGAACTCAGGAAGATGAGTCTTCCCAGTTTCAAGCCCAGTGTTCTGTCCACTGTGCCACCTAGCTACCCTAAACCACTGGAGTGGTTTTCTATTTCCTTCTCCAGTGAATTTAGGTAAATAGAGGTTAATTGACTTACCCAGGGTCACACAGTTAGCTGGATTCTCAGGTCTTCCTGACTCCCTCTGGAAAAGGAAATGACAAACCACCCCAGTATCTTTGCCAAGAAAACCCCAGACAGGGTCATAAAGAGTTGAACACAACTGAAACAAGTGAATAACAATTTCCTGACTCCAGGCTCAGAGCTCTATCCAATGAACCCACCTAACTGCCTCCTGTTACAGCGGGAAAAGCACTGAATTTAGAGCCAGGGAACCTGAGTTCAAATCTCACTCTGGCCATTTACTACCTGTGTGACCTTAGGCAAATCACTTAACCTCTTCTGAATGAAGAAGAGGTTAGGGGGGACAAGGTGGCTTTTAAGGTCCCTTCCAGATTACCATATGACAATGAAACATGTATGCCGACAGAACACTGCAGAGCATAGAAGGGCACATAGAAAGCTTAGGTAAGATACCAGACTTCTACCCTCAAGGAGGTTAAATTCTAACAGGGGAATAAGCCAAGAACATAGCAATATTCAATGATAAAGGCATCAAAGAACTCACAAAACAAAGTGTCCTATGACTTCTGAAGGGGGGAACATCATTTTCTTTTTCCAAGGTGGAAGCCGTCACCTCACATCATTCCTCACCTCAGCACAGAGCAGTAATTCAATTCCACAAACAGTTATTGGAGTTGACAAAGATTCTGAACTCACACCAGCAAGTAGTACCTACTGGGCACTGAAGAATCCCAAAGCAGTTCTCCCTTCTCCCCTCCATGACCCTTCCAGAGGAGCCCTCAACCCCACAGCCCCTGTCCTACAGAACAATTGAGGAATGTTGGTGGCTCCTATCGGCTAGCACACTTTGAGCTCCAGAGAGAAAGCTAGGTGCCAAGGTACAGCACAAAGATCAAGGACCCAGTTACTAGGACCAGACTCATTTAATTTGCAGAACTACACAGGGGCTGAGCTGAATCAAGTACAGTCAGGAAACGAAGAGGCAGGACTTGGGGAAAGGGACAGATATTGTGAGATGAGAGAAGAGTGGGTGGAGATGAATGGGAGCAAGGAAAGAGGAACCAGAGGGAAAATGAGGATTGGGAGGGGGGTGGGCTTTGGAGGGACCCATCTATCTCCTAGAAGCTTTTGTAGTGAAATTGTAGGAGAATTGGAGGTAGGGACAAGTAGTGCAATGGAGATGATTCCTAACAGGGGCTTAAATCTAGGACCCCTGAACCCCTCAATCTCTGATCTGAACTTGTCTGGACTTCCTGGCCTCTCAGTGGCCAGGATGGGCTCTGACCCTGACCCCAGCCTTTTGGATCATATTTTCAGTTGTAGAGTTTTCCTGAGAGCAATGTAGTTTCATTCTAGGAAACTAGTGAGAAGAGAGAAGACTAGCAGGCCCTATGAAGGGTGTGGAAGTCTGGTGGTTAGAACCACAGACCCAGAATTCTGGATCTTCCTCCATCCCTTATACATCCATCAAATCAAAGGCCCTGGGAACTTCCCCAAATGCAGATGACCCCTCTCTGATACAAGACTCTTGTCATCTGAGATGGAGTGGTGCTCCAAGGTTAGAATGCCAGCAGAGCAGAGAATAAGGGTTTAGTGATGAGGCAAAGACAAATCCCTCTATCTTCTCCTAGTGACTTTCTAGTCGCTGATGACTCAGCTCCCAAGCTGTCATCACCTGTACTCTCTTTCCTTGGAGGGAGGGGACTGAGATCACTTTCCCCCGCCCCAGATACCAAGCACGGGTTCTCCACATAGACCCCACAGTACCTGGAAATCCTTTATGAGTGTTGTATTTAGGGATAACTGAAGTCAAACTCTGCTTTTGTGGATTGATAATTAGGTTTTCAGTCCCAGCCTTTCTCCCTGAGGGCCCTGGGTCCTAACACCTCCTTCGGATGGGCAATGTTCTAGAAGTGTCAAAGTGGAAAAAAGTTCCTTTGAAAAAGTGGGGAGGGGAGAAGTGTGAGAATGACAGAAAAATAAAGCCAGAGCAGGCTAAGAGGGAACCCAGCGATAACTGGTCCAGGTGCAGGCTCACCCTGCTGATCTCCACGTCTCACAATTCTCTCTTTGCTCCAGGCTCAGCCTTCCTGATCAGCTCAGTTAGTCTCCTTCCTCAAGTTACCTTACCTGTTGTAGAAGGCAGCATGGTCTAGTGGATAGTGGGTGGCTGATCCTGAAGGCAGAAAGACCCCTGTTCAAGTTATGCTTTTGGTACATACTAGCTGGATTTCAGGGAGTGAATCGTATGCTCTCTAGATATACCCAAATGACTCCTTAAGACTAATACCTACTAAACTCTTATGCCCTACATTCCTGGAGGGAGCTCCTCCAACTTCAAGGAAGTCACAGGTCTAAGCAAAAAACAAAACAAAAGCAAAAAATGTATCCATGAATATGCTGTCTCTCTGCCCATCCTCAGTAGAATATAAACCCTTTGAGGGCAGAGGGTTTTTTTGGTTCATTTTTGTAACCTCAGTGCCCACACATAGTAGGTAATTAATAGATCTTTTTTGGATTGTAAAAGCACCAGCCTGGGGGAAAGAAGATCATGAGAAGGCTCTGCTTCCTTCCTTTGATTTGTACCTGGACTCAGAGGCACAGGTAGAGGCTCTGCTTGGGGTTTGTGTAAATCTCTCCAGTGTTAGTGACAAAGGAAGAAAGGAAGGAAGGAAGGAAGGAAAGAAGGAAGGAAGGAAGGAAGGAAGGAAGGAAGGAAGGAAGGAAGGAAGGAAGGAAGGAAGGAAGGAAAGAAGGAAGGAAGGAAGGAAGGAAGGAAGGAAGGAAGGAAGAAAGAAAGAAAGAAAGAAAGAAAGAAAGAAAGAAAGAAAGAAAGAAATTAAGAAAGAAAGAGGAAGAAAGGCCAAGCTGGGGAACTACAGGGAAGGGGAATTCCTAATTGTAGAAAGAAGAGTTGCAAAACTATGTACCACACAGGGCATGAAAAGCCCAGTATCCACCAATATGATGGAGCAGACCAGCAGAGCATGAAGTAAAAAGGGAAGAAAGAATGTGGTAGAGATTGGTCTCTGCAGTCCTTTTGATTTAAGTAATCTGGACAAAAGCCAATGTTGGAGGCTTCCCTCTACATCAATGTAAACAGCCCCTCAGTGGTGACACCCCTTCTCCCTGACTGGGGACTCCTCATATAAAATGGCTACAAAAATAAGTAGTATTGTTTGCTAATCTTCTTATGAAATGCATTTAGGCTTGTCAATCAGATTGCAAATTCCTTATGGGCAAGGTACCTGTCTTCCTGGTCTTTATATTCACCATTTCACCCCCTACTGGAGCATGGAGCATAGTTGGCTCCCAATAAACCTTAGATGAATTAAGTTCTGTGACATCCCCAAGCAGCTAGCACCCAGCTGAGAACACGGGAGGCACGCAGCAAATACTTGGTGATAGAATCTGAAGCAATAATTGTGAGTCAGAAGCATTGCCCAATAAGGTAGCCCATAGTACTGTAGTTTTTTTTTTTAGTCAAGTAGTCATTTAGAATATTGTTTTCATTTTTTTAGAAGAGATACTGACTAGATGATTGAGGACCAGGATAGAGAAGCAGTCTTTAAAGTATTCTGTGCAATGAAAGGTAACTGGACCTGGGCAGTGTATGTTTAACCTAGAGATGAGATGACTGGGATGAGGATGGATAATATTCTTTATCTTTGGAATATTTGAGGGGCTGTGCGGAAGAAAGGATAGACTCATTGTTTGACTCCCATCAAGCAATCAATAAGTTTTTATTAAACACCTACTATGTGCCAGGCACTGGGGGGACACAAAACCAAAAACAATCCCTGTCCTCTGAGTGGCTTACATTAGAATTAGAAGCAAGAAGGGTGAGTTACAAGGAAAGAGTTTTCAGTTCAATAAAAGGGAACGCTGCAGATTAATTAGAGCTGTCCCCTCACTCTGTAAGTGCTTGGCAAGGCCCTTACAACCACTCGTCAGGGATGTTGTAAGACATGGGGTTCTAGATTTAACAACAGGCCTTGAAACTCTAAGATTCTATAGTGACCTTTTCCTTATATGGGACTGAGATTATGCCTCCCTAAACTATTTTTTTCCCTGCTCCATTCTCGCTTCCTTCCTTTTTCCTCAATGTTAAAGTCAGATTCCCTTTAGCTCTGAGACTTAAGGACCCAATTTTCTTTTCAGAGAATTGAACTAAAGTGCTTGGAGAAAGCCATAACTAAGCAGAAGACAAAAAAAAAGTCATAATTCAGGTGATAGAGGGTTCAGAGTTGGAAGAGACCTGAGTTATCTACTCCAATCCCCTCATTTTTCATATGAGATAACTGAGGCTCAGAGAGATGAGTGAGTGGCTTGGTCAAAGTCACACAACTGGTAAATAGGTTGGTCGCCCCCTCTCCCCCAAAAAAGTTTTGCTGTCCCCCAATGTGGTGCTTTTAACAACCCTACACTGTGCTATCCAAAGCCCATTCCGCAAACATGCAGTCATACACAATTCAACTGAGGAAACAATGATTGACCTACGTTGTGCACAACACTGTATCAAGAACTGGGGGAGATTTTTAAATCGAGCGAAAACAGAGCCACTGTCTCATGGAGTTTACAATCCAGTAAGGATGTATGACATATGTAGAGGAATATCTTCGATAAAATTCACTTAAACCTTCTGGTCCAGTGGCTCCATTTTGTTCATTTCATTCAACTGATGGTAAAAACCTCCAGGTAACGCTACCCCGAGGAGGTCCACACCTCTGCATAAAAAAGCACCAGCAATCTAGCCTCCTTAAACCGGACAGTCCACCCTCTCCCTCTCCGGCCCCTACGCCAAAGCTCTATCCAGCAACTCCTGGAGAACCCGAAATAAGCAAAGCAGGCTGCTCCCGTTTTACACAGTTGGCCAGAAGGTCCACTTCCGATGCCCAAGTGGCTCAGACGCCGGAGGAATTCGGAGGGAGGGGCTGTGGCTTCTGCGTGAGAACCGAGTGGGCCTTGGGCCTTGTTTGTTTTTCTGTCTGTCTGTTTGTTGGATGGGGGCCGGGTAAGGGGGTGCGGTGGGGGGAATAAAGGGCGTGGAAAAAGCCTTAAAATAGCCTCCCTGGTCCCTTGGCGCTGCTCTCGCGGCTCAGCGCAGACCCCCCTGCTGCGGCTGGGGGCAGGGGCGGCTCGCTTACTTGTGGTGTGCGGGATTGTACTGCGGTCCCGGTCGGTCAGCCTGCTGGACGCCGGGGGTTGGCGAGGACGACAGCCAGGCCTTTCCTGGGCACTGGGGGCATCTAGGTGCCTGTGAGCCCCTCGAGTCAGCGCTGTGATCTCTAGATCTCTGCAAGATCTGATGACATAACTAAGAGCTGCGTCTGATCCCCTCCCTCCCCCCCCCCAACCTTTCCACTTCTCCCCGGTCCCCCGCCCCATTGCCTGGCTGTCCGTGTGCCTGCGGCGATCTTCGGCCGGACTGCGCGCTGGAGATAAATAAGCCGGTGCTGAGTGAGTTACGAGGTGGGGTCCCGCGGAGGCGTCGCGGCCACATCAACCATAAGGGTCGGAGGCTCAAGTGGACCCAGTGGAGCATCTGCGTCCCTGGGCAGGAGTTACGACTCCGTAATTCAGCGTTTCTCGCTCGTTTTTTACCTTCCTGCACTTGGATGTGGGAGTGAGATTTCCCTCCCTTACTCAGGTATTAGTTATCCGCAGGAAAACTCTCCACAACGGCACCGCTCCCCCACTCAACACACACGCACACACACACACACACACAAGATCCTGCCTTTTAAAGCGGAGCATCTCTCTTCCGGGGACCCTAAATCGCCTCCTCTCCTCTTTCTCTAGGCCTTCTCCTTCTCCAAGATTTTACTTACTTAGAGCTTAGGCCCAGGGTCGTGAGCCTGCCCTGATTTCCTAGACCCGCAGTCTTCATTCATCAAGAAAAAAGGAAGGAAGGAAGGAAGGAAGGAAGGAAGAAAGGAAGGAAGGAAGGAAGGAAGGAAGGAAGGAAGGAAGGAAGGAAGGAAGGAAGGAAGGAAGGATTGCTTAAAGGGAACTCAGAGGGAGGAGAGAGAAGAGAGGAACGGGAATGGGGAAAAGGAGGAAAAAGTGTAAGGAAAGAAGGAAGGAAGGTTGTGTAAAGGAAAGAAAAGGGGAAGGGGGAAAGGAAGGAGGGACACAGGTAAAGAAGAAAGAATTAGTCCCCCCTCACTGGAAGTCCACAGACTTGAGACTGCATGACCACTTGTCAAGAAAGTTGGGGATTTTTGCTGGGGTTCAGATTGGATCAGATGGCCTCTGAACTCCTTTCCAGCTCTCTTGGGATTCAATGCTAAATTGGTGTGATGTTGACATTTTACAAGGAACCCGAGGCTTGGAAGATTTCATAGGGTCAGAAAACCAGTAAGCATCAGAGCCAGGACTCAAATCTCGGATTTCTATTAGATTGCTTCCACTGCAACATGTAGTCAGAAGGCTCCTACTCACTTCTTTTCTCTCTTCCAGCTTTCCTCCACAGATACCCACAATCAAGAACTAGCGGGTGGTATCCCCTTTCCTCCCTCCACAGGCTGATCCCTCCAGCTGACTCTGAGATCTGCCCAACCTCTTGTGATTTGAAAGCAGAAGGACCAACTAGCTAGATTTAAATTAACTGAGCATTTGAAAAAGGAAAGGAAAGGAAAGAGGAAATGAAAAGAAGAGAAAAGAAAGGAAAAGGAAAGAAAAGAAGAAAAAAGAAAAGAAAAAAGGAAAAGAAAAGAAAAACTCCTTCTATGCCTGTAGAAGCTGCAGAGGTTTTACCCATCCCTGTGTCCCTAGATGCCTATCCACCCAATTCCTTCACTCTAGTTGCCGAAGCCCTTCAATTCTATGGTTTGCATCCTGTCTCTTTTCCTTATCTCTCAAGCTGCAACTAGGCTATTTCTCAGAAACCAAAATGTGGCACAAAACCTGCAATTACCTGGAATAATTTGCTAACCCCCTAATCCAGGCAATTGATGATCTGATTGCACAGCTACCAAAAGAACCACGTGTTGCAAAAAGCAGAAGTGTTTCAGAGGCTGGACAGTGGCAACCAGCCCTGATTCTAGGCAAAATGGTAATGCAAGCAAGATCTGTCTTAATAGCCCTTTCCCCCATCCTCCTTTCTGAATTTCTGTTGCTGTTGAATCATTTTTCAGTTGGTGATCCCATCTGGGGTTGCTTGGGAAAGATACTGGAGTGGTTTGCCATTTCCTTCTCCAGATCATTTTACAAATGAAGATGCTGAAACAAACAGGGTTAAGTGACTTGGCCAGGGTCACATAGCTAGGAAGTGTCTGAGGGCAGATTTGAACTCAAGAAGATGAGTCTTTGTGAGTCTGGGCGCACACTCTCTCCACTGTGCCATCTAGCTGCCCTCCTTTCTGAATTGGCTGTGTCATTTGGCTGTGTCCCTCAGGTACTTCTGCTATCTCCAGTTTATCCTGTATAGATCTTATTTGTATGTAGTTGTTTATGTACTGTTTCCATTAGTTCATAAGTGCCTTGAGGTAAGGGATTGTTTTTTGCCTTTGCATCACTAGGGTTTTTCTCAGTGCCTGGAACATAATAGACCCTTAATAAATAGTCTGTGACTGACTGAACAATTCCTTCTAACTCCCTAAACTCCCCCTACTTCCACTCTCATTTTCGCACCCAACCATAGCCTATCCTTTGCCAAACATTAGAGCCAAATCTCTTTCAAATACTCATTAGTCATGATGCAGTGGATATAGTACTGAACCTGGTGAGGAAGACTTGAATTCAAAGCTTGTCATGGACTCTTGAGTACTGGGAGGAAGTGGAGAGGAAGACCTTGACCCTTGCCTTGGGAAGTGGTTATATAACTTGGTTTAACCTCATTTTCTCACTGTAAAATGGGAATAATAATGCCTGTGGAAGTTCAAATAAGATATTTTACCCCAAACTCAGCTATTTTTAAGTGTTACTTATTTCCTTGAAAACAATCTGAATATGTAATTAAAAGCAGTTCACACTAAGGTGTGATGGCTTAACCATGCTCAGAATATTTACCTGACAAAGGTTTTGTTAATCTCAAAATATATGCAACCAATGAAGAAGAAAAAAATTTTGGAAGTGGGGACTTCACAAGGGCCTTGTTTCTCTTGAACTGTCTCCCTCTCTCACCCACCCTCCATACAAGAAGAATCTTGATTTTGAAATGATGCTGACACCTGCTTCAATTACCAGAAGCAGAATGGTTTACAAAAAGTAAAGTTTAAATCTGAACAGGACTAAGGGGTTAAGTGTTTAAAAACATCAAGTGAACCAGTTTCTACCTGAGGCAAATGTCTGATGTTGGATTACAAGGATTATATTATAATTCACTTTATATACATTACCTCATTACTTCACACCCTGCATCCAATCTGGCTATGAGCCTCCTGGAACTTAGTAAACTAAGGCATATAGAGGAAGGGATTTGCCTAAGGTCACACAGCTAGTAAGCAGTAGTTTCCCTTGTTCCAGCTGCCATACCTGGAGCCAAGAATTGAGCCCAGGTCTGCCAGGTCTGAAAGAAATTGCTTCATTCTGTGTAGAACCCCTGGGAGTTGTTTCATTGTCTTCCTCCCCAGCATATATCTTTATATATGAGGTATGTGTTGCCCATGTAGTTATGTATACCCATGTAGGATGTCTAAATATAGTGGCAGGAGATTCAGAGGGAAGCAGAGGTACATAACTCTGGAATCTTGCCTACTTTGAGGAGAGTAGGAGAAGAAATCATGAGACTGGCCACTCTGTTCACTTCTGGAAAAGGTTGGGAGGGGGCTATTACTGGACTATACATATGTCTATCTGTCCCATAAAGATTACCAACCTACAGATACAATTTTAAAGTTCAAAACTTATAACTTCCCTGGCCACTAACCCTTAAAGGGGGAAGGTACCCCCAAGCTTAACCCAAATGACTTAAACCCTTCCTACCTAGTGACACAAAAGATCCTCACCAATAGTGAAAAGCAAGTAAATCCACTTATCTAAACAAATAGTAAATAGAAATAGAAATCATACCAATCAGAATATACTAGAAAATATGAGCTATTTCAATGGAAAGAACATCATCTCATTCAGCCAAGAAGAAATGAAAAGAATATTTATTAAGTATCTACCATGTGTCAGGCACTGTACTAAGCTCTTTACAAATATTATCTCATGGGAGGCAGAGCCAAGATGGCTGAGTGAATGCAGGAACTTGCCTGACTCTCCCAAATTTCCCTCCAAACAACTTTAAATAACACCTTAAAATGAATTCTGGAATGGTGGAACCAACAAAAGGATGGAATGAGACAATTTTCCAGCCCAAGACAACTTCAAAGGTTGACAGTAAATGTCTGTCTCACTAAAGTGAGAGTGGAGTGCAGTTTAGTGTGGGCTGTGCCTCAGCAAACTAGCCAGTATCAGGCCTTGGGAGTGACTGAATTGGCAGCAGAAACTTCTGGAGTTCTCAGTCCACAGAGAGTAAGAGGTGGTTAGACAACTGGTAAGAAGGAGATTGCAGAGGACCTTTTGCTAGCACCAGGGGCAAGACTCTGTTGCATTGCCCATATGCAGATTGAGGATGCAAACCTGAGCTGCAATCCTAGTGCAAAAAAGAGCACTAGCACAGGAGAGCTTGCAGCCACAGGGGAGCAGGGACTCTGGTCACAGTTCCAGAATGGGAAAGAATGATTGAGGTCACTCACAGACCATAGCACAGACCAAGAAATTATACCACCTTGGTAGAACTGAAAACTTACAGACCCTCCACAACTAGCTCTGAAAATGACAGCACAAAAACTTGAAGCTTGGGATAGTACCCCCTGCACCCCAGGAGCAGAGCCCAACTTTAACATAAAGTAGAAAATGAGTAAGCAAGCAACAAAAAAAAGAACTTGGCCTAGAAAGTTACCATGGTGATATGGAAGATCAAAACACAAACTCAGAAAAGGACAATATCAAAACATCAACATGCAAAGCCTCAAAGACAAATGTAAACTGGTCTCAGACCCAAAAAAAGATTTACTGGAAGAGGTCAAAAAGAGCTTTATAAATCAAATCAGAGAGGCAGAGGAAAAATTAGGAAAAGAAATGAGAGTGATGCAAGAAAATCTTGGGAATAAGAGTCAACACCTTGGTAAGGGAAGCACAAAAATGGAAAAAGACATACAAAAATTCACCAAATAACACAACTCCTTAAAAAGTAGAATTGGTCAAATGGAAGAGGAGGCATAAAAGCTCACTAAAGAAAATAATTCCTTAAAAATTGGAATTGGGCAAGTAGAAGCTAATGACCCCATGAGACATCAAGAAACAATATGACAAAAATCAAAATAATGAAAAACTCAAAGAAAATGTGAAAAATATCACTAGAAAAACAACTGACATGGAAAATAGCTAATTTAAGATAGCTAATTTAAGAATTACCGGACTACCTCAAAGCCATAATCAAAAGCAGAATCTGGACGTTATATTTCAAAAATTTACTAGAACCAGGGAGTAAAATAGAGATTGAAAGAATCCATCAATCACCTCCTTAAAGAAAATCTAAAAGGAAAATTCCCAGGAGTATTATAGCAAAATTCCAGAGCTCGTGGGTAAAGGAGACAATATTGCAAGCATCCAGAAAGAAAGAATTCAAGTATTGTGGAGTCACAGTCAGAATAACACAAGATTTAGCAGCTACTACATTAAAGGATCAGAAAACTTGAAATATGATATTCCAGAGAGCAAAGCTATTAGGAGTACAACAAAGAATCACATCCCCAGCAAAACTGAGTATAATTCATCAGGGGGGAAATGGATATTCAGTGAAATAGAGGACTTTCAAGCATTCCTGACCAAAGCTGAACAAGAAATTTGATTTTCAAATATAAGACTCAAGAGAAGCATAAAAAGGTAAATAGGAAAGAGAAACCAAAGAAAATTCAGTAAGGGTGAACTGTGTACATTCCTACATGGGAAGATGGTAATTGTAACTCATAAGAATTTTATCATTATTAGGGCAGTGAGAAGGAGTGTACCTGGACAGAGGGCATGGGTATGAGTTTACTATAATGGAATGACATAAAAAAATACAACAAAATTAAGAGGTGAGAAAGAGAGATGCACTGGGAAAAGGGGAAAGGAAGATGTTCAATGAGGTAAATTACCTTACAAAAAGAGGCATGAAAGAATTGTTACAACTGGGGAATCTGGGAAGATAGTGGGCATCACTTTAACCTTTTTCTCATCAGAATTGGCTGAAAGAAAGAATAATATACACACTCTGTTGGATGTAGAAATATAAATTTTACCCAACAGAGAAGGAGGAGAAAAGTTGTATAAGCAAAGGAGGTGGGACTGATAGAAGGTAGGGAGTATTGGGGGAGGTGGTGGTGAGAATTAAAACACGTTTAAGGAGGGGAGGATGAAAGGAGAGAGAGAGAGAGAGAGAGAGAGAGAGAGAGAGAGAGAGAGAGAGAGAGAAGGGGGAAATAGGATGGAGGGAAGTATATAGTTAGTAATCATAACTGTGAATATGAATGGGATAAATTCACCCATAAAATGCAAATTTGCAAAGTGGACTAAAAACCTTAATCCTACAATATATTTGTTATAAAAAACACACTTGAAGCAAAGAGAGACACACAGAGTAAAAATAAGGGGGCAGAATATGGAACAGAATCTACTATGTTCAAGCTGAAGTAAAAAAAAATCAGGACTAGCAATCATGAACTCAGACAAAACAAAAACAAAAATGAATCTAATTAAAAGAGACAAAGAAGTCACATCTTGCTAAGACACAATTGGCAATAAAGTAATAACAATATTAAACATATTCAAACTGGTATGCATCCAAATTCTCAAAGGAAAAGTTAAATGAGTTATGGGAGGAAATAGATAGTAAAACTATAGTAGTGAGGGGTTCAATCTTCCCTTCTCAGAACTAGACAAATCTAACAAAAAAATGAGAAGAATAGAATTTTAGAAAACTTGAGAATATATCTTTGTCTCAGAAGTACATGACACCTACACAAAAACTGATCATGTATTCAGGCATAAAGACTTTATAACCAAGTGCAGAAAAATTACTAAGTGCATCCATTTCAGATTATAATGCAACAAAAAATACATTCAATAAAGGGCCATGGAAATATAGTTTAAAATTAATTAGAAATTAAGTAATCTAATCATAAAGAATGAGTGAGTCAAAGAACCAATCATAGAAACAGTCAATAATTTTGCCAAAGAGTTAATGACAACAATGAGACAACATATGAAAATTTATGGGATGCAGCCAAAATAGTATTTTGGGGGAAATCATATCTCTAAACACTTAATAAAATAGAGAAAGAGCAAATCAGTGAATTGGGCATACAACTAAAAAAAAACTAGAAAAAGAACAAGTTCAACACCAAATTAGAAATCTTGGAAATCAAGAAAGATTAATAAAATTGATAAAATATAAAGAGCTGATTTCACGGGGGCAGGGGAACAACAAAATAGATAAACCATTGGTTAATTTGATTTTAAAAAGAAAATAAAATACCAGTACCAAAATGAAATGGGTGAATTTGCCACCAATGAAGATTAAACTAAAGCAGTTGCTAGGATCTGTTTTGCCCAACCATGTGTCATATGTGACAATCTAAGTAAGATGAATGAAAATTTACAAAAATATAAATTATTCAAATTAACAGAAGGGGAAATAAAATACTTAAATAATCTCATCTTAGACAAAGAAATCAAACAAGTCATCTTTTAGCTTCCTAAGAAAGAATTCCTAGAACCAGATGGAGTTACAAGTGAATTCTACCAAATATTTAAAGAACAATTCATTCCAATGCTATATAAACTGTATACATTTATACATGTATACAAAGAAAATAGGCAAAGAAGGCGTCCTACCAAATTCCTTTTATGACACAAATATGGTGTTGACACCTAAACCAGGAAGATAAATAAAAGAATATGAAAAATTTTTAAATCAATTTCCCTAATAAATATTGATGAAAAATTTTTAAATAAGATACTAGCAACAAGATTACAAAAACATATCACAAAGATCATGCATTATGACTGGTGGAATTTATATAAGGAATACAGGACTGGTTCAATGTGAGGGAAACTATCAGCATAATTGACCACATTGATTAACAAAACCATCCAAAGTCATATGGTGATCACAATAGATGAAGAAAAAGCTTTTGACAAAATACAGCATTCATTCCTATTAAAAGTGATAGAAAGCACAAGAGTAAATGGCACTTTCCTTAAAATAATAAGTAGTATCTATAAAAACCACCAGCAAGCATTATCTATAATCAGGGACAAACTAGAAGCTTTTCCAATAAAAACAGGGGTGAAGCAAGGCTCAATATCACTACTAATATTTAAGATTGTGCTAGAAATGGTAGCTATAGCAATAAGAGAAGAAAAGGAAATGGAAGGAATTAGAATAGAAAATGAGGAAACAAGACTATCACTCTTTCGAATGATATGATGATATGGCATATATGTAGAATCTTAGAGAATCAGCTAAAATTAGTAAAAATAATTAACAACTTAACAACTTTAGCAAAGATATCAAATAAATCATCAGTATTTCTATATATTACGTACAAAGTCAGGCAGCTAAAGATAGGAAGAAAAATTTCATTTAAAATAGCTGCTGACAATATAAAATACTTGAGAGTTTACCTGCCAAGACAAATCCAGGAACTGTATGACCACAAGTACAAAATACTTTTCACACAAATAAAGTCAGACCTAAACAATTGGAAAAATATTAACTGCTCATGGGTAGGTCAAGTAAATATAATAAAAATGACAATTCTGTCTAAATCAATTTACTCATTTAGTGTCAAACTAATCAAACTACAAAAAAAATCATTTGACAGGGTTAGAAAAAATAACAAAATTCATCTGGAAGAACAGGTCAAGAATATCAAATGAATTGATGGGGGGCGGGAAATGTGAAAGAAGGTGGTCTTGTAGTACTAGGTCTCCAACTGTACTACAAAGTAATAATCATCAAAACAATCTGGTACTAGCTAAGAAACAGAGTGGTGGATGACCACTATGAAATAGATTAGGTGCACAATACACCATAGTAATCTAGAGTTTGATAAACACAAAGATCTCAACTTTAGGGACAAGAACTCAGTATTTGACAACAACTGCTGGGAAAACTGGAAAGCAGTTTGGTAAAAACTTGGTATAGACCAACATGTCACATCATATGTCAAGATAAGATTGAAACAGGTACATGATTTAGACATAAAGGACAATACCATAAGTAAATTAGGGGAACATGGAATAGTTTCTCTGTCAGATCTATGGTTGAAGGAAAAAATGAAAACCGTGTGTGTGTGTGTGTATGTGTGTGTGTGTGTGAGAAAGAGAGATACAGAGAGAGAGACAGAGAGGGAGAGAGAGAGAGAGAGAGAGAGAGAGAGAGAGAGAGAGAGAGAGAGAGAGAGAGAGAGAACATTACAAAAGTAAAATGGATAATTCTTATTTCATTAAATTAAAAAGGGGGTTGCACAAACAAAACCAATGGAGCCAAGATTAGAAGAAAAGCAGGAAACTGGAAAAAAAATTACAGCAGCTTTCCCTAATAAATGCCTCATTTCTCAAATACATAAAGAATGAGTCAAATTTATAAGAATATGAGTAATTTTGAACTGAGCAAGTTGTTGTATATGAATGTAAGGGAATACTATTGTGCTATAAAAATGATAAGCAGGTGGACTTCAGAAAAACCTGGAAAGACTTATATGAACTGATGCTGAGTGAAGTGATCAGAACCAGGAGCTGTACACAGTTATAGCCACATTGTAAGATGATGAACTTTGATAGACTTAGCTCTTCTCAGCAATGCAAGGTTCTAAGAACCAAAAGGTTCATGATAGAAAATGCTATCCACATCCAGAGAAAAGAACTACAGAGTCTAAATACAGATTAAAGAATACTACTTGCTCTCTTTGATTTGGTTTGGTTTGGTTTGGTTTCTTCTTTCTTGTGGTTCAAACATGACTAATGTGAAAATATGGTCAATATGAATGTATATGTAGAGCCTATATTAGATTGTATGCCATCTTGGGAGGAGGAGGGGAGGGAGGGGGGGAAATTTAAAACTCAAAATCTTGTGGAACTGAGTTGAAAACTAAAAAAAAAAAATAAATTAATTTTAAAAATATATTTGCTTTAAAAAATGAGTCATTTCCCAATTAACAGATTGTCAAAGGATATGAACTGTAAGTTTTTGGAAGAAATCAAAACTATCAATAATCATATAAAATGCTCTAAATCTCTTTTGATTAGAGAGAGGAAAACTAAAACAACTTTTGAGGCACCACATCACACCTATCAGATTGGAGATCATGACAGAGAAGGAAAATTATGAATACTGGAGGACATGTGGAAAAATAGGGACACTAATGCACTGTTAGTGTAGTGGTAAACTAATCCAGTCATCTTGGAGAGCAATTTGGGACTATGCCCAAAAGGCTATAAGACCTTTCCACCCAGCAATACCACTATTAGATCTGCATCCTAAAGAAATAAAAAAAAAAACTAAGGAAAAGGACCTATATGTACAAAAATAAAGTAGTTCTTTTGTGATAGCAAATAATTGGAAATTGAGGGGATGCAAATCAATTGGGGAATGGCTAAATAAGGTATGGAACATGATTGTGATGCAATAATATTGTACTATAAGAAATGATGAGCAGGATGGTTTCAGATAAACCTGGAAAGACTTATACGAACTGATGTAGAATGAAATGAGTAGAACTAGGAAAATATTATACGCAGTATTAGCAATATTTTAAGGTGATCACCTGTGAATGACTTAGTTATTCTTAGGAATACAAAAATCCAAGATAATTCCTAAGGACTTTGGATGAAAAATGCTTTCCATGCCTAGAGTCTGAATGCAAATTAAAGCATCCTGTTTTTACTTTATTTTTTTCCATGTTTTTGGGTCTGTGTTTTCTTTCACAGCATGACTAGTATGGAAATATGTTTTTATGACTGCACATGTATAATATATATCAAATTACCTGTCTTCTTAATGAGGGGGAAGAAGAGAGAGGGAGAGAGAGAATTTGGGACTCAAAATTTTTAAAAATGAATGCTAAAAATTGTTTTTACATGTAATTGGAAAAAGATAAAATCTCATTTGATTCTCACAATAACCCTAGAAAGAGGTACGATTATTAGCCTCATTTCACAATTGGAGGAATTGGGGTAGATGGAGATTGAATGACTTGCCCAAGATCACACAACTAGTAGGTATCTGAAGTTGGATTTGAACGCAGGCTTTCCTGACTCCAACACCATCATTTTATACTCTACACTACCTGAGGAACTTCCCTAAAATCTTTAGGGAGGCAAATTGAAAAAAAAAAAATGGGCAAGGTAAAGGAGCCTATTTAAACTTCACATAGAAAAATAAGAGATCCATCACTTATCTTCCACAACCCTCCTTCCTCCCTAGACAAAGAAATGAACTTCTTTAAAGGGAGGAGAAGAGGAAGGAGAAGGACACTGCTAGTCCCTCTTGAGGAAGACTCCCCTTAGTCTGGGCAGGACCTGTAACTAGTCTCTTAGATCTGAGCCCTAGGGAAAATAAGTAGCCCTCAGCAGTGTTGTTTAGGTCATTCATCTCTTTGATTTACTCTTTTACTCCAAAAGGAATGGCAAGGGGAATGAAAAATGTTTAGCCTGGAAAAGAAAAGAGCCATCTTTGGCTCTATGCTAGAAGCCACACCTATATCCCGGAATCTTGGATTAGAATTCTCATCTCTCCATTCAGGAAGACTCAAATCCCTAGCCAATCCCAAGCCAAACCAAGAGGGTTGTTTTTTGTTTTGCTTTGTTTTTGTTGCAGCCCAGTGTAGCTGGAAGATCATTAGACTGAGAGTCAGGAGACCTGGACCCTAGATCTGTTTCTGCCATTATCCAGCTGTGGGATTTTGAGCAAGTCACTAGGACTGTGAAGAGCTCTCAGCTCATGCCATATGTAGACCAGGTGAAGAATCAGGGATGTTTAGCCTAGAGAAAAGAAGATTTAGGAGAGACATGATAGCTGTCTTCAAGTACTTGAAGGGCTATTCAAGGGAAAGTAATTAGATTTATCCTAATTGACTAAAAAGGGCAGAAGCAAGAAGGGAGGATGGGAATTGCAAGTAGACAAATATTGGTTTAATGCAAAAGAAAACTTCCTTCTAATTAAAGCTATCCAAAATTGGAATGAGCTGCTTATAGAGATAGTGGATTCACCGAGACGAGCTCTTTAGCAAAGGCTAAAGTTCTAACCTGATCAGTGAGTATTTTAAACAAAAGGTTTTTTTGTTTGGTATGTTGTAGAAAGGATCTTATTCAATCAATAAACATACATCAAATGACTAATATGTGCGCTAGGGATACAAAGTCAAAATCAAAACAATATATGCACATATAAGATAACACAAAATATGTACAAAGTAATTAGTGGTAACAGCAGCAGCTGGGGAATTGGGAAATGGATCAGGTAGGAGGTAGCACATGAACCTGACTTTGAAGGAAGTCTGAGTCAGGATCCTAAGCATCAGCAATAAGGAGCTATAAAGGTATGAGTAAGGATATTAAGATATGAGTTGGATTCCTGAGTGAGGTCCCTTCCAACTCAGAGGTTTGGGGATTCTGTAAATACATTGGATTTAGAAAAAGAGAGAAGGAAAGAGGGTATTCTAGGCAGGAGGGATGATACAAAGGTCTAGAGAGGCACACTTGAGAAGACAGTGAGAAACTGGTCTGGCTAGAGTGAAAGGAATAGGAGGAAGCAGTGGTGCAAGAAAAGTCTGGAAAAAGTAAGCTTCGGTCCAAACTATAGAGGACACAGAACATCAGGCCAAAAAGTTTGAATTACTCTAATAAGCAATAGGGAAAAACTGGTAGTTTTTGATCAGGAAATAATATAATCAAAAACTGGTTTAGGAAGATTAATATGGGGCATCAGAGGGTAGTTTAGAATGAAGAGAAATGAGCCTGGAGGGTTTCGGAACTATGGTGAGTGCTAGATAGAATGAAACACAAGGAAGCCACGGATTCTTCAAGCTGCGAAGAATTGAGAGTAATGACAGGAAGACTTGTCTGAAGAAGTGAGCATTGAGCCTCAGAATAAATTCTTTTTCCCCGATTATGTATTTCTCCTTCCCTGGTGGCCTAGAAGCCTCCAACTACTTCTAACACATAAAGATGCTATTTAGAAAGTAGTGATCAGAATTCTTAGCACACGGATACGAACATTCCCCTAGTATCTCTTGCCCTGCCTCATTTATTAGGATAAGGGGAGAAGATAAGGGAGAGGGTTAAGAGGGAGATCTAGTAACGAGACTGATAATGCTAAGCTTTGGGGGGAAATGCTGTCGTAAGAAACTACGAGTATGAAGAATTCAGTGAAACATGAGAAGATTATGAACTGATAGAGTGAAGAAAGCAGAACCAGAAAAAATAATATATGTAAAGACAATAATGAGAATGAGAGAAACCAAAACTAAACACCATGTCATTATAGTGACCGAGCTAGGTCTGGAAGAATGTTGAGAAAATGTCCTTCCCTTCTCCCTTCTTTTCAGAGTATGGAATGGGGGGATGGAAAGGAGATAATCATTTATAAAGCATCTACTAGATGCCAGACACTGTGCTGTGTTTTTTTAGAAAACATAATCTCATTTTATCCTCACAACAACCCTGCAACCCTTATAGTATCTCAATTTTACAGCTGAGGAAACTGAGGTAAGCAGATTAAGTGACTTGCCCAAGGTCACACAATTTTTAAGTATAAATGTTCACACTAGAAATTGAATGGTCAGATCTCTGGTTCAGGCTAGCTACAGCAGACTGTTGGGTAGGGGTGAGGTGAGATGATAGCTAAGCCACCATGCTGAGCTCAGCATCTCACACACAGACAGCACTTTTCAGTTATTACAGAAAAACCCTGAAAATTACTCTGAATCTGGCTGTCAAAGGACACATTTAGACACAAAGACTTTCTTAAAGTGTCTCTTTCACTGGGAGTGGATCAGGGTCAGGAGTCAAGAAGGTGTTAGACTGGAGCAATAGAATCATGTGACAGTCTTAGCTCTGGTGAAGGGAGCAGAGTGCCCTCTCAACTGGGGTCTCTGGAATAGTCCTGAATGATGCTTATGGACTGAAGCTAGGGAGAGGGCAGTGACTGTGGAAGGCAAGCCAGATGGGAATGCAGCCATTCTTTCTCAGTCCCTAGAACAGTATGTTGTACAAAACAATCAAGTGACAGGCATTACCAAGCATCTACTTTATGGGAAGTATGCTAAATTCAGGGGATGCAAAGGCAAAAGTGAAACAATCTCTGCCTTCAAGGAAATTACATTCTATTGTTATGACTTTATCAGGGTTGGTATACTTAAAAAAGATATTGCTGTAAGTATACGTGTATATATGCAACTACTTTAATATAATTGGCTTCCTTTGTAATCTCTCATATTTTATTTAATGCATTTAAAAGCATAATTCTGAGAAGAGGTTCAATTGGCTCCACCAAAGGGGTCAAACGTTAAGAATCATTGTCTTAGATCAGCTCATTCCACTACATCTTACAGCTTCTTGGGAGACCGATACTTTTTGTTGCTGTTCATTTATTTAGTCATGTCTGACTCTACTTGACCCTGTGGACTTTTGTCCATGGAATTTTCTTGCAAAGATATTAGAATGGTTTGCCATTTCTTTCTCCAGTGGGCCTCCATTTTACGGATGAGGAACTGAGGTAAATATAAGTTAAGTAACTTGGTCACACAAGTAGTAAATGTCTGATGTCCACATTTGAACTCAGATCTTCCTGACTCAAGCCTACTGCTCTATCCTCTGTGTCACCTAACTGCTTCACATGTGTATATATAAGTTTATATAGAATATTGATGTAGAGGTAGGGAGTCATTTCCCCTACCTTCCCACACCCAGTTTAGCGAATATAACCAGAGAGAGTAGGAGGCAGATAACAGAGGAGACTCAGTGTTAATGTGTTAAACTCAGTGGAAAAAAATGTGTCTGAGGGCAACTAGATGGCACAGTGGATAGAGCTCCTGCCCTGAAGTTACGAAGACCCAAGTTCAAATATGGCCTCTGACACTTCCTAGCTGTTTGCCCCTGGACAAGTCACTTTAACACTGTTTGCCTCAGTTCCTCATCTATAAAATAAGCTGATAGAATCACAGTATCTTTGCCAAGAAAACCCCAAACAGGGTCATGAAGAGTTTGACATGACTGAAACAACTCAATAACAATAACAAAAATGTGTTCATGCCCTCCTGTACCTTTAGGAAATGGAAGAAATTCTCTGATGGAATTCTAGAGGCAACTTTCCATCAGTGAACCGGAGACTGGCCATACCTCTGATGACCCTTCAAAGACAAACTTGCCAACCCTGATGATCAAGTTAAAGTCAGGAGAAGCTTGGAGTCTCTACCAGAGGGCAGGAGAGAAGAGGGGGGATTTTCTTCCCTCCTACCATCATATATGACACACTAGATGCCATATCTAGTGGGGAACAGGCAGAGAGAGAGGGGTAAGAAGTAGCTTTGTAGAGTTACCTCAGGCAGCAGAGAATAGGAACTGATTGTGAACTCAAGAGAGAATTAGTTCTAAGAGCCCAGAAACGAGGTACGGTCTAACAACTCATACCATCTACCAAGACATAGATCAAAATGGGCATACGATTTACACATAAAAGGAAATATCCTAAGCAAATTGGATAAACATAGAAAATATTTGTTTATGGATAAGGGAAGAATTTATAAGAGATAGAGTATTATGGCATATAAAAGGAATAATTTTGATCTCATTAAATTAAAAAGGCTTTGAGCGGGCAAAGCCAAAATGGTGGAGTAGAAGGATGTACATACTCTAGCTCTTCCCCCACAGCCCATAAAATACCTGTAAAAAATGACTCTTAACAAATTCTAGAGCAGCAGAAGTCACAGAACAACTGAGTGAAAGAGATTTTCAGCCAAAGGTAACCTGGAAGGCCACAGGAAAGGTCTATAGCATGGGATACTGAGCAGAGTGGAGACCAGCCCTGGCCTCATGGCACCAGGAGGAACAGGACCGGAACAGGCCTCTGGGGCAGAATCTCTACCAGGGAAGTTCTCAGATTCCTCAACCAACAAGCACCAAAGAAAGTTTAAAAGGTCAGTGAGAGGGCTTTCCCAGCTGGATGAGAAAGGAGCAGGGTGCCCTCCAGCACAGGCCCCAGGCAGCAGTAGCAACTGTGGCTGTGGCATCTATCTGTAAAATACTCAGCCTAAAGCCCCTGGGGGAATTGAGCAGCTGATCTGAATCTCAGCCCTGAGCAGGGTCCTGGAGTGAGGAGTCGCACTAGGACCCTCCTCTTGACAAAGGATTCAGAAGTCAAGTAACTGGCCAGGAAAATGCCCAAAAGGGGGGGGGGAATAAGACCATAGAAGGTTACTTTCTTTGTGAACAGGTACTTCTTTCCGTCCTTTCAGATGAGTAAGAACAATGCATACTGTCAGAGAAAGCCAAGGCTTCTGCCTTCAGTACCTCCAAAATAAATATGCAATGGGTTAAGGCCATGGAAGAGCTTGAAAAGAAAGTCAACAACTTGCTAAAAGGAGACCCCAAAAAATGCTGAAGGAAACACCTTTAAAAATAGGCTAACTCAATTGGAAAAAGAAGTCCAAAAAGCCAATGAGGAGAAGAAGGCTTTAAAAAGCAGAATTAGCCAAATGGAAAAGGAGGTTCAAAAGCTCACTGAAGAAAATAGTTCTTTAAAAATGAGAGTGGAGGGGAAGGAGCCAAGATAGCAGAATAGAAAGACTCATGTATGCTAGCTCCAAATCCACAGCCCATAAATTTCCTGTAAAAAGAATTCCCCACAAATTCTGGAGTACTGCAAGCCATGCACCAATGCAGTGGAAGAGATTTCCATTCCAGAGAGCCCTGGAAAGCTGTCCACAGGGGTCCGTCATGCTCTGGGCAGTGGAGCCCACCCCTGAGCTGCCCTGGCCACTCGGCCCCAGAGGAGCAGATCCGAGCAGGCTTCAGGGATGGAATCTCCAGCAGCCACGAAGTTCTCTCCACCCACAGGCACTTCAGGTCAATGAGAGAGACTTCTGGGCTGGCCGAGAGGGGAGCGGGGTGTCTCTGTGACTCGGGCCCCTCTGGAGGCAGCGGCAGAGGCAGTGGCAGAGGCAGTGGTGGCGGCCCAGGACTCCCCAAGCAGACAGGAGCTCCATTCCCGAAGGTCTCTGCATAAACCCCCTGAGGGAACTGAGCCTGGGAGGTGGACCTGCCCCCACCTCAGCACCAGAACTTAAGCTCACATTGAATAGCAGCTGCTCCTGCCTGGGAAAGCCCTGAGGCTGGGAAGCAGCATTTGAATCTTAGACCCCAAGCACTAGCTGGGCTGATCTAGGCAGGGGTGGACAGGAATCTCAGAAGTCAAGTAACTGGCTGGGAAAATGCCCAGAAAAAGGAAGCAAAATAACACCATAGATAGCTACTTTCTTGGGGAAGAGATGTTCCTTCCTCCTTTTATTTCTGATGAAGAAGTACAATGCTTGCCATCGGGAAAAGACGTGGAGGTTGGGGCATCTCTATCCCAGACATCTGAGGTGGATGTCCGGTGGGCTCAGGCCATGGAAGAGCTCAAAAAGGATTTTGAAAATCAAGTTAGACAGGTGGAGGAAAAACTGGGAAGAGAAATGAGAGAGATGCAAGAAAAGCATGAAAAACGGGTCAATACCTTGCTAAAGGAGACCCAAAAAAATGCTGAAGAAAATAACACCTTGAAAAATAGGCTCACTCAATTGGCAAAAGAGGTTCAAAAAGCCAATGAGGAGAAGAATGCTTTCAAAAGCAAAATTAGCCAAATGGAAAAAGAGGTTCAAAAGCTCACTGAAGAAAATAGTTCTCTCAAGATTAGAATGGAACAGATGGAGTCTAATGACTTTCTGAGAAACCAAGAAATCATAAAACAAAACCAAAAGAATGAAAAAATGGAAGAGAATGTGAAATATCTCATTGGAAGAACAACTGACCTGGAAAATAGATCCAGGAGAGACAATTTAAAAATTATGGGACTACCTGAAACTCATGATCAAAAAAAGAGCCTAGACATCATCTTTCATGAAATTATCAAGGAAAACTGCCCTGAGATTCTAGAACCAGAGGGCAAAATAAGTATTGAAGGAATCCATCGATCACCGCCTGAAAGAGATCCAAAAAGAGAAACTCCTAGGAACAGTGTGGCCAAATGCCAGAGTTCCCAGGTCAAGGAGAAAATATTGCAAGCAGCTAGAAAGAAACAGTTCCAGTATTGTGGAAATAAAATCAGGATAACACAAGATCTAGCAGCTTCTACATTAAGGGATTGAAGGGCATGGAATAGGATATTCCAGAAGTCAAAGGAACCAGGACTCAAACCAAGAATCACCTACCCAGCTAAACTGAGTATAATACTTCAGGGGAAAATATGGTCTTTCAATGAAACAGGGGACTTTCAAGCATTCTTGATGAAAAGACCAGAACTGAAAAGAAAATTTGACTTTCAAACACAAGAATGAGAAGAAGCATGAAAAAGTAAATAGCAAAGAGAAGTCATAAGGGACTTGCCAAAGGTGAAATGTTTACATTCCTACATGGAAAGACAATATTTGTAACTCTTAAAACATTTCAGTATCTGGGTAGTTGGTGGGACCACACACAGATGTACACATACATACACGCACACACACATGTACATGCATGCACGCACACACACATACACACAAACATGCACGTACAGAGACAGAGAGCACAGAGTGAATTGAATAGGATGGGACCATATCTTAAAAGAAATTAAGGTAAATGGTGAGAGAGAAATATAGTGGGAGAAAAGAGGGTGAAATGGAATGGGGTAAATTATATCTCATTCAAGAGGCAAGCAGGAGACTTTTTAGTGGAGGGAAAAAGAGGAGAGCTGAGAAAAAAACATGAAGTTTACCCTCATCACATTCGACTAAAGGAAGGAAGAAAATGCACACTCATTTTGGTATGAAAACCTATCTTACAATACAGGAAAGTGGGGGAGAAGGAGATAAGCAAGCGGGGGGGAAGATGATAGGGAGGGCATGGGAGGAGGGAGCAATTTGAAGTCAACACTCGGGGAGGGACAGGATCAAAAGACAGAATAGAAACAATGGGGGGCAGAGTAGGATGGAGGGAAATACAGTTAGTCTTACACAACACGACTGTTACTGAAGTCATTTGCAAAACTACACAGATAGGGCCTATATTGAATTGCTTGCCTTCCCAAAGGGAATGGGTGGGGAGGGAGGGATGGGGAGAATTTGGAACTCAAAGTTTTAGAAACAACTGTTGAGTATTGTTGTTGTACTAGGAAATAAGAAATACAGTTAATGGGGAATAGAAAGTCATCTGGCCCTACGGGACAAAAGAGAAGATGGGGACAAGAGAAGGGAGGGATGATAGAAGAGAGGGCAGATTGGTGATAGGGAAAATTAGAATGCTCGGCGTATTGGAGTGGGGGGAGGGGATAAAAGGGGAGAAAATTTGGAACTCAAAAATTTTGTGAAAATGAATGTAAAAAGTTAAATAAAAAAAATAAAAATGAGAGTGGAGCTGAGGGAAGCTAATGACTTTATGATAAATCAAGAAATTATAAAACAAAACCAAAAGAATGAAAAAAATAGAAGATAATGTGAAATATCTCATTGGAGAAACAAATGACCTCGAAAATAGATCCAGGAGAGAAAATTTAAAAATTATGGGACTACCTGAAAGCCAAGATCAAAAAAGGAGCCTAGAAATCACCTTTCATGAAATTATCAAGGAAAACTGCCCTGATATTCTAGAACTAGAGGACAAAATAAATATTGAAAGAATCCACTGATCACCTCCTGAGAGAGACCCCAAAAAAGAAACTCCTAGGAATATTGTGGCCAAATTTCAGAGTTCCCAGGTCAAGGAGAAAATATTGCAAGCAGCTAGAAAGAAATAATTCAAGTATTATGGAAATACAATCAGGATAACACAGAATCTGGCAACTTCTACCTTAATAGATCGAAGGACTTAGAATAGGATATTCCAGAAATCAGAGGAACTGGGATTAAAACTGGAATAAAACATACCCAACAAAACTGAGTATAATACTTGAAGGGAAAAAAATGGTCATTCAGGGTATAGAGGACTTTCAAGCATGCTTGGTGAAAAGATCAGATCAGAAGAGAAAATCTGACTTTCAAACACTAGAATGAAGACAAGCATGAAAAGGTAAATAAGAAAGAGAAATCATAAAGCACTTCCTAAAGCTGAACTGTTTACATTTCTACATGAAAAGACAATATTTGTAATTCTTGAGACTCTCAGTATGTGGGTAGGTGGAGGGATTATACACACACACACACACACACACACATGCACAGCACAGATTGAGTTGAATCAGAAGGGATGATATCTATTAAAAAATGAAATTAAGGGGTGAGAGAGGAATATAATATATTGGGAGGAGAAAGGGAGAAATGGAATGAGGCAAATTATCACTCATAAAAGAGATAAGAAAAATATTTTTCAATGGAGAAGAAAAGGGAAGAGGTGAGAGGGAAAAAGTGAAGCTTACTCTCTCCACATATGGCTTAAGGAGGAAATAATATGTTCACTAAATTTGGTATGAAAATCTATCTTACACTACAGGAAAGTAGTGGAGAAGGGGACAAGTGTTGTGAGGGGATGATAGAAAGGAGGGCAAATAGGAGAAGGGAGTAACTAGAAGTAAATACTTTTGGGAAGGGACAAAGTCAAATGAGAGAATAGAATAAAGGGGGGACAGGGTAGGATAGAGGGAAATATAGTTAGTCTTATACAACATGACTATTATAGAAGTCTTTTGCAAAATGACACATATATAGCCTATATTGAATTGCTTGCCTTCTCAGTGGGGATGGGTAGAGAGGGGAGGAAGGGAGAGAAGTTGAAATTCAAAGTATTAGAAATGAATGTTGAGAATTGTTATTGCATATAACTGGGAAATAATAAATATAGGTAATGGGGTATAGAAATCTATCTTGCCCCACAAGAAAAGAGAGAAGATGGGCATAAGGGAAGGGTGGGGTATAATAGAAGGGAGGGCACTTTGAGGGAAGGATTAATCAGAAAGCAAGGTGTTATGGGGTGGGAGAAGGGGAGAGATGGAGAGAAAAAATGGAACTCAAAATTTTGTGGAAATGAATGCCATAATCTAAAAATAAATTAATTAATTGAAAAGGTTTTGCATGAATAAAACCAAGATTAGAAGGAAAGTTGGAAACTGAGAGAAAAATTTTTTACAACATTTCTCTGAAAAAGACCTCATCTCTCCAATATATAGAAAACTGAGTCAAAATGTATAAAAATATAAGCCATTTCCCAATTGATAAATTGTCAAAATATACGAACAGGAAGTTTTCAGATGAAATCAAAGCTATCTACAATCATATGAAAAAAATACTCTAACTCATTCTTGATTAGAGAAATGCAAATTAGAAAAACTGTGAGGTACTATCTCATACCTTGGCTAATATGACAGAAAAGGAAAATGATCAATGTTGGAGGGGCAGGAGGAACAGAGTTCTTATTTCCCATCACTCCTTGTCCCTTAATTTCAGTTAGGCTGTTATCTCCTCACCATCCATAATTCAGTTTAATTCAATTCAATAAGCATTAATTGCCTACTATGTGCAAAGAACAATATTTATTCTTCTAAATAAGAAGAGGTACAAATCATAATACAATGTAGGTGGGTTAGGATGAATCAAAAGTGGACAGAGGTATGGGGGGAGGTGGTGGATTCCATGTCTCTAAAGATCATGAAAGCAAAGAGTGGATGACAACTTGTTGGAGCTGTGTAGAGAATTCCTTCTTAGATGACCTTTGAGGTGTCTTCCAACTCCAAGGTTCTGTGATTCTATTCCTTCCTTCATGTCATAGGACCATACATTTTAAAGCTGGAAGAGTTCTCAAAAATCATCTTTTTTACAGATGAGGAAGATGAGGCTGAGGGAAATCAAGTGACTTGTCAAACATAACCATCAGAGGAGGGACTTGAACTCAGGTCCCCTAAAGACAATAATCTTCCCATCCCTTCAATTAATGACCATCTAAGACAGAAGTCACTAGAAGAGACCTGATGATGGGAAAGATTGAAGGCCAAAGGAAAAGGGCACAGCAGAGGGTGAAGTGGATAATGTCACGGCAACAACAAACATGAACTTGGACAGACTTCTAGAGATAGTGGAAGATAAAAGGGTTTGCAATGCTATGGTCCATAGGGTCACGGAGGGTCAGACTTGGCTGAGCAACAATAGCACCACCTACCTTTTGAATATAGAGATCCTACCCATCCTTGAGAGACAGTTAGGTGGTAGATAGAGTATGGACCTTGGACTCAGGAAGACTCAGCTTCCTGAGTTCAAATCTGACCTCAGATACTTCCTAGCTATGTGACTCTGGACAAGTCACTTACCCCTGTTTGCCTCAGTTTTCTCATCCATAAATTGAGCTGGAGAAGGAAATGGCAAATCATTTCAGTATCTTTGCCAAGAAAACCCCAAATGGGGTCAGAAAGAGTTTAATACCCATCCATGAGAGTCCAGACACAATACTACTCTTCCGTTAAACTTTGCCTGAAAGGGGCAGCAACGTTTATTGATTTATCACTTTTCACTTCTGAACTCCTCTAACACTGCCTGTAGTACAAACAGTTTAGTACTTACATATTAATTAGCACTTAACATTCTGCCTTGTGTGGGTGTCTATTATCTCACATGTATCTATAAAGTTATAAGAACGTTGGTCTTGGAGTCAGAAGGCTTAAGTTCAAATTATGATTCCTATCTTATTATCATTCAGCCATGGGGCAAGTCTTTGAACCTCTATACAAAGGGGATGTGTTGTTTTCTCTATCTCCCTCCCTCAGTGATTATGAAGAAAGCACTTTGTAAGCCTTAGAGAGCTAGATGAGCGTGGGCAAGTTTGACTGTCTCTGTGGCTAGACTCCTTGAGGACAACCACTGTGCCTTATACATCACTTTTTGTCAGCCACATTGTTGTGGCCCCAGAAAGGGCATCCTTGGTAATTCGGAATGTGATAGAGACAAGCAAGGAAGTTATTGTTGAGTTAAAAATTAGTACATACCTTTCTTAAAAAACTGAATAGAAATTCAGTTTCGTATATAATAATATTCTTTTTTGTTCTTTGCATATTGAAATATTCATGTTTGTGGCTGTTCAAAATGTTCATAATAAAAAACAAAATGAAAAATAAGAAAATATATTCAGCACATATTTTGATTGATTGATTTGGTATATGTTCCCACCATCTCTGATCTAAATGACCCAGAACATCTTCAATCCAGACCCTATCATTGTCCCTACTCTAGGTGAGGAACTTCTCCAATTTTCCTACCTATCACAGACTCTGCTGTTAAGAGTACTTTTCTCTAAATAAAGATAATCTTCTGGGCTAATTGAAGCCAGATTCTGTCTATACCATGTCCTATAACTGCAGCCCTATAGAAAATCCTTGTATCCTCCTCTGTCTGGCCAAGGAAAGTCATAAATTCCTAGAATTTTGAAGACTGGAAAGGGTCTTGTTTTACAAATGAAAAACAACACAAAACAAAACAACCAAGACTTGAAGTTATGTGACTTGCCCAAGACCACACAGTTGATTGTTAGCAAAGTTAGAGCTATATCCTAAGTCTCCTAACTCCTGGTTTGTCCACTGTGCTGGGCTAGCACTCCCAATTAATGTTTATGGTTCTCAAAAGGACTGTCTAGACTGAACTTGTATTAGAATCATAACAGGTAAGAAAGAAGGAAGAAGAGAAGAAGCTTATATTCATGAAATTGAGTAACCACAGGAAGAACCACCAGCCTCTTAGAGTATAACAAGAGACAGGGATCCAACTGTGTCTGCAAAGCCTCTCCCTCAATAAATTCTACTAGGAAGATAGATGCCAAAGCTCCTGTGGGTACAGTGTGCATAATTGTTGGAGATGGTCCAGGAGAGCCCAGGGAATTATAAGGCACATGAGGGTATTCCAGATTTGGAAATGTTGCAACTGTACCCAGTTTGGCCACTCATTATCATTCACTCCCAGAGGGCCTGGTTTCAAATACCAGCCATTAGTACCGTAGGACCTTGGGCAAAATCATTTAACCTCATTGGAACTCAGTTTCCTTACCTGTAAAGTGAGGTCTGAGGTCCATTCCAACTCATATCCAGAAACCCTATGGTTCCACTGAGCCATAAACTCAGAAGTCTGGGGGAAATGAGTGTGGTTGCCATTTCTCCAAACCTTACTCTCAGGCTAACCCCCTATTCTCTCTGCTTTCCCTTATGCCAGCTCACTCATAGTTGGTTTCTTAAGGCCTTTGCCCCTGCTGCCCACACCGCACCCCCTCCTTCCCTAGGTCCCAATCAATCTTGCTTCTGACTGCCCCATAAACCAGAGCCCACAAAACACCAATGACGTGCCTCCTTCACGGAGGTCTGGGGCCTTAAAACTTAATAGTCTCTCAAATGCCGTAACGCTAGAGGGGACTTTTATGGACTCCACCAGGGATAATATTATGAAGGGGTATTAGCAGCCCAATCTCAGTGGCTCTTGGTGGAAGATTGGGGGCCAGTGACCCAATGCCCTCCTGGGCAGGGTTCAGGCTGGGAGGGGAAAGGGTGCCTTGTTGGCCTGGGATAGAACCAGGAGATGCTCACAATCCTCAATTTGGAGCAGGTCTTTAGGACCAGATTGCTGTCTGACAAGGTTATTACTGAATGATTCCCTTTGGAAACCGGGACCTGGTGGGAGGTTGGGACCCCTGTTGCCCCAGCATGATTGAAGCGAGACGGATTGGTGGGAGGAGGATGGGGGGGGGAATAGCCTGGTGACTAATGAGCGGCGATTTAAAGCTCTTGCCACCATCAATGGGGAGCAGATGGAGAAGGAAGAGAATTCCTGAAGCCAGAGAGGTGTGGGCTGCTGGGAAGGGGAGGGGGAGGATGAAAGGAGTGAAGGGGAGAAAGTGACAGGAGGGAAGTGGAAGGGGGGAGGAGGGGACCAGTGCCTGGACTGCCTAACCAAAGGAGGTGGGGGAGATGGTTAAGTCAAAACTACCACCCCCCCAACCACCCAGTTATAGACAGATAAACATGCCATGATCAGAGCCCAGCTCCAGAGGACAGAGTAGGGCAAAGAAAGGACAGCGTTCTGGCTTAGCCGATGCACCCAAGCAAGTTGCTGGAAGTGTTTTCTAAGCTGTTGCTTTGCTTGCTTTTTTTTCCCTCTTTCCCTCTCCTTTTTCCCCCCTATCTTTCTTTTGCCCTCTATTTCTACAGGTTCCCCTCTAACCCTTCCTATTTGCCCCCCTTTTTCGCTTCTGTAATCCCCTGTCCCCTCTTCCCAATTCTCTCTCCCCTCCTGCCTCCTGATCTGATCTCCTCTCTCCCTGTCCCCTTCATTTCTCTCCCTCTATCTCCCTCTTCTCTATTTTTATGTCCTGCTTCAGTGTATGCAGGGAAAACACTGGGTTCAGGGACCTGAGGAATTGCCCAGACTTCAGTGTGTGTGGGCAGCCCCTCAAACAAATGCACACCAAATAAAATATCTTGATTCATTTGCCAATACACACATACACACACACTGTCACACTCGCACTTACACGTATACTCACCTTCACACACACACACACACACACACACACACATATTTTCTTCATTACCTCTTCCAATACTGTCTTTCTTCCATCTTGAGTTCAATGTTGTTTTTTGTCTCTCTGACCCTCCCCCTCCACTTCCCCTCAATTTATTCCAGCTGTGAAAACCTTTTTCCCATCTCCTCTGTCACCCGGGCAGATAGGTGAGTGGCAGGGAGAGGAGCCCACTCCGCCACCGTGGGTAATCGATCCCAGATGTTAGAGCTGGCAGCCAGCCCAGCCCTGAGGACGGCTCCTGCAGCCTCAACTCCATCGTCTGGGTGTGAAACACCAGCTGACAGCCCCAGCCCTGATCCCCTGATGGAGTTAGGGAGACCAGAAGCCTAGGGATACAGAGAGACTGGAACATAGAGGTGGCCAGTTGAAGAAAAGTCAGATTGGAATTGGGGTGGGGTGGTGTGAAGAAGTGAGGGGCAAAAGGCTAAAGTGGAGCAGGGTGGGAGATGACAGAGCCCAAGAGAAGCCAAGGCAGAGGAAGCTGGGTCACTGGGGAGGGCAAATGGAAGGTGACAGTCTAACATTCTCTGTATCTTTCTCCTTCTTCTTTCTATTTTCTCTTCCCTCCTCCTCTCTAAACCTACTCCTCCCCTTCCAATTTTCTCAACTGCTGCCCCCAGGAAGGGAAAAAAGATTGTCTTTTAGTGTAGTGGAAAGTCAGAAGGACCTGGGTTCAGGTCCTACCTCTGATAACTATGGATGAGTCTGGAAAAATAATTTCATCTCTCTGAGCCTCAGTTTCCTTATATTAAAGAGGATGATAATAATACTTGCATCACCTACAGCACAGGTTATTTTGAAGAAAGGACTTTTGTAAACTTGAAAGTAATATAGGAGCATGAGCTATAATAATCTTGTCTATTTTTGTTAGTGATGTTTTAGATTAAAAAAAAACTTCCATAGAAAAGGAAGAACTCAATCTATCATTCAACAGGTATGTTGTTGTCAGCAGCTCATGAACACAGGGTAAAATCAGGGGCATGTTGGAGCCAGCTATAAGCAGCTCTCAAAAGTCAGTTGTTAAATTTTCAGCATAAACACTGATACCTCTGAAACCGACAGATGAAACAAATCCGATTTGATTTATTAGTTACACATTACCTTCCCCAGCCAATTGTTAAACATTTGCTATCATGATTCTTGTCTATTATTGTTGTTCGGTCATACACAATCCTTCATGATCTCATTTGGAATGAAGCAAAAATGCTGGAGTGATTTGCCCTTTTCTTCTCCAGTTCATTTTACAGATGAGGAAACTAAGGCAAACAGGGATTAAGCGATTTGCGCAGACACACAGAGCTAGGAAGTGTCTGAGACTGGATTTGAACCCAAGATGAATCTTCCAGATTCTAGGTCTAGCACTTTATCCACCACGCCACCTAGCTGCCCAAACCTCTGTTAGAAAAATCTAAAAGCAAGTTATTGACCTTTCACTTCAACCTCCAAGTCCCAATATGACGACAGCTGCCATTTATGTAAAACTTTAAGGTCTAAAAAACCCTTTACAAATATTAATTATCTCATTTGATCATGCATCCCTCAGATATTATCCCCATTTTACAGATTATAGAACCACATATTTAGGGTTGTAAGGGACCTTAGCGCTCATCTAGTTCACCTATCTTGTTTTATTTGTGAGAAAACTGAGCCCCAGAAAGGCTGTGACTGCTCACATAGCTAGTTAGAGCCTGAGCTCTGCAGTCCCACAGAAATCAAATCATCAGATCCAAGTACATAGACCTGAATAGAAACTTGGGCATTTTATAAATGACCCAGTGATCTTCAGTCCCAATCAAATGAAACGTCTCAAAAAAAAGTTCAATCTAAATCCTTTGATTCCAAATCCTGTACCCTTACCTCTCTACACCTGATTGCCTCCCATTTGAATATCTTGTGTATATTATAATATAATTGAATGTTAGGCACATATTGATCCTGTATGTTATACAAGAGAAGCGGGGCCATCTTCAGTTGTCCTGATCTGTATCTTGTCACTTGACTCAGATGGCTTTGGAGGAGAGAGTGAGGCTGGTGACCTTACACAGCCCTCCCTCACTTAAATCCAATTCACTTGCAAGTCATAGCATCTTCCTGATGCCATGGTCTTCTTTGAGAACAAAGAACAAAAATGAGAAGCACTCTACACCTACCCCACCCCCCATTCCCCAGGAGGTTTGTGTTCTGTCTAAGAAGACAAGACCTCTGATCCTCTTCCTGGTGTAATAGATGAACACTTGATTTGGAAGTCAGGATACCTGAGGTGCATTATTTCCCTGTCTCTGGCATTCAGTTTTCTTACCTGCTCAAGACTCTGTGCTAGGTGCTCAGAGAAGGCTTGAAATCATGGAACTTCAGAGGTGAAAGAGATTTCAGAGATCGTCTAACCTAGAGTCTCTCAACGTTTTTGTGTGTCATTGGCCGCTTGAGCAGTATGGACCTTCTCAGAAGGCTGAAAATAAAATACATAGTATACAAAAGAAACCAATTATGTTGAAATACAATTAACAGATACTCCAAGTTAAGAACCCTTGATCTAACCTAATCCCCTAATTTTTGTGAATATCGAAACTGTCCTTCAGAAAGGGAAAGTAACCTGCCCAAGATCACACTTCGAATTATTGGCAGAGCCCAGTCCAGAATCCAGATATACTGACTGATATTTTCAGCTCTACATATCTCCAGCTATGTTCCTGGGGAAGCAGGAATCACCAAACATTCCATTAATAGCCCAGTCTCTAAAAAGAAGTAACTCTTATCTTGGTTTTGAAGGAAATGAGGAGCATAGATTGATAGAGAGGAACGAAGAAGGCATTCCACATAGGAAACAGCAGACAATGCTGAGTTCATAAATCTGGAGGACTAGCATAGGATCATTAGTCAACTAAGTATTCCTCAAGCACTATTATATGCCAACTTCTGTAGTAGGTGATGTGGATAGAAAGGTAAAAATGAAATGATCCCTGCCCTCAAGTAGCCTACAATTATATCAAGGGAGACAACCATCTCCACTGCAATAGATTGTAGTCACAGAATATAGTCTGTCACACATGATGAGTCTGTACATCCTGATGCCTTTCTCAGACATGAATGCTTCTCTGAATGGGTCAAGAAGGAACTGGTTGAGCAAGCAATTTGGCCATGCTTGAGGAAATTTTAAGTGCTTGGATTCTAGATGAGTTTCAGAGATAAAGGCTGAGTTGTAGAAGTGATACCTGCATATATTAAAGAGCAGCAGGGAAGGGATGGAATTTTCTCTCCTCTCTTTTATTGGGCGTGTCATGGTAGCTACTGGATCAGTAGAAGGCACTGCATTTGATAAGGAGCAGAGACATACACTCCAAACAGACATACAGAGTCACTTGAGGAAGGCAGCAGCTTCAAAGAGTGTGACCCCTGGCAAGTGAAAACTAAGTTATGGAGAAGAGCAGACTTTGGTATTTACCAAGCATAAGAACTCTATAAAAATAGAAAGGACTTCCAGACTCTACAATGTCAATTGCAATTTGCTTTTGCTACACATATATTCTGCATCTCTACCTCCCCACCATTGTACTCTTAAGTCTGAACCCCTCTCCCCATAGACACTGAGTGTATTTATGGGAGATATATAGGCAAAAATGTTTTGTAACT
The DNA here is from genome assembly GCA_023548195.1 of Bettongia penicillata ogilbyi. NCBI lineage: Eukaryota > Metazoa > Chordata > Mammalia > Diprotodontia > Potoroidae > Bettongia > Bettongia penicillata. Next base: position 1,738,719 of record JAJHZJ010000089.1, read on the forward strand.
ATTCTTACCATTCTATCTCATTAAATGCTTTTGCTAAGAGTTGATTATAACTACTAGATGATTGTTAATGGGAAGCACAGCGAAAGGGGCCCATGAGCTACGTTAGTAGTATTAGTCACCCACAGGATTAAATCTAGAACTCTAAGGTAATTTATTGCTCTCTGAGGACACAACCTATAAGTGTGAGTTAGTGGATAATGTTATATAAGTACATACAAAATAAATACAAGGTTGCTTTGGAGGGGAGGCCCTAGAAAATCAGGAAAGACTTCACCTAGAAGGAATCCCTTGAACTGAGTCTTGAAGGAAACTAGAGGTTCTAAGAAGGAAAGGCAAAGAGGGAGTACATTCCAGGCATTAGGGACAATCTGCAAAGGCAGAAAGATGGATGACAGAGTGTCAAGAGTGAGGAATAAGAGTTCAGTTTAACTGTATCACAGAGTTCAAGAAGGGGAGTAATGTGTAATGAAAATAAATAAAAACCGAACAATGGAATTTATATTTTATCCTAGAATATGGAGCCATTAGTTTATTGAATAGGAGAGTGACACGGTCACACCTGTGCATAAAGAAAATCACTTTGGCAGCTGTGTAGAGGACTGAGTGAACAGAGTACAGACAAAGCAGGGAGATGAATTAGGAGGCGATTTCAACAGTGCAGGTGAGAGGTGATGAGGGCTAGAAATAAAGCAGTGGTTGTATAAATGAAGAGAAGGGGACAGATGTGAGAAATGTTATAGAAATATAAAAGGCAATGTGAGGAACAGGTTTGGCAGGAACAAAGTCATGTTGGGTAAAGCAGAGCCCCAGGAGTCCAGTACACAGGGCAATGTCCTGTGACCCAAGGAACCCTAGCCCCTTTCTTTCCAGGAAAGAGCAAATGGGGCAAGAGATTCCTCTGTGTACCAGGTGCAAACCAATTCAGTCCAAAACCAACATTAAATGCTGTGTCCAAGATACTGGGCTAGAAATAAGGGTAGAATAAAAGAAACATGATACAACTCCCACTTTAAAAGAATTTGTAATTCATAAATGATGTGTATTCATCTAGAGTCTTATAGTTTTGTGTTTATGATTTAGGAACCTCATGACAATTCAAAGTACGTAAATAGGTAAGATATTATTCACTTTTTACTGATGAGGAAACACAGACTGAGATGGGGTTTAGTGACTTGTTCAAGGTCACATAATCCATTAGTAGTAAGAGACTAGGCTTCTTTAACCTTGGTGTTCTGATTCTAATACAGTTTAAATTTCAAATATTGGTTCTGGAGTCAGAGGGTCTCAGTTTAAATCCTGTCCCTGACACATTACCTTCGTGATCTTTAAGCAAATCATTTAACCTCTTTGGGTATCAGTTTCTTCATTGTTAAAATGTCCTCACATATTCTTAGGTCCCTTACAGCTCTGTGCCTAAGATTCCAAGGTTACTCTCTGCTCTGCTCCAGACTAGCCTGGCAGGTCCTGCCAAATGAGAAGGTCTTCAACATACATCCAGCACCAGACAGCGTTCCTATCATAGAAAACTCAAGCTGGCTAAGTTCCAAAGGGATCCTCAATGAAAGGTTAGTCACCATGAGTGAATAGGGAAGAGGAGGGCTTATGGAAACTAATCAGGCCATTGACAAAGACATGATGAAGGAGATCTGTGGAAGGAGAACCTTGGAAAGAAAATAGACTTTGAAGTTAGAGGACAGGTTCAAATCTCACCTCCGACACTTACCACCTTTGTGCGACCTTGAGCAAATCATTTAATCTCTCTATGCTTCCATTTCCTCATCTGTAAAATGAAGGGATTGGACTGGATCACCTATCAGGTTCCTTCTAGCTTTATATTTATTGATTGAACCTTTGAAGTCTTGAAGTGAAGAGGCACTAGAAATTCCCCAGCTAATTCAAAGTCAGTTCAACCAACATTTAGGGATCACCTGACCATTGAGGGAGATAAAAAGTTGAAAGAATTCCTGTCCTCATGAAGCTTATAGCCTAGTAATCATCATAGTGAGATGTGAAGATATTCTGCTCAAGGGAGAGGTGGAGTGAGAAAATTAGGGTCCTAGATTTAGGTGTTAGTGTATCCCTTAAAGCATGGTTCCTAAGTGTAACACCCTATACCTCCCTGGAAACTCACAGGCTGTGATGGAACTGAGAAGACTTGAAACTGACGGGAGGGCTCAAACCTCTCACCTTCCCACTCCCCAGCTGTGTGGTTCCCCGTGATGGATGGCCTCTTGTCTCCTGCTTTATTAAATTCATACAGAGCCATTCAGCCTGGGATTTGCAAGAGGCTTAATGAGCATTTGGAAAGGATCGGAGAGGGAGGCCAGGATTTCAAGGGGTTACCAAGACCCAGACAGGAAACAACAGCTTGGGCTCCCAGGCAGCCCCAGAAGCAGGTCAGGTGTCAGAACTGGGGGAGGCTGTCAGTTTCACATGAGGGACTTCAGGTCCCTAGGTGAAATGGAACCACAAATTCTTTCGTGTCCTTCTCTGCACCCCTCAATACTACACACACTCAGATTTCTGTGGTAGGACCAGTCACCACATACTGAGAGCCCTACTCTGTAGAGTCTTAAATCTGGGTGATGGGGAGAGCTGTTCAGAAAGCTGTACACCTTTCCTCCACACCCCCCAATTCATGCTCTCCCTTAGTCCAGGTATAGTTTTTAATGGTAACCTATGTAGTGGAAGAATCATGAGATTTTGAGCTGAATGAAACCTCAGAAAACATATAGTCCAAACTCTATGTTTAACAAGGGAGGAAACTGAGGGACATAGAAGGGAAGTCAGATAAAAGATTTAGGTCTCAAAAGAACTTTAGAAGTTCATAAATCTAGAGTCAGAAGGAATCTCAGAGGTCATCTAATCCAACCCCTCCATTTTATAGGTAAAGAAACTGAAGTCCATAGAGATTAAGTAATTTGCCCAAGGTTACACAGATAATAAGTAGCAGATTCAAGATCTGAATCTAAGATCTCTAACTCCATATCCAGCATTCTTTGCTATAGCAAACGTAACTACATAGTCACTACAAAGTAGCTGAACTTCAAACATAGGTTTTCTAACTCTACCTCAAGGGTTTTTACCTACTCTGTGCAATGGACCCCTTTGGCAGCCTGGTGAATCTTTTGCATCTCTTCTCAGAAAAATATTTTTTAATGTACACAAAAATACATAACATTAAAAAGAAAGACCAATTATATTGAAATTCAGTTATTCAAATAGTTTTTAAAAACCACAAATTCATGGAACCCAGTATAAGAATACCTGCTTAAATTAGGGGCTTCTTCCACTTTGTCATGATCCTGGGTGTCAGAATTCCTGTGGTTTGTTATCAGTTTTTCTGTGTGATCTTCAACAAATCATTTCCTCTCTCTGGGCCTCCTAATCCAATCCTATAAGCATATATTAGACACCTTCTATGTAGAGATATTGCAAGCTAGTTGCTTGAGTTGCAAGAGCTTACATCCTACTGGGGTGCAACATTTATACATCTAAGTATATATGAAATATATTTGAAAAAGGGAAGGAGAGAGAAAGAATAAGCATTTATAAAGCACCTACTATGAGTCAAATGCTTTCACAACAACCTTAACAAGTAGGAGCTATTATTATCCCCATTTTACAGCTGAGGAGACTGCGACAGATAACTAGAAAGTATCTGAGGATCTCTTTGAACTCAGGTCTTTCTGACCCCAGGCCCAGCATTCCACTCATTCACAGTTAACTACTAACAAGTAGAGGGATCAAGAAATGCTTCCAGTAGGCAGTCGTATGTGAGCTGAACCTTGAAGAAAATCAGAGGTTCCAAGAACCAGAAATGAGTAGGAATTGCCCTTTAGATGTAGGGAACAAGAGCTAGGTAAAGATATGGAGTCAGGAGATAGAGCTTGGGGAACAGTAAATAGGTCAACTGGATTGGAACATAAGGTGAAGGGGAAGTTTTATCTGATTGTTTTATTTCTAGAAGAGAAGAGAAAAGGACCAAAGACAAAATTTGGTAGGATACCTATGATTAGGAAGTAGAATATGAATGATGATACAGTGAAGGTAGCTGAGAAGTATTCAGATAAGACAAAAGAGAGTCAGGGAAAGAGTATTTAGGAGGAGGTGGTCAATACTACAGTGAGGGTAAAAGGATGAGGAATGAGAAAAGGCCACGGAATTTAAAGCTTTTGGGGAGAAGAGTCACTTAAGCAATGGGGTTAGAAACCAGATTTCAGGGGAATATGAGAAGAGAAAGAAGGGAGATGAAGTAGAAGCAAGGAATATAGATAACGTTTTCTAGGAGTTTGAGAAAGAGAGGAGATACATAGCATAACTTGAGGGAATGGTGAGGTCAAGTGAATGTTTCTTATATATCCAGGAGATCTGTTGATTTTTTAAGCAGCAGGGAAGGAGTCAGTTGATAAAGAGAGGTTGAAGATTAGAGAGTGAGACATGGTACAATGGACAAGTCTGCAGGAGAGACAAAAGGAAATGGCCTCAAGTTCCAAAGTGGACATGTTGGTTTGGGCAAGGTTAAGGATCACCTCTTTGTCAGAGGTTGAAGTAAAGGAAGCAAGGAGAGGGGGAAATAATGTTGAGGGTTTTTGAGGTATAGGACAGGGAAGGAGTTCGTGATAGATGGCCTCTCATCTGTAAAACCAGGAATTCATACAAGATAATTTCTAAGGTCTCTTCCAGATCTGAAACTCTGTTCTGTCTTTTAATAGTCTTTGTTCTGAGAGCCTCCCTGCTCTGAGATTCTTTTATTTTTGACCTGACATTCAGTGTTCTAAAGTCCTTTCTAGTTATAATGTTCAAGGGGCAGAGCCAAGATGGAGGAGTGAGAGCAGCTACTCACCTAAGCTCTTAGATAAACTCCTTCGATACCTCTAAAAAGAGAATCTGAACAGATTTCAGAGGGGAAGAATCTAGTTATAATGTTCTAGGATTGCAAGTCTTCCTTAAAATGTTTAGTAAGTACTTTATAAAAAAATTACATCTCCATCAAATCACTTCTATACTGTATGTCTGATGGGGAAGATGGGACACACATGTACAGACATACATGCATGCACAGATACAGAGAAAGCTGATCTAAATTCCTTTAAGTAAAAAAAAAATCCTCCCACCCTATATCCCCCAGATACCAATCTCCTCTTTTGGAACCTGAGAGAGCTCTGGTCCTATAGAAACTCTTTGAAAGCAAGGACCAGATCTAATTTCTCTTCTTATCTATTACAATTTTTAAAATGTCTCATTCAATTGTAAATCTATAGATGGAGATTTAGAGGCCACTGAGGGCAAATCCTTCACTGTTAGATACAGAAACTGAAGCTCAGATAGGATTAGAGTTCTCTGCCCAAGCTCACACAAGTAATAAGTGACAATCAGGATTTGAACTCAGGTCTTTTGGCTTCAAGTTCAGTGTTCTTTCTACTATAACAAAACTTCTTGATAAATGATTGTTGTGTAAACAGAACACAAACAAACCAACAAAAATAAATAACCAAAAGTCAATGTGAATCTAGAGATTCCAAGAGGATAAAGATGCAAGGAGGAGTTGCAATGGGGGAGAGTTCATCTGAGTTTGCCATAGTCCTCCCCTGATGTCTCATCTCCATGTGGAAGATAGCCTAGGTTTTCCAAGATTATGATAGTGAAGCAAATGACAGACAATCAGTCTTCCAGATCGGCTAAGTGCTGACCTCAGAGGCATGGCCACCATGTGATGTATCTGTTTGGCCACAGAAACTCTTTAAGACGGACTACTAAGGTCAGGTTTGGGGGCTGTATTACTAAAAGGAACATTTATATGAAGAGTCTTGTGAAGTATTTAACTACTGAGAAGTTATAAGGATCCTTGAAGAGTTAATCTAGGAAGACTTTCTCAAAGAGGTGAAGTTTTGAAATATGAGAAGTTTCTACACCTGTATAACGCAATATCAAATTGCTTGCTTTATCGATGAGAGGGGTGGGGAAGGAGGGAGAGAATTTGGAACTCATTGTTTTTAAAAAGAATGTTGAATATTGTTTATATATGCAAATAAAATATAAAATACTAAATAGAGCATTTTTTTAACAAGAAAGAAGAGGAATCTGATAGACCAGCCTTGTCTTTGGATTACAGTTCAGGTATGAGATTGGAACAAAATGATATACCTGTGGTCTGTACAACAGTTAATTTTTAAAAACATATATTTACTTAGCCATAGTAATGAATGGATATTTAGCATAAGTACAAATTAATTTATTTGAATGTAGCTTCTCTGCTTCTATATTGAACATGTTGGACTGATGGGCAGAAGCCTGAGTGAACAACTGACTATTCCCTTATCTATTCCCTTAAGCTTTGACTTTTTGTGCCTAGGCCAACAGGATCCTATATCAATTGTCCAAACACTCCTTTCCTTAATCAGTTTAATCTGGAGAACAGTTTCAATATATTTTAAGAAAAAACTAAAACAGGAGGGGAGTAGAGCCAGGATGGCAGAGTAGAAAGATGCACATACTCTAGCTCTTCCCCCACAGCTCATAAAATACCTGTAAAAAATTACTCTCAACAAATTCTAGAGCAGGAGAAGTCACAAAATGACAGAGTGAAAGAGATTTCCAACCCAAGATAACCTAGAAGGCCAATAGGAAAGGTCTATCACACCAGATACAGAGTGGAGAGCAGTCCAGCCTTGGTCATGCAGCGCAGGACCAGAACAGGCCTTGGGGGTGGAATCCCAAGCAGCAGCAGAGGTTCTCAGATTCTTCAACCCACAAACGCCAAGAACAACTTCAAAGGTCAGTGAAAGGGCTTTTCCAACTGGGTGAGAAGGGAGCAGGGTCCTCTCCTAGCCCAGGCCCAAGGTGGCAGCAGAGGCAGTGGCAGCAGCAGCATTCATTTGTGGAGTCCTCCACCTAAAGCCCCTGGGGGAATTGAGCAGCTGATCTGAATCTCAGCCCTGAACACTTTCCTGGTATAAGGAGGAGTGCTGGGCTGACATGGTGGAGCTGGAGGTGATTGTGAAGAGGGAATTCTACTGCTCACAGATTCTGGGCAGAAAAGTTTTTGGTTGCTCCCAGACTAGTGAACAGGCCAGGAAAAGAGCAAACTCTTCTCCTTTGATTATGCCACCTTGGAGGAACTGAGAACTTATGGGCCCCAAAGTATACCCTCCACTTGACAAAGGACTCAAAAGTCCTTTGGGCTGGGAAAATGCCCAAAAAAGGGAAAAAAAATAAGACTATAGAAGGTCACTTTCTTGGTGAACAGGTATTTTCTTCTATCCTTTCAGATGAGGAAGAATAATGCTTACCATCAGAGACCTCCAAAATAAATATGTAATGGTCTCAGGTCATGGAAGAACTCAAAAAGGATTTTGAAAATCAAGTAAGAGAGGTGGAGGAAAAATTGGGAAGAGAAATGATAGAGATACAAGAAAAGCATGAAAAGCAGGTCAACACCTTGCTAAAGGAGACCCAAAAAAATGTTAAAGAAAATAATACCTTTAAAAATAGGCTAACTCAATTGGAAAAAAAGGTCCAAAAAGACAATGAGGAGAATAATGCTTTTAAAAAGAAGAATTAGCCAAATGGCAAAGGAGGTCCAAAAGCTCACTGAAGAAAACAGTTCTTTAAAAAGTAGAATGGAACAGATGGAAGTTAATGACTTTGTGTGAAACCAAGAAATTACAAAACAAAACCAAAAGAATGAAAAAATAAAAGATACTGTGAAATATCTCATTGGAAAAACAACTGACTTGGAAAATAGATCCAGGAAAAACAACTTAAAAAATTATGGGACTACCGGAAAGCCATGATCAAAAAAAAAAAACAACCTAGACATCATCTTTCATGAAATTATCAAGGAAAACTGCCCTGATATTCTAGAACGAGAGGGCAAAATAAATATTGAAAGAATCCACTGGGGGGTGAAGCCAAGATGGTGGAGTAGAAAGACTCACATATGCTAGCTCCGAACCCACAGCCCATATATTTCCTGCAAGAAGAACTCCCCACAAATTGTGGAGCAGAGCAAGTGCACACCAACGCAGTGGAAGAGATTTCCATTCCAGAGAGCCCTGGAGAACCGTCCCCAGGGGTCCATTGCGCCCAGAAAGTGGAACCCACCCCTGTGCTGCCCTGGCCACGTGGCCCCAGAAGAGCGGATCCAAGCAGGCTTCAGGAATGGAATCTCCGGCGGCCGGGAAGGTCCCTCTGCCCACAGACACTCCAGGCCAGTGAGAGAGACGTCTGGGCTAGCCAAGAGGGGAGCAGGGTGTCTCCGTGACTCAGGCCACCTCGGTGGAGGGAGTGGCAGAGGCATTGGTGGTGGCCCAGGACTCCCTGAGCAGCAGGCAGAAGTTCAAGTCCATTACAGAAGGTCTCTGCATAAACCCCCTGAGGGAACTGAGCATGGGAGATGGCCCTGCCCCCACTCACCCCATTACTGAAGGTCTCTGCATAAAGGCCCTGAGGGAAATGAGCCTGGGAGGCGACCCTGCCCCCACCCCAGCACCAGAACTTAAGCTCACATTGAATAGCAGCCACAGCCGCCTCAGAAAGCCCATTTCAATCTCGGAGCCCAAGCACTGGCTAGGTGGATCTAGGCAGGGGTGGACAGGAATCTCAGAAGTCAAGCAACTGGCTGGGAAAATGCCCAGAAAAGGGAAGAAAAATAAGACTTTAGAGAGCTACTTTGAGGGGGTACAGATGTTCCCACCTTTCAATTCTGATGACGAGGAACTATTCTTACCATCAGGGAAAGACATGGAGGTCAGGGCCTCTGTATTCTAGACATCCCAGGGGGATGTCCAGTGGGCTTAGGCCTTGGAAGAGCTCAAAAAGGATTTTGAGAATCAAGTTAGACAGGTGGAGGAAAAACTGGGAAGAGAAATGAGAGAGATGCAAGAAAAGCATGAAAAACGGGTCAATACCTTGGTAAAGGAGACCCAAAAAAATGCTGAAGAAAATAACACCTTGAAAAATAGGCTCACGCAATTGGCAAAAGAGGTTCAAAAAGCCAATGAGGAGAAGAATGCTTTCAAAAGCAAAATTAGCCAAATGGAAAAAGAGGTTCAAAAGCTCACTGAAGAAAATAGTTCTCTCAAGATTAGAATGGAACAGATGGAGTCTAATGACTTTCTGAGAAACCAAGAAATCACCAAACAAAACCAAAAGAATGAAAAAAATGGAAGAGAATGTGAAATATCTCATGGGAAAAACAACTGACCTGGAAAATAGATCCAGGAGAGACAATTTAAAAATTGTGGGACTACCTGAAAGTCATGATCAAAAAAAGAGTCTAGAATCATCTTCCATGAAATTATCAAGGAAAACTGCCCTGACATTCTAGAACCAGAAGGCAAAATAAGTATTGAAAGAATCCATTGATCACCACCTAAAAGAGATCCAAAAAGAGAAACTCCTAGGAACAGTGTGGCCAAATACCAGAGTTCCCAGGTCAAGGAGAAAATATTGCAAGCAGCTAGAAAGAAACAATTCCAGTATTGTGGAAATACAATCAGGATAACTCAAGATCTAGCAGCTTCTACATTAAGGGATCGAAGGGCATGGAATAGGATATTCCAGAAGTCAAAGGAACCAGGACTCAAACCAAGAATCACCTACCCAGCTAAACTGAGTATAATACTTCAGGGGAAAATATGATCTTTCAATGAAACAGAGGACTTTCAAGCATTCTTGATGAAAAGACCAGAGCAGAAAAGAAAATTTGACTTTCAAACACAAGAATGAGAAGAAGCATGAAAAAGTAAACAGCAAAGAGAAGTCATATGGGACTTACCAAAAGTAAACTGTTTACATTCCTACATGGAAAGACAATATTTGTAACTCTTAAAACGTTTCAATATCTGGGTAGTTGGTGGGACCACACACAGACGTACACACATACACACACACACATGTACATGCATGCACGCACACACACATACACACAAGCATGCACGCACAGAGACAGAGAGCATAGAGTGAATTGAATAGGATGGGACCATATCTTAAAAGAAATTAAGGTAAATGGTGAGAGAGAAATGTAGTGGGAGGAAAGAGGGTGAAATGGAATGGGGTAAATTATATCTCATTCAAGAGGCAAGCAGGAGACTTTTTAGTGGAGGGAAAAAGAGGAGAGCTGAGAAAAAAAACATGAAGTTTACCCTCATCACATTCGACTAAAGGAAGGAATAAAATGCACACTCATTTTGGTATGAAAACCTATCTTACAATACAGGAAAGTGGGGGAGAAGGAGATAAGCAGGGTGGGGGAGATGATGGGAGGGAGGGCAATGGGAGGATGGAACAATTTGAAGTCAACACTCTTGGGGACGGACAGGATCAAAAGACAGAATAGAAACAATGGGGGGCAGGATAGGATGGAGGGAAATACAGTTAGTCTTACACAACACGACTGTTACTGAAGTCATTTGCAAAACTACACAGATAGGGCCTATATTGAATTGCCTGCCTTCCCAAAGGAAATGGGTGGGGAGGGAGGGATGGGGAGAATTTGGAACTCAAAGTTTTAGAAACAACTGTTTAGTATTGTTGTTGTACTAGGAAATAAGAAATACAGTTAATGGGGAATAGAAAGTCATTTGGCCCTACAGGACAAAAGAGAAAATGGGGACAAGAGAAGGGAGGGATGATAGAAGAGAGGGCAGTTTGGTGATTGGGAAAATTAGAATGCTCGGTGTATTGGCATGGGGGGAGGGGATAAAAGGGGAGAAAATTTGGAACCCAAAAATTTTGTGAAAATGAATGTAAAAAGTTAAATAAATAAATTTTTATTAAAAAAGAAAGAAAGAAAGAATCCACCGATTACCTCCTGAAAGAGATCTAAAAAGAGAAACTCCTAGGAATATTGTTGCCTAATTCCAGAGTTCCCAGGTCAAGCAAACAGCTAGAAAGAAACAGTTCAACTATTGTGACAATACAATCAGGATAACACAAGATCTAGCATCTTCTACATTAAGGGGTCAGGGCATGGAATAGGATATTCCAGTAGTCAAAGGAACTAAGATTAAAACTAAGAGTCACCTACCCAGCAAAACTGAGTATAATACTCGCGCGGGGGGTGGGGAGGAATGGTCATTCAATAAAATAGAGGACTTTCAAGCATTCTTGGTGAAAAGACCAGAGATGAAAAGAAAATATGACTTTCAAACACAAGAATCAAGAGAAGCATGAAAAGGTAAACAGGAAAGAGAAATCATAAGAGACTTACTAAAGTTAAACTATTTACATTCCTACATGGAAAGATAATATTTGTAACTTTTGAAACTTTTCCCAGTATTTGGGTAGTTGGAGGGATTACACACACAGATAGATAGATAGATAGATAGATAGATAGATAGATAGATAGATAGATAGATAGATAGATAGATAGATGGATGAATGGATGGATGGATGGATGGATGGACGGATAGAGAGAGAGAGAGAGAGAGAGAGAGAGAGAGAGCACAGGGTGAGTTGAATAGTAAGGGATGATATCTAAAAACATAAAATTAAGGGGTAGGAGAGGAATATATTGGAAAGAGAAAGTGAGTAATGGAATGAGGCAAATTATCTCTCATAAGAGAGGTGAGAAAGAAGCTTTTCAATGGAGCAGAAAAAGGGGGAGGTGAGAGGGTAAAAGTGGAGCTTACTCTCTTCACATTTGACTTAAGGAGGAAATAACATGCACACTCAATTTGGTATGAAAATCTGTCTTACACTGCAGGAAAGTAGGGGAGAAGGGGATAAGCAGGGTGGGGGAGGATGATGGAAGGGAGGACAAATGGGAGGAGGGAGCAATTAGAAGTAAACACTCTTTGGGAGGGACAAGTTCAAAAGAAAGAATAGAAGAAATGAGGGGCAGCATAGGATGGAAGAAAATATAGTTAGTCTTACACAACGAGACTATTATGGAAGTCATTTGCAAAACTACACATACATAACCTATATTGAATTTCTTGCCTTCTCAGTAGGGATGGATGGGGAGGAAGGAAGGAAGAGAAGTTGGAACTCAATGTTTTAGGAAGAAATGTTGAGGATTGTTTTTGCATACAACTGGGAAATAAAAAATACAGGTAATGAGGTATAGAAATTTATCTTGCCCTACAAGACAAGACAGAAGATGGGAATAAGGGAATGGAGGGATGTTAGAAGGGAGGGAAGATTGGAGGAAGGGGTAATCAGAATGCTCAGCATTTTGGGGTGGGGGAAGGGGAAAGATGGGGAGAAAATTTGGAACTCAAAATTTTGTGGAAATGAATGTTGAAAACTAAAAACAAATAAATAAACATTTAAAAAAGAAAAGAAAAACTAAAACAACAATCATGAGTTAGAGTCTTAGGATATTGCCTTTGATTAACAGAGATAATGTGGCAGAAGGTGTCCCAGGTAGGAATAATGGCTTGAGCCAGAGCCTGTAAATCATGTAAGGAAAACGGCAAGCAGAGTAATGCACCTAGAGTTGAAGAACAAAATCTGTGAGGGACCAGGACAGAGGTTGGTGAAATATGGAACACAACTGGCAGTGAAGGAGGGTAACAGAGGACCACAATTGCTGGAGGAATTCCCAAAACCAGATTGATTTTATGCAATGAGCAATAAGGATGACCACTGAATTTGGAGTCAGAGAAGCTGGAAAGCTGGATTCAAACATCATCTTTGATCTCTATCCTAAACACACACAAAGTCCCTAATGGGAAAATGGACCCAAACTTGAAGCATGAAGATTTTGCAAAGCATATATAAGAAATGTGTATTCCTTGGCCCTGGAAGTTCCTTTCTCCCTTTCCTGTGACTCCAACAAATATAGCATAACTATTAGATGAGCCGCTTTCTTGCTTACATGGTGTCTCAGCTACTGGAATGATTCACTCTGGGATGGGTCTAGCAGACTGTTCCTCATGGCTGGCTCCTCACTGATCAGTAGTTACCAGCAAATTCTGTTATTGATTAGAGTTGCTGGACCTCTGAGAGTTCTTCAGTTCTGTTGAAGCTCATAAGCTCAAAATGTAGTCCATTCTGTTTCCAAATATTCATTCACTTACGATCAGGAAAGAATAAAGACAAGAGATGAAAGAAACAGAGACACTATATATTCACAGACACAAGGTGGCCAAGTGGGCAGATAAGGCAGTTACATCTGCAGCTAAAGGTACTGACTGCCCAACCCATCCCACTCCACCTTCATCCAGAGGCTCATAGTAATTCTTGATGTAATTGATACCAAGGAGCCAAAAGAGGCTGACTTTTTTGTATAACAACTCAGTTCCAACTCTGTCATTGGTCCTTCTGGTTCTAAAGTCAACTAGAAGGCTCCTCATCACCACCACAGAGTCCCTGGACATCCATGGCCAGGATCTGACTCCACATATTGGGCTGGTAGAAGGGAAAAATATTGTATAATTCTGTATAAACAGAAAGGGCATATTTGCACATGCTCTAAGGACTGAACCCCCGTTGGCATCAAGACCTAGTTATCCAATTCTTTAACTCCAGAGACCTTGATGGGGAGGGGTGGTTCCTCAGACCTGTTGAAGTCCATAAAGTCAAAAGAAAAAGTACGTATGAATATTTCAAATGTTGGTCTAATGAGCACAAAACTAGGTAGAATGCCAAAGATGGCATAAAGTGGGCAAGGAGGTTTTTATATGGCTTTCAGTTTCCTCATTTGTAAAATGGAGTGTTTGGGCTAGAAGATTTCTCAAGTCCCTTCCAACTCAGTCATATGTACCCTGGGGCTTCTTGATGATAAGGGAAATAATTAAACTCTCCTGTCACTTACACAGCTCATGTTTTAATGACATTTCTCTTGACTACCTTAGCTCCTAAAGAGTAACCTCTCCATCCTCTGACCTCCTATAACCTTATAGGCTTATACAGTTAAGCTAGAAGGGACCCCACATTCCATCTAATCCAATTCCCTCATTTTACATATGATAAAACATAAGATGTGCTCAAGGAAGTAAGCAACTTAGCTAAAGTCACACAGATAGAAATTGTCCAGTTTGCTGTCTGTACCATTGATTTGGGGTTACTCTATGTTAGTGTTACTCCATGTATAGGTAGGGCTTTTCTCTCTAACTGGATTGTAAGCTTCTTGAAGGCAGCAACCATTTATATTTATATTGTATTCCCTTGGTGCTTAGGACAGGACTGGACACATAATTTATAATCATAGAATTTTATATCTGAAAGATCTGGAGAAGATATTAAGAGGTCTTTTGTTGGATAAAAGTAAATCTGTGAATCAGAAGAGATGGCCTCTTTTCCTACTGTCTCTTGACATAGGACCTCAGGAATGCCTTTCCTAATCTTCTCTCATTAATGGACTGATCCTTGACTCCAGTCCCTAAAATGCACTTGCTTTTGATGTCTATGTGGGAGTATCCTCTAACTCTGGCCACAGCCCTTCTGTATCTCTCATTTTGTCCCATTCTTGTCCACATCTTTCCATGTATTCTCCATGAGGTACAAACTTCTTTTGGCTCTTTTAATATTTCTTAGATACTAAATGTCATAATGAAGTACTTTGTCTATCACTCTCACAATACAACAGATCCACCTCCTGAGAGATGTTGAAGATTCCACTAAAAAGCACTTGATAATCAACCAATAAACATTTGTTAAGCACCTAGTCTGTGCCATGCACTAATCTAGATGCTGGGGGTAAATTGAGGAAAAAATGAACCAATCTATGCTGTCAAGGAGCTTAAATTCTGTTTGGGAAACCAACATACAACACACATACAAACAACACCCATTTAAGTAAATTTAAAATAAATACAGAGAAATTATAGTGGGGGGAGTGAGCGGGCACAAGTAACTGAGAAAATCAGGAAAGATCTTCTGTGTGCTGAGGTGTGAAAGGAACCAAGGTTTCTCAGATGTGGAGATGAGGTAGGCATGGATGAATGTGTTTCCAGGCATGGGGAAACAGCCTGTGTAAAGGCATGGAGGTAGGACCAGGTCTTCAGATTCCCTACCCCTGAGATAGGAGATAGAAGACTGTATATGAGAGAAAAATAGGCCATTTGACTGGAAAATAGAGTCAAAATGCCTCTTTTAAAGGCCCTCCTCAAACAAGATATCTCTTATGCATATGGCAAGATCATACAAAATTTCATGACAAATGAGACAATCACTCCTACTTTGTTCAATTTTCTGCTGAGAAACACAGAAAGACATTTGTTTAGCAAAAGTATTCAACCAGTTTTAAAAGGGATACTCTAAAGAAAGCCCCAAAAGAAAAGGAATTCCCTAATAAAGGAGATGTTTCCCAGCTTTTCTTGTTTGCGGATAACATTATGTTGATTACTTTAAGGCCTCCTCAGTGAGGTCCATAGCCACTCAATAGATTTCACCCTAGTCATCCACATAGAGAAAACTAAGCAGAGGAGGATCCTCAGTAAAATTCATGACCATGCAAAGAGGTCATCTTACTTATCCACATAAGGAAAATCAAGTGGATGAAGAATAACAGTGCGTATCACAACATGTGGATAGATAGATAAACCTCTGAGTTAGCCCATCAAGTATAATAGCTTGGACAGACACTGTAGGTAAATAATGAGCAATGCCCAGAATGAATAGGCAGAGAGTGAGTTGGATTGCATTTGTGATACTGCACAGTACTGTCAATAACCCCAAAACAATCCCAGCCATAGAAGTCTATCTACTATCAATGTTCTTCTGTCTAACCTTTATGGATTTACATCCCGGAGCACTTCAATCTCTGAAGATTCATTGACCAAAATGGCAATAAAAAGACAAATATTGACCATGGGTAGGCAACTGCACATTGCCAGCGATAACTTTACTTCTGAAAAATTGAGTAAAAGACATTATTGAGGACATGCATGATGTGAAATGATAGAACCTATGAGTCATGCTTGGTGTATGTTGGCAGATACATGAATTGGTTTATCATTTGTATTCTGCCTTTCCTAGGTTCTATATATCTGTGCAATAGAGGTAGTACATTTGTGTGTGTGACTATCAACTCCTAAAGCACCAGTATGTAGATAAGGCTTTATTGACAGATTTCAAAGTCTTGCCAGATTTAACTCTAAATCAGTTGCTAATGTCATAACCTCTCTCTGTCCCTTACTGTCTTTGTCTGTGTCTCTGTCTATCCCCATCTCTCTGCCTCTATGTCTTTCTGTTTTTTCTGTATCTCTGTCTTTCTCTTTGTCTCTGTTTCTCTCTGCCTCTCTGTTTATCTGTCTGTCTATTTCTTGTTCTCTTAGAAATTCCTAGGGAGAAAGAAAGCATAGTCGGCCATGTTAGTCCCCTGTTCTGTTCAAATTCTTTTTTTGTTAACTCATTATTCTGATCCTACTGGTTAACTCAAGGCATCAGAGAAATTGAAAGGTAGCAAGGAGGTTAAGAACTGGGACTGTTTCCTCATCTGTAAAACAGGGATAATAATATCTCTAGTATCTACATCACAGGATTATTGGGAGACCCAAATTAAACAATGTAGGTAAGTCTTTAAAGTGCTACGTAAACTCTAAAATGCCAGGTAAATGTCTTCTTCACACAGTGTTCAGCACATTTACATGTTACATGTTAACAGCACAACACAACCATGTTAAAGGTATTCTGATGGGGTGGTGATGGTTATCATGATTAAAGTGATGGTTATGGAATTGAATTGGACACTGATATACCTCTGCCAGGCTGGTGCAGTGGAAAGAACACTGGATTTAAAGTTAGAGAGCTTGGGTTTGAACACCAAATTTTCTCCTTCTTATCTGTGTCTCCTTGAACAAGTCATCATTTCTGAGCCAAATTTCCTCATTTCTAAAACCCAGGATATGTGTGTGGGAAGGGAAGATTGAGCAAGATGACTTTTAAGGTCAGTGGTATGCTAATAAATGTTTAACAACCAGATCTTGGGGGAAGCGGAAAGAATATCCTTGGCACACTTTTAAGTTTAATTTTCAATTAACATTTTCTCCCTTATTTTCTTAAGTTTAGAAGACAATCAACAAAATAATAAATCAAGCCCTGGTTTATAGTTTGCTGATTTATGAGGTGTAATTGCTCACACTGGAAATTTAATAATTGGCTCTCCAGTGATAGCCAGTTCAAGCTGGCTCTAGTATATCCCTCCTAAGATCCTTTTCAACTCTAAATCTGATAACTATAGTAACAGCAACAGCAAAAGTAATGGTGTTGCAAGTGGTGGTGATAGTGAAAATGTTAGAGGTGATGACAGGGATGATGGTGATAACATTAGGGATGATCTTCATAGTGATGGTGTCAGGGATTATGGTCATAGTAATAATGATAGTGTTCAGTATGCAGTCATTGTGGTAAACTCTACGTGTAGCCTAGAAGAGCTGAGTTCAAATTCTGCCTCTGAAATATGCTAATTGTGTGACTAAGAACAAGTCACTCATCATCAATAAATCCCAGTTGCCCCTCTGTAAAATGGGAATCTGTAGTTTCTCCCTCCCAGACTTGTGAGGCTGAAATGTAAGTAAAGCACATCATAAATCTTAAACATCATGCATATCTTATGATGGTACAGGTAGTGATGAGGATGGCATTAAGAATGGTGGTGGCGTTGGGGATAACAGTGGGGAAGACAGTGAAAGTGATGATGACGATGATAGTGACGATCTTGCTGAAGTTGCTATAGATGGAGAAGAAACTAATAATGATAGTGATGATAATGATACAGATCAGAGGGTTCCCAAACTTGTTTGGTCTACTGCCCCTTTAAAAAAAATATTCAGCACCCCCCCTGGAAATCTGCTTTCTTTCACCCTTCAATAGTTTTATTTTAAATGGCATCATTTCAAAGACATACAATTTTTTAAAATAATGCATATTAAATTTAACAGTATTATAAAATTCTGGGGTTTTTCCTGCATGGAAGTTTTGATGATACAATATTGTGTCATGTAACTGTATAGTATGGTATTGTAAACAAGTCATTACATGCACATACTCTTGCTGATGCATGCTAGACTTCCCAACATTCTCACTTAACAACACTTGCTTATTAAGACCCGTCAGCAGAATTGACCACTGATCGGTTATAATTTGTGTTTCATGTGTTTATTTGGAAAACAAAGTAGTCACTACAACTTAAACTCTGTTATACAACAAGTGAAACAGGTAAAATGGTTTTTCAAAATTTTCTTATCTTTTCTTCTTTCCTTATACTTCCACTGCCCCATTATTTTTATTTAACACTCACAAATTGCACCCGAGGCTACTAATCCCTGCTGGGTGTTTCCAGCATCCCCAGGGAAGGTAGCACTCACTTTGTGAACCAATGATGGATAATGATAATGTTTCCCACTATCCCGTTCAGCTTCAGTAGGCTTCAGCAAACCAAATTCACCATTAAAAAAATTCCCCTTTCCTATTTTGTCCCAGGGAAGTTTCTGTTGTTCATCCTTCATGTTCAAAGGTAACCAATAACATCACAATGACGGAGTAAAATAGTGAATGATGGGTAATATCTTGACATACAAGTGACGTAGAGTTAAGTGAGGCAGAATTGTACAAAGCTGTCAGCCTCATTCTCTTTTCCAGAGTCATCAGAGTACAACGGCAGAAAAAAAAATCAGAATGACCACCGATGGTCTGGGATGCAGTGGAGGACCTTGGCATCCACTTCAATATCTCTCCAAACTCTAAGCACTTCACAGCAACTGCTTCAGCTACCTTAGTGGCCATTGGAACAAATTGTCCTCACCCCTCTCTTCTATCCAGTGAAGTCTTCACATACTTGGAGCAGACATCACTCTAACTTACTGTCAGGCTTGAGGCCTGTGGGCTACCCTCAACCTGGTTTAGCCCATCTGCTAAGACAGCTTGACCAGAGTGTGGCCACTGTCCATGCTACAGCTTCTTGGAGGAACAGGTAGGAGTTGGGTGACAGGTAGACACCAAAGATGGATGAGCAGCCATGAAAAGAATTTGCCAAGCCTCACACCAAAGGTACTAGTCACCAGGGAGGTACCTCTTTAGTAAGCTGCACCCATAGTGCATTTGTTCAACTATTCCATTCAAAGTTCAGCTACATGATTCTCTCTATGGTTGCTTTGGTTTATTAAGCTCTCTTTTTTTTTCTCTCTGTCTCTCTGTCTTTGTCTATCTGTCTGTCTCTCTCTCCCTCCCTGTTTCCCTCCACCCTCCAGTCTCTCTTCCTCTATTTCTGTGTCTCTCCTTTTTATCTCGGACTCTCCACCTCTTGCCTATTTTATTCTCTGCAAGTCCATTTACCTCAGCCTATCTCTGTCTTTATGCTCTTTCTCCTATCCTCCAGAGTAAATTTTTAAGTGCCTACTATGTGTCAGGCATTCTGCTACGTTGAGGATACCAAAAAAAGCATCTGGCAGTCCCTACCCTCGGAGAGCTCCAAATCAGAGGGGTAAGATGATACAGCCTGCCTACAGTGCCTCCTGACCTCTGCTCAGTCTTTATGCCATGTTGCCCCCCTCTAGACCACTGATGGTTGGCAGTCTCCAGACAAACGCCTTTAGGAGTAGCCTGAAAAGCTGAGCTCAAACACTATCTCTCTCCCAGGGAAGGTCAGAACCTAGGAAGTGCCCTTCTGGCCTCTCTGTAGTCTCTTGTTCCCCTTTCCTTTCCCCTGGTTGCTCCCTTCCTTCCTCATTCAAATTTTCCCTCTTCCTTTTTTCTTTTTCCTTTTCTTTTCTTTGCTTTTTTCCTGTCCATCTTCATGTCTTCATCTTATATATCTCAGCTCCAATTTTTTTTCTGTCTTTCTCTGTTTCCGTCGGTCTCTGTGTGCCTGTCTTTCCCCATCGCTCCCTTTGTCTCTCCCCTGCATCTCTGCCTGTACGCTCTCTGTGTCTCTCTCTACATCTTTTTCTTTAGCTATCTCTGTTTCTGTTTTGCAGTGTGGCTCCCTGTTTTCTCTCTCCCCTCTGTGTGCATTTGCCTATGTGTTTTCTCTCCATCTCACTACCATCTTCTGTCATTCCCTATCTCTCCCTTTTCCCTCTCTCTTTTTCTGTCTCTCTGTCTCCCGGGGTCTCTCTCAGGCAGCATTAGTCAGACGGCACTTGGGAAGCTCCCCGAGGAGACCCCCGCTCACCCCTCCCAAAGTTCACTGCCTTGTCAAACGGAGCTAATCTCCTTCGGGAGGAAAAAGCCTCATTCAAACCCTGCACGTTGGGGGGGTGGGGGGAGAAGGGGAGGGGGCTGAGGGGGATGGGGAGGTCTCCCGGCTGCAGCCTGAAAACACCCCAGCCCATAATGCCCCTTTTGTTCTAGGATGGTAGGAGGGGGGTGGGCGGTGGAATGAAAGGGGGGGGATATTAAAGGAGCAGGTGAAAGACATATGTCTTCAGCAGTCACAGATAAGAGCTTACCCCCTTCTAATCTGACTGAAGCCTATTATCTTCCCGCCACAGTCATTACTATTAATATTAAACACCCCCCAAAATCTGGCTTGAAAACAACTTGAAGGGGCTGACTTTCAATCTACTAGCCATTTCAGAGGAAGAGGCACCAACTCCCACAGCCCCCCTCCTCACTACTGGCCAGCCCCTAGGCCTTCTGGGCCCTCTCTGCCACCCTAGACCCCTATTCCTTCCCATTTCTCCTGACTCCAATTTTCAGCATCTCTGTCTCCCTGTCCTTCAGGTACTACCCCTTCCAACTGGGCCCCTCAACGACTCTATGCCCTAGGCCATACCAATTTGTCCGTAGTATATCCGTAAGGGCACACAGCCTGCTGTCTATGGGGGTGGTTCTGCCCAGCATCTCCTGTGGTCATGTCCATATACCAGCTGCCCCTCAGTAAAGGAAGACTAGCGAAAAACAGGTACTTAAGAGAACCAACACCCACTGCCTATTTCCTGAGCATCTGCCCACTTGTATTGGTTGGCTTTGCACCATGCTATCACCAAGGGCTTATAGGGTTAAGTCCCAAATGCCACCACACACACACACACACACACACACACACACACACACACACTAGTACAAGCACCAAATTCTGGCATTCAAGACCTCCTCAGTCTTGCTCCAACCTATTTATCTGGCTTTATCTTATATGATCCTTTGTAATAGTCTATTTTTTACTAAGTTGGGCAGTTATCCACATTTTCCTTCCTCTTCTTGCCCACTCCCATTACTGTTTTCTTGCTCCCACTATCACCTATATCTACAATGGACTCTCTTGTCCACCTCAACCCAACTATATCTATTGAAATCCTTCCCTTCCTTCAAAGATCACTACGTCCATGAATTCTCCTGATTCCCCAGCTGAGATTGAGTTCTCCTTTCTCTAACTCATTTAACAGATGAGGAAACTGAGGCAAAGATTTTTTTTAAGTGACTTGCTCAGGGTCACACAGCTAGTAAGGTCAGATATGAACGCAGGATTATGAGTCTTTCTGCTTCCAAACCCAGTGTTCAATCCACTGTACCCTTTATATCATAGAGACTCATGTTTTTGACCTGCCCTCACTTCCTTTCCCTCCTGGTTACTTATCCATAAGCTCCTTAAGGGCAGGGATTGTTTTTGGCCTCTTTTTGTATCCTCAGGGCTTGGCATAGAGCTTGGAACCTAGTTAGCACTACATAAATGTTGATTGGTTGATAGTAAGCGCCATGAAAGTAATGCCTGAATTGTATCTATTTTTATATTGTCTGTCTAACAAGTGCCTCAGAATAAGAAACTCAGCCAATGAATGAATAGATGGATGAATGAATAAATGAAAAGTGTTTATTAAGTGCTTAATACGTGCCAAGTACTGTGCCAGTCCACATATGTTGAACCCATAAGCCTACAGGTAGGAAAGTGAGCATAAAGTTACTACTTAGAATGGTCATTCAGGTTTACATAGCAAATCATGTTTACAAAATATTTTCCAATGTTTAAGCCTCACAACAACTCTATAAAAAGGGTAGATGTATTATCCCCATTTTACAGATGAGGATACGGAAACTGGAGATAGGTTAGGCAATTTGCCAAAGGTACACAAATGATGAGATTGAGACAATCCCAAGCCTTGGGACTCCCAAGTGAATCACTTATTCCACTAGAGATAATGGAAGATTATTCATGCAAAAAGCCATTGCTTGCAGGATCTTGAGAAAGACAAGACATTACTGCACAGCTCTCAGAAATTAATAGAATCGTAGCTTTAGAGTTACAAGAAGCCTTGGGTCTAATCTAACCATATCATTTCCCAGATGAGGAAACTGAGGGTCAGAAAGGTTACATTTATTTACCCCCAGGTCCTCTTAACTCTAAACCTGTCATTCCCCTGTGTTCCAGATAGAAAGAATCTCAAGAAGTATTCCTAGGCTATCAGCTTCTAAAACTTTTTGGTCTCACAAGCCCTTTATCCTCTTAAAAGTTGCTAAGGACCTTCCACAGAGCTTTTGTTTATGTGGGTTTATCTATTGATAGTTACCATATTAGATCTTGAGTACCCTCTGGAAGTTCCCTGACCACAATTTGAAAACCGCTAGAGCAGGCCATCCATCTGCCTTTAGTCAAGAAGGCACTGAAATTATTCCAGAAAGCAGTCTAGTCTCTCCAGAGAAGACTTCACAGACTGCTTTGGTAACCGATCCTAGGGTTCTTCTGCCCTTTTAGTCAATAAATCCTTCCTGAAGTCTAACCTGAATCCCTTCTGCTGTATGCTAGGCCCACTATCTTTTTCCTTCAGCAGAAATGGGTGTCATTTGAATCCTTCATTCTATTTCCTACCTTTATGCCTTCACATAGCTAGAATAAACTCTTGCTGTACCTCTGTCCTGTAGAATATCTCCATTCGGGGCTTAGCTCAGGAACTCCTCCTACTAAAACCTTCCTCTTTTCTCCAACTGTTAGGGCTCTTTTCCTCCTGCATTTATGTCCCTACTTATTTTCCTCCTCAAAGGGATGTAAACATCTTGAGGACAGGGGTTACTTCCTGTTCTGTCTTTTTATTTCCAGCACCCAGTAGATGAATAATGAATGTTTATTGATTTAGAGATGAAAGAGAATTTAGAGATCATCTAGTCCAACCCCTACATTTTATAGAAGAGGAAAATGAGGTCCAGAGGCTTGCCCAAGGTTACATGGACAGTAAGAGCAGGTAAGTGGCACAGTGGATAGAGCACTAGGCCTGGAACCAGAAAGACTTGACTTCCTGAACTCAAATCTGGCCTCAGACACTTAATTAGCTATGTGACCTTGGGCAAGTTGCATAACCCTGTTTGCCTCAGTTTCCTCATCTGTAAAATGAGCTGGAAAGGAAAATGGCAAACTACTTCAGTATCTTTGCCAAGAAAACTTCAAATGGAATCACGAAGACTTGGATAGGACTGAAGAAAAAGGATAGGATTTGAACTCATTTTTTGTGACTCTAAGATTAGCCCTCTTGTCACTATAGATTCAGAGATGGTTACATGATTTCCCCCCTAAACCCTTCCCCCTGACCCAAGAAGAACCAGGGACTAAGGCCAATTCTTCATAGATCATTCAACCCTCAAATTCAGGATTTTTTAAAAAGTACTAGAATAGGCCCACTTGTCCTCTATTCATTGTATGAATTTATACTTCTCTGCATGTTGTCACATACTAGAAGTACCTCAGCCTGTGTCCTCTATGTGGATGCCCTGTTCCCTTTTCCAGACTGAGTTGTCCCCCAAAAAAGTATTGTGCTTGCTTTAGCAGATTGGGAGTAACTAAAGAACGGCCCCTCCTCAGACTCAATGCTTCCTGAAACCAAGTAACTCTTCTCTACACAGGGCTCTAACCCATTTCCAATCAGTTGTCAAACCCTATTGTTTCGACCTATGTCACATCTCTCATATGTTCCCCCTTATCTTTTCTGACATTGTAACCATCCTAGTGCAAGGTCCCCTCAACTCATATCTAGAAGTAAGCTTCTCGTTGGTCTCCCTGCCTCCAGTCTCTCCCCACTCTGATCTACCCTCCATTCAGCTGTCAAATTGATCTTCCCAAAGCATAGGTCTGAGATCACATCACATACTCCCCCTACTATCCCACCTTGAATAAATTCCAGTAGCTCCAGGATCAAATATAAAATCCTCTGCTTGGTCTTTAAAGCTCTTCACAACTTGACCCCCTCCTATCTTTCCAGTCTTCTCAAACCTTATACCCCTGCACATAGTTTTTGATCCAGTGACGCTGATCTTCTTTCTGTTCCCCACACAAGATACTCCATCACCAGACTCAGCATTTTCACAGGTTGTCTCTTCTGCCTGGAATTTTCTCCCTCCTCATGTCATCCCTGGCTTCTCTGGCTTCCTTCAAGTCCCAGCTAAAGTTTCATCTGTGAGAAGCCTTTCCTAGTTCTCCTTAAAATCTTTGCCTTCCTTCTGTGATGATTTGCAATTTTTTCCTGTATATGAATTTTGGTTTTGTAGAGAGTTATTTGCAAGCTATTTCCTTCATCAGATCATAAGCTCTCAGGGACTATTTATTTGGGGATTTTTTGTTTTTGCCTTTCCTTGTATCCCCTGAGCTTAGCACAGTACTTGGCACATAAAAGGTACTTCATAAATATCTAACTGACTACTTGACTGACTGACCAACTGACTGACTGAAAGGACCCATATAGGGTTCTTAGGATCATAGCTTTATAGCTAGAAAATACCTCAGAGATTTTCTAGTCCAAATCCCTCATTTGGAGAAAATTGACTCCCAGAGAAGTAAAGTGATGTACTCAAGATCACACAGGTAAAAAGCAGTCAAACTGGGATATAAATTCCCCCAAAGAGCAATTTCCATTTAACTATGAGATATTTCCATTTTGGTTTTATCAAGAGTTCCAGATAGTATAGGGCTATCTGATGGACAGTTGGTATGTTCCTGCTTAGGGAATTTCCAGCATTTGTCTTCCTCCCAATACCATGTACAATCAATTACAATAAAAAGTTTGCTATATAAATAGGTATCTTTCCCCATCTTTCTTCTCTAGAGATGGATAGGAAGCTAGATCGATGAAAAGATAGGGAGATGAATGGATGAAAAGACAGGTGGAAAGAGATGGATGTATGGAAAGATAGATAGGTAGATAGACAGACAGACAGATAGATAGATAGATAGATAGATAGATAGATAGATAGACAGACAGACATACCTATGTGATCTCATTTGAGCCTCAAAATAACCCTGTGACGAAGATAGTACAGATATTATGAACACTATTAGGTTGTTCAGCCATTTTTTAATTCAGGTCTGAATCTTCATGATCCCATTTGAGGTTTTCTTGTCAAAGATACTGGAGTGGTTTGCCATTTCCTTCTCTAATTAGCAATGTACAAAGGAAGAAATTGACACTGAGATTAAATGACTTGTCCAAGGTCTTACAGCTAAGCAGTGTCAGAAGTAAGTTCTGAACTGAAATCTTTAGGACTCTATTTCCACCACTCTTGACCACCAAACTGCCCCCTCGTGCTCAGCATCATTACCATCCTGATTGCTATTAATATCACTATTATGGCCTCCACTGTAACTGTCAAGCTTATCCGTAATTTCAAGGTCATGAACCTAATCTCTGGAGTAGCTTTGTTGGTTGGTTGGTTGGCTTGGCTCAATAACATGACTGCAATTTCTACTCAGTATATTGGGATGAGTCTCTATCCTAGACTGCTTAGAAGGCTTACAGTGGTACTCTTCACTTGCTACATTCCCAATAGCTTGTATAGGGGCACCATGATCCATTTCACATCCACTTACTACATTCCAAATCTGAACACACTTTCCTTGGGTCGAGATCTTATCACTAATGATCTTGATGTAAGGTCCTCTCTGAGGTCAGCTTTCCTGATGTCACCAAAGCCTTGGCAAAGCAGCTTTATGTAGTGAATAAGGAACTGGGTTTGGGGGGGTCAGGAAGACCTGGGTTCAAATCCTACCTCAGATACTAGCTTGTGGCTTTGGGCAAATCACTTAACCACTATGTGCCTCAGTTTACCCATCTATAACAGGAGGAATTTGGACTTGATACCCTCTAAGTTTCCTTTCGGCTGGAGAACTATGCTATACTTATGATTCTTCCAGGGGCCGTTTGTGTACCTGGAGCAAACAAACCTAGACTTGTTGTTTGGTTATTTACATCATATCCAACTCTTTATGACCCCATTTGGAATTTTC
Organism: Bettongia penicillata ogilbyi; assembly: GCA_023548195.1. NCBI lineage: Eukaryota > Metazoa > Chordata > Mammalia > Diprotodontia > Potoroidae > Bettongia > Bettongia penicillata. The sequence goes on from JAJHZJ010000089.1 coordinate 1,764,814, forward strand.
TTGGCGTAGATCCTAGAGCAGTTTGCCATTTCCTTTTCCAGATCATTTTACAGATGAGGCAACTGAGGCAAACAGGGTTATGTGACTTGCCCAGGGTCACACAACTAGTA